>CM056050.1:366213147-366474281 GCA_029574335.1 Rana kukunoris
GCAACTACAGTATTCATTAAGGAACTTGCACCTAACTTTGCGCCAACGTAACTTAATTCCTTCGGCGTAAGCCGGTGCAACTGCAAGTGGGTGTGACGTTATGCAAATGATGGTCTAGTGATTTACGCCCGGCGTATCTTGGACGGAGCATGCTCAGTACGTTCGTTCCCTTGTGAGCATGCTCTCAACTATGCCGGCCCAACTTACAGAGATACGCCGATCCAACTTACGCCCAGCCGATGCAAAAGTACATCCAGTTTTATTCCCCCCCCCCAGGCAAGGTACTTTTGCTGTGGGATGGCTGCTCCCATTCCCCACAGGCAGAGGAGGAAAAAAAACTTTAACACCCAGGAGATGTCTGCCCTCATAACAGAAATGGAGACTTATGTCCAGGGCTGCCATCAGGGGGGTACATGCAGTACACCTGTAAGGGGTCCGGGGGTCCCCAGGGGCCCGGATGGGAACCCCCCTTTTTTTGTTTTATTTTTATAAAAAATATTTTTTTTAAATATATTTTTATTTATATTTTTTTGATGGACAAGAAGGCCTGGCTTGCAGTCTCTGCTCTAATTCATTTCTAAGGTGTTCTATCGAGTTGAGGTCAGGACTCTGTGCAGGCCAGTCAAGTTCCTCCACCCCAAACTTGCTCATCCGTGTCTTTATGGACCTTGCTTTGTGCACTGGTGAGCAGTCATGTTGGAACAGGAAGGGGCTGTCCCCAAACTGTTTCTACAAAGTTGGGAGCATGAAATTGTCCAAAATGTCTTGGTATGCTGACGCCTTAAGAGTTCCCTTCAATGGAACTAAGGGGCCAAAGCCAACCCCTGAAAAACAACCCCAGACCATAACCCCCCTTTTATCAAATGATTTGAATCAGTCCACAAAGCAAGGACCATAAAGACATAAATAAGAGAGTTTGGGGTGGAGGAACTGGACTGGCCTGCACAGAGTCCTGACCTCAACCCGATAGAACACCTTTGGAATGAATTAGAGCGGAGACTGTGAGCCAGGCCTTCTTGTCCAACATCAGTTCCAGACCTAACAAATACACTTCTGGAAGAATGGTCAAACATTCCCATGGACACTGTCACGGTCCCTACCGTGCCAAGCAGACGGCGAGGCATGGTCGCGCTCCAAGTGGCTCTGGGTGGGATTGAACCCAGGACCTCGCCGTTGCTGCTTCAATACCTTGCCTCTGAGCCACTCCTCAGTTTGGGTTTCTGCTTGCTTTCCAGCTAAGGTGGTGCTGAATGTGCTGATCACCTTTAGTTGGATTTCATTGCAATCTGCACCTGACTATCCTGGTCCAGCTGAGGCAGGTTACCCAATTAACCAGGGTATAAAGCCCTGCCTCACTCTGAGAGCCTTGTCAGTTCATTGTTACCTGATCATCCTGTCTGTGCCAACGGTTCCTGTAGTGATCTTCAGCTGCAAGACTGACCCTGGCTTCTGATCTTTTGGCTTACGTACCTTTGATTGCTGCCGTCTCCTGTCCTTTGACCCCGGCCTGTACCTTCGGACTTCCTCTGCCGTCTCCAGCCCTTGATCCACGGCTTGTGCCCCGGACTTGTCTTTGGTTCCTGTTTGTGAACCCTGAACTTTCTGTTGGTATCTACTAGAGGTGCGCATCTTCACTGGCCTCACGATTCGATGCGATTACGATTATCATGTCAACGATTCGATTTGATTCGATTCCGCGATGCATCACGATGCATCAAGATTACTGCGCACTGTTTTCATAAAAAAAATCAAGCAGTCAGGAGAACTCACGATGCATCAAGATGCATCAAGATTACTGCGCACTGTTTTCATAAAAAATAAATAAAAAATCAAGCAGTCAGGAGAACTCTGATTTTTTTTATTTTTTTATTTTATCTGTTCTTAAAAAAAAACAAAAAACACTCCCTGCATGCAGAAAAGTCTAAACACAGCAGACAACACCTTAGAGGAGTTCCAGGCTCCCCCCCAACAACAAAAAATAGTAGAGGAGATGGTCAGAGACTGCAGACATGATACAAGAGAGGATCAGAGACTGCAGACATGATACAAGAGAGGATCAGAGACTGCAGACATGATACAAGAGAGGATCAGAGACTGCAGACATGATACAAGAGAGAATCAGAGACTGCAGACATGATACAAGAGAGGATCAGAGACTGCAGACATGATACAAGAGAGGATCAGAGACTGCAGACATGACACAAGAGATGATCAGAGACTGCAGACATGATACTAGAGAGGATCAGAGACTGCAGACATGGTACAAGAGATGGTCAGGGACTGCAGACATGATACAAGAGATGGTCAGGGACTGCAGACATGATACAAGAGATGGTCAGAGACTGCAGACATGATACAAGAGATGGTCAGAGACTGCGGACATGATCCAAGAGATGGTCAGGGACTGCGGACAGAATACAAGAGATGGTCAGGGACTGCGGACATGATACAAGAGATGGTCAGAGACTGCGGACATGATACAAGAGATGGTCAGAGACTGTGGAAATGATACAAGAGATGGTCAGAGACTGGGGACAGAATACAAGAGATGGTCAGAGACTGGGGACAGAATACAAGATATGGTCAGAGACTGGGGACAGAATACAAGATATGGTCAGAGACTGCGGACATGATACAAGAGATGGTCAAAGACTGGGGACAGAATACAAGATATGGTCAGAGACTGGGGACAGAATGCAAGAGATGATCAGAGACTGGGGACAGAATACAAGAGATGGTCAGAGACTGCAGACATGATACAAGAGATGGTCAGAGACTGCAGACATGATACAAGAGATGGTCAGAGACTGCAGACATGATACAAGAGATGGTCAGAAACTGTTGGAAACTGATAAGCCAAGTAGCCAGCACTGGGCTCTAATGCGCTGCTGCTGCCATGGAGACAAAGACCAGCGCTGTCAATAGCGGTGCCAGGACAGCAACCCTGGTTGTTCGCCCACTGTTGGAGGATTCCCCCATTCACCTGGAATGTGTAGATGGGGGAACTGGATCTTCTTTTTTTCCAGTGTAATGACCAAACGAAAAAAAAAAGCGATCAATACATGGGCTGCATAAGTGGCTTGGTGCTAACTGGATCTTGGAAGAAGAAAATGGGGGAGGGAGACAGATAGTAAGTTAGGGGTGAGAAAGGGACAGTTCAGTGATCAATGTGTAATAAAAAAAATGCAGTGCTCACTCATTCAGGGACCAGGCTGGAAGGTCACACACCTTGGAATCTGTAGCTGCTGGCTGTTCTTCATATCTCCCGCGCACATCCCCCCCCCTTCCTCTCTCTCTCCTTCACAGCTGGACGTCAGGATAGGAGTGGGCGGGCCGGAGAGAGAGAGAGAGAGAGCGCAGCTGTATGCAATGCTTCGTTCCGTTCATTTGGGAGGGGGAGTGAACTTTGCTGGGCTGTGTGCTGTGTGAGACAAGTGTCAGGCACTCAGCTCGGCTGCAGCCTCTGGCCCCTGAATGTACAGAATAATTTCTCCTGTCATACAGAGGGGATAAATCAATCTTTCTCAAATTGTTACAGCGATAATTAGTGTCTGGAAACACTGCATTGCACAGTGCAGGATCTCCAGGGACTTCGCAACACTGACTGTTTAGTCACTCCCACGGACAGCCAGTAATCTGTCTCGCAGCTCCGTGCACGCCAATCAGGGAGATGAGGGGTCACTGTCCATATCCTCATGAGGGGGGAGAGCCTGGGTGGGGGGGCAGCATACAGCATACTGAGGCTTGACGGGGAAACACAGCACCAGGCTCAACCAGCCGATCGGTGTAAAAATTCACTGCCGTGTGGGGGAGGGGGAGGAGCCTGGATGACGTCATAAATAATCGATTACCACAGGCTACCGCATCGATGCAGAATCGTCCAGGGCATAATCTCGATGCATCGATGCGGCGATCATTTTCAACACCCCTAGTATCTACCTGACTCTCTGCTGTCATCGGTGTACCACGTCGGCTCAGCTACAAGACTAGCCCCCGTGCACGGACTCACAGTCAAGGTAGTGTCCTTACCTCATTACCGTGGGCTATGGGTACCTGTAAGGGTGAGCTTACAACCTGCACAATGGACTCCGCTCAAGGTAAGCCCTTACAGACACACTCCTAAGCCTTGTGGAAGGCCTTCCCAGAAGAGTTGAAGCTTTTATAGCTGCAAAGGGTGAGCCAACCCAATATTGAACCCTACAGGGTAAAGGATCGCACACACGATCGAATAATCCAATGGACGTGTTTTGTCGTATAATCAAACCGTCTGTACGCTCCATCGGACAAAAGAGCAGTAGTTTCGTGAATGTTGGCTGAAAAAGTTCAGCCGTCTGTATGCAGAACAAGTTCACGGCCAGTGCCTTTCGGACAAAAATATATATATAATTATTATTATCATTATTATTATTAAAGGGCCCAGAGGTCCCGGATGGAAAGCCCCCTTTATTTGGTAATTTATTTTTATATAAAAAAAAAGGGAGGTTGCCATCTGGGGCCCTGGTGGCCTCCGGACCCCTAAAAAAAAAAAAAGAAAAAAAAGGTTTCTTTTTTTTAAGGGGGTTCCCATCCAGGCCCCTGGGGACCCCCGGGCCCCTTACAGGTGTACTGTCTGTACCCCCCTGATGGCGGCCCTGGTGGCGGGGGACCCATTAGTAGTGCTAGGACCACGGCTGCCATGTGTTGTCCTGCAAGTGTGGTTGCTCAGCTCGTCTGTAACGGTGCTGCTGAAGCTGCTCTCCAGCTGACTTGAGCAAGTCTGGTGCAAAGTTACCCCTGCTTTATAAGGGGTAACTTTAGGCCGGCCAAACAGCTTAGGCACACCGCTCGTAGCCTGTGCCGAACGGGCCTATGTTCGGGAATCGGTGTATCTCCCTCATTTGCATAGGAAATCAATGGGTTTGCCAGATGCGTCCGGCATAAATATGCACCTAGGATGTGCAGGTGTAGGCAAGTTAGGCCGGTCGGGAATAGCTTATTTTGGTGCGTATCTAGTTCTGTGGGTACGGTGCATAGATATTCCGGCGCAAATTTAGACTTAGGCGGCACATCTCGAGATACTCCGGCATAAGACCTATCTGAATCTGGCCCACAGTGTTTTTTTTTCAAAATTGACGCTTTCTTTTGTTTATAGCGCAAAAAATAAAAACCGCACAGGTGATCAAATACCATCAAAAGAAAGCGCTATTTGTGGGAAAAAAAGGGTGTAAATTTTGTTTGGGAGCCACGTCGTACGACCACGCAAATGTCATTGAAAGTGCGACAGCGCTGAAAACTAAAAATTGGTCTGGGCAGGAAGGGGGTGAAAATGCCCTGTATGGAAGTGGTTAAATGAGTTACGCCTTGATCTCCTTCAACTTGTCGCCCAGGGGGGGGCGTGGCTTGCGCGCGGACAAGATGGACGCCTGAGCAGACAGCTCTGACTTGTATTAGGGGAATCAGCGGCAAAACTATCGATTTAACGATCATTCAGATGCCAAAACTGTATACTCTGGAAGAGGGGACCACACTCCATGCAGTCCCGCAAGCAGAACAAAGACAATCGCTCTAATAAGCCTACAGACACATCTGTAATGTCAGCATCAGCGGAAGACAAATTACAAAATGGCACCCGCAGCTCTAAGGTAAATCCAACTACCTCATACACCGATCTCCCTGATGAGAATCTGATCCCGTGGGATTATGAACCTCCCATAGTAAATGCGGAGGTCTCTCCTTTACAAAGTCCATCTTCTCAAAGCCCAGCTAAAGCTAGGATGCGATTTGATTATACTGACCAGACTTCAGGCTGTGACATGACATGGCTGTGTCAGGATCGTGTAGGCCTCAAAATGGCGTCTCCTATAGCACAGTATCCCACCTCAGGCCAACCAGTACTAGATACAACTATGAAGAATATGCTTTTGTCTCTTCAATCTTCACTCATGGTAAATATCTCTTCTATGTTTAATAGCTTTACTATTGAAATGAAAAGCTTGGGAGAAACTCTATCATGTGGAAAATGAATAGTGTTGAGCGGAATACGCCATATTCGATTTCGCGATATTGCGCGAATATATAGAAGAATATTCGCGAATATTCGCTAATATCGAATATTTGTGGTATTTAATCCAAAACAATTTTTGCGAAATTTCGCTAATGCGAAAATGATTGCGAAATTCTCATAAACGGAGATAATTTCCTGTATTACTAAACTAATATGCACTAAACACTAACTCTACACTAACTCTACTTAAAAGAAAGGAGAATAAGGGGGCAAAAGAAGGGCGGAGAAGATAATCGCGCAATATTCCTTTTGCCGAATATTCAAGTTATTCTGATTGGCTCTGATGCGTCCTTCTTTTGCATCAGAGCCCATTAGAATAACTCGAATATTCGGCAAAAGGAATATTGCGCGATTATCTTCTCCGCCCTTCTTTTGCATCAGAGCCAATCAGAATAACTCGAATATTCGGCAGAAGGAATTCCTTTTGCCGAATATTCGAGTTATTGGGGGGGCTGGAGTGCCACATGTGTGCAATCAATGGCCCCCACGGTGCGTGGGAATCTGGAAATTCTGTAGAAATCTGTCATTGCCTTCAGCCGCAGGTCCTCAGTGGTGGGTTTGATGATTTGGTTGGCCATGCGTCTGAGGATTGCAGGGACAACCTGGTGCACACATCTGCTCATGGAGGATTGTGACATCCCAGCCACCACTCCACTTGTATGCTGAAAAGAACCACTGGCAAGGAAATGGAGTGTTGCCATGACCTTGACCAGTGGCTGCACTGCATGTGAGCGGTGTGTTGGGCTGGTGATGTCCTCCTGCAAGGTTGTGGTTAATTCCAGGATGACATGAGGGGTGAATCTGAAGATGCGATACACCTCAGAATCACAATCAACACATTACAGTACATCAGTACCACCTATCACTGCCCATCCATGCCGCCTATCAGTGCCCATCCGTGTCGCCTATCAGTGCCCATCCGTGCATATCAGTGCCCATCATCAGTGCCACCTCATCGGTGCTTATCAGTGCCTGTCAGTGCAGTACCATCAGTGCCTATCAGGGAATGAGAAAACATACTTATTTACAATGTTTTGTAACTGAAACAAAACCAAAACTTTTTTTTTTCTAAATTTTCATCATTTTTTTTTAGAAGAAAATAAAAATCCCAGAGGTGATCAAATACCATCAAATAAAAGCTCTATTTGTGGGAACAAAATGATTCCATGTATGGAAGTGGTTAAGGTAAGTATAATACAATTTTCTGTTTGCCATGGGTCTATGGCACCAGGGGGATGCAAATGGACATGATGGCCCGGATTCACGTAGATCGGCGCAACTCAGAGAGGCAAGCATGGTATTCAGAAAGCAAATGCTCCCAACGATGTGCCGGCATAAAGTAAATTCGTAGGCGTAAGTTAAAGTAGTAAGGAAGTGGGCGTGACCCCATGCAAATGAAGGGCCGAACGGCGCATGCGCTGTGACGTATGTCCCGCACCCCTATGCGCATGCTCACAACTACGCCCGGCGTAACCCCTGAGATACGCCGGCCCGCTGCCTACGCTCAGAGCATAAATACGCCCAGACATGCGCCCGTCGAGCGCAAAAGTACACCCGTTTGTTTGTGGTGTAGGTACTTTTGCTTTGAGCCATGTCTGCTCCAGCGTCTGGAAAGGAGAGGAGGGAGAAGAATTTCTCCGCACAGGAGAGGGAGATTGTCATCTCGGCCATGGCCAGGTATGATGTGTACCTCTATGGGGCAGAGAGTGGCACAACCAGCAAGGCCAGGAAGGAGGAGATCCTGGAGGAGATAACCACACAGGTCAATGCCCTTGGCAATGAGGTTAGGACCGCCAAGGACATTTAAAAAAAAAATCAATGACCTGCGTTGTGTGGTCAGAGAAAAGCTGGGCACGATGAGGAGGCATGCCAGGGGCACTGGAGGTGGACCAGTCTCTGCTATTAGGCTCACTCCTAATGAGCAGGTGGTTGCCAGATGCCTTCAGAGGGAGCACGTGGACGGCTATAACTTCTTTGAACAGGCCCTGAAGACAGGTAAGTGTGTTTTATCTCCCATCCTGTGTGTAGCATGTGAGGGGGTGCAAGGGAACATGTGACAAGTGTGTGGGTCCACCAACATGTGAATGTTTTGTGTTATCCACAGATCTGCTGGAGGAAGCTGGGCCGTCGTCGAGTCGAGTCCCACACCTCTCCTCTGGAGGGAGTTGAGGAGGAGCAAGTGGGCATTTAGGAAGATGTCTACCTCCAGGAGGAGTCCACTATCCCTAGACCCTCCCAAACCACCTTCCCCATCAGGGATAGCCCCTCAAGGGTCTTCTCCTCCATCAGGGAAACCTCCCCAAGGGCCTCCCCATACAGCCGGCCCCAAGCCTCTCCTGCCCCCAGGAAGGCTACGCGCAAGACCAGGGTTGATCCTGATGCCCTGGAGGAAAATCTTGTGAGGGACCAGGCCCGGCAGACCCGCCATATGGGTGCTATAGCGGGTAACATGCGTCGTGTGGCAGAGAGCCTGGCCACCTCGGCCCAGACCCAAGCTGCCTGCACCTTGGCTGTGCAGCGTGCCCTCACACTGCAGGCTGATCAGAGTACCTCCAGCTCTGACAGCCTCCAGGATGTGAGTGCGAACTGCACTGCCATAGTCACGTGCCTGGGGGAGCTGCAGGCCACCACATCAGGCCTTGTGACAGAGGTCAGGAGCCTTGCAGGGGCTGTATAGGCCAACACTGCTGCCATCGAGGTGGAGGGGAGGCAGACGAGGCGGATACATGCAGAGACCAACTCCTTCCTTGAGCGCATTTCCCTTGCCCTGGGGGGCAGGCAGCCAGCATCGGGCAGGAGTGAGAGAGGAGGGGATGATCCTCCCCCTGATGCCCCACCCCCCCACCCAAGGCTCCCCCCAGGCAACTGAGGAGCAGAAGCCGTGGCACCATGCGTGGCCCACGACAGCCAAACATAGCGTTGATCCATGGGCCCAAACAGTTCTAATTTTGTTTCATCAGTCCACAGAACACAATCCCAAAACTTCTGTGGTTTGTCCACATGACTTTTGGCATACTGCAGTCAACTTTTCTTATTCTTTGGAGACAGCAAGGGGGTGCGCCTGGGAGTTCTGGCATGGAGGCCTTCATCACGCAGTGTGCGCCGTATTGTCTGAGCAGAAACTTCAGTATCCACATCTGACAAATCTTTTCTCAGTTCCTCAGCAGTCACACAGACTTTTCTCCACTCTATGGTTCAGGTAGCGCACAGCAGTCAAAATCAGCATCTTCTTTCTGCCACGACCAGGTAGTATTTCAACAGTGCCCTTTGCCTTGAATTTGCGAATGACGCTTCCTATGGTGTCTCTTGGTATGTTTAACATCTTTGCAATCTTCTTATAGCCATTGCCCTTCCTGTGAAGAGTAATCACCCCTTCTCTTGTCTTCCTGGACCATTCTCTTGACTTCACCATGTTTGTAATCACACCAGTAAATGTCTAGAAGGAGCTGAGTATCACAGTCATTGTAAAGCTGCCTAATTGCTGCTTAGTAGGCTTTATTGCTGCTCCCTGACATCCACAGGTGTTTTCTATACCTGATTGAAAACACTTCAATGAACCTCTGTTCTTCAGAGTGGTAGTCTTTAAGGGGTTGAATAATTGTGTAAATGAAGAATTCACAAAAGAAACATTTACTACTGTATTACAAAACCAATTGATGTCATTTTAGTTGCATATGGTTCTTTAAGAAGCCCTTGTAGGATTTCATTCTGAATACAAATACAAATGTACACTAAATTCCCTAAAACCCTTTACAGCATTGGGAAGTTGAATAATTTTGAACACAACTGTATGTGCTCTGTGGCACGGGGGGCTGTAGTGCCACATGTGTGCAATCAATGGCCCCCACGGTGCGTGGGAATCCGGCAATTCTGTAGAAATCCTGCATTGCCTTCTGCAGCAGATGCTCATGGGTCGGTCTGATGATGTGGTGGGACATGTGTGTGAGGATTGCGGCGACAACCTGGTGCACACATCTGCTCATGGTGGATTGTGACATCCCAGACACGACTCCACTTGTACGCTGAAAAGATCCACTGGCAAGGAAATGGAGTGTTGCCAGTACCATGACCAGTGGCTGCACTGCATGTGAGCGTCCCGTCTGGCTGGTGATTTCATCATGCAGGGCTGTGGCCAATTCCAGGATGGCATCAGAGCTGAATCTGAAGATGCGATACACCTCCAATTCCCCCATGACAAAGACGTTCATGCGCGTTCGGTATATCCTCTCCCGTGCCTTCCTCTTCCGTGTCTGTAGACGCAGTAGTGCTATGACCATGGCTGCCCCTGGCATGTTGGCATACAGATGTGTTGTCCTGCAAGTGTGGTTGCTCAGCTCGTCCGTAACAGTGCTGCTGTAGCTGCTCTCCAGCTGACCTGTGCATGTCTGCTGCTGACTTACCCCTGCTTTATGAGGGGTAACTTTAGGCCGGACGTACAACTTACGTGCACCGCGCGTAGCCTGCGCATGTACGTTCGTGAATCGGCGTATCTCCCTCATTTGCATATTTGAATAGAAAATGGAGTTACTTACCGGTAACGTCCTTTTCCAGGAGTCTTTCAGGACAGCACCTTAGAGAGATCCCGGCTCCTCCCCTTCTAGGAAACACCGCCTTCTTCAGATCTTTAAAGCCTCATCCTCCCACTGGCCCTTCAGTTCTTACAGAGTACCTCCGGCCAACTGGGGAGACACAAGACAACGTTATACAAGAATACTTTATCTTACCTGACGTCCTCATGTGATGAGTCTTCCAATCTTCAAACCCTGGGTGGGTAGCGGTGCTGTCCTGAAAGACTCCTGGAAAAGGACGTTACCGGTAAGTAACTCCATTTTTCCCTAGTTCGTCTTTCAGGACAGCACCTTAGAGAGGATAAGCGAGTACCTTACCTTAGGGTGGGACTACTGCCTGTAGCACCTTACGACCAAAAGCTTGGTCCTGTGCTGACAGCAGGTCTAGTCTGTAGTGCTTTACGAAGGTAGCAAAACTCGACCAAGTCGCTGCTCTACAGATCTGCTCCGGAGAAGCACCAGCCCATTCTGCTTGTGACGTCGCCACTGCTCTAGTAGAATGTGCCCTGATTCCCACTGGAGGCTCCATCCCTTTTAACACATAAGCTTGGCTAATAGCTGCCCTAATCCAGCTCGCTATAGTACGCCTGGAGGCTCTAGAACCCTTTCTAGCCCCTGAAAATAAAACAAAAAAGGAATCTGATTTTCTAAACTGTTTGGTGCACTCCAAATATTGAAGGACGCACCTCCTTACATCTAGGTTGTGAAAAATAAACTCTTTTTCCCTCACCGGGTTTGAACAAAATGTTGGCAGAATGATTTCCTGGCCTCTGTGAAACCTCGAGGCCACCTTTGGCAAAAAGGCCGGATCGGTCTTAAAAACAATACGATCCGGAAAAACTTGAAAAAAAGGAGTTTTAATTGAGAGGGCCTCGAGTTCACTTACTCGACGTGCCGTCGTAATCGCTACCAAAAATGCAGTTTTGAGAGTGATTAACCTCAAAGAGCATGACCCCAATGGTTCAAAAGGATCTCCCGTAAGGGCCTGCAAAACTAAGGAAAGATCCCATACGGGAAAAGGGGTCACACCAACTGGCCTCTGCCTACTCAAAGATTTAAAAAATCTTACTATCCAGGGATCCCCTGCTAGATTTTTCTCTAAAAATACACTCAAGGCTGACACCTGTCCCTTCAAGGTGCTGAGAGCCAATCCCTTATCTGCCCCCGCCTGTAGGAACTCTAGTACTGCTACGGAACTGTGTACACTGAAGGAGCTTTCAGAGCACCATGAATTGAATCGTCTCCACCCTTTGTGGTAGATGGTTTGCGTTTCCTTTTTCCTACAATTTAGTAGGGTCGCAACCAAGCGATCTGAAAACCCTTTTCCCCTCAGCAACTCCTCCTCAGAAACCAGGCTGCAAGTTTCCACCTGTCCACGTGAGGGCAGCAGACTGGACCTTGAGTGAGAAGGTTGTCCCGAGCTGGTAGAAGCCAGGGGGGCTCTACAGCCAAGTTCCTTAGGATTGAAAACCACGGTCTCCTGGGCCAATATGGGGCAATTAGAATTAAGGTTGTGTTCTCTTGTTGAAATTTCCTCAACACTGCAGGGATCAGAACCAGAGGGGGGAAGGCATAACACCTGAAAAATTCCCATTTCTGAGCTAGTGCATCTATCCCTAAAGCTCCATCGTACCTGCTTAGAGAAAAGAACCTGTCCGCCTTGGCGTTCTGCCTGGAGGCAAAAAGGTCTACGCATGGCGGCCCCCATCTCTGGGCTATCATCCTGAAAACCTCCTGACTCAGTGACCAATCGCCCTCCCTCAGCGTTGTTCTGCTGAGGAAGTCTGCTAAGCAGTTCTGATCTCCCTTCAGATGTAAGGCTGACAGGGACAGGACATTGATCTCGGCCCATCTGAAAATGGCCTCTGTCAACAGCCAGAGGGGGCCGCACCTTGTGCCCCCCTGCTTGTTGATATAAGCCACTGCCGACGAGTTGTCTGTTCGAACTCGAACATGGTGACCCCGCAGATCTTCTTGGAATGAGACAAGGGCCAGTGACACTGCCCTCAATTCCCTCCAATTGGAGGACTTTGCTGCCTCCACTAACGCCCAGGTGCCCTGTACCCAGCGAGAACCCAAATGTGCTCCCCAACCTGTGTTGCTGGCGTCGGTTGTGACCGTCCTGGATATGGGCAGGACCCACTCTAGGCCTTGAGACAAGTTTGCTCCCCTTCTCCACCACCAGAGGGACCGTTTGACTTGACTTGGGACAGAGACTAGGGAATCCAATGACCCCTGACTGTGGTCCCACACCTTCAAGATGAAGAGTTGAAGGGGACGAAAATGAAGGCCCGCCCACTGTACTGCTGGAAGGGTGGAGGTCAGCAACCCCAGGGCGGACATTGCCTTTCTTATGGAGACCTGGCCACTGCCCTGCAGAAACAGCATGGCCTTGTCCACCTTTTGCACCTTCTCTGGGGGAAGGAAGACCCTTTGAACTGTTGAGTCCAGAATAAACCCCAGGAAGGACACCCTCTGTGACGGGATTAGGTTGGACTTTTCTGGATTTATGAGCCAACCCAAGCTTTCCAAAATGTCTCTGGCTGACTGTAAGTCCCGATTCAATTGTTGAACAATAGAAGGTCGTCCAGGTATGCGACTATCAGAATTCCCCTGAGTCGCAGGAAGGCCAAGACCTCTGCCATTACCTTTGTGAATATGCGGGGGGAAGATGACAGGCCGAAAGGAAGGGCTCTGAATTGTAGGTGCAGTACCTGATCCCCGGTGTTTATCGAGGTATTTAAAAGTTTTAGGTTGAGGATAAGCCTGAACTTTCCCGACGGCTTGCGGACCACAAAGATGTGGAAGTAAAAACCCCCACCTATCTCCCTGGTCGGGACCTGGACAACCACCTGCTGCTCCTCCAATTCCTGGAGTGAGGAGAGGAGGGCACAAGACTTTTCCACACACTTCGGAAGGTTGGTAATTAACAGTCTGAGGGGGGGAGGGGTTGAGAATTCTAGCCTGTAACCCCTTTGGATGATCTCCAAGATGTACTGGTTGGAGGTAATCATCTCCCACTGTGGAAGGAAGACCCCCAATCTTCCTCCCACTGTTTTGGAGTCAATTGGTCTTTTTGGGGGGTTCAGGAGGGCGAAAAATTGCTCCCCCTCGACCCTTCCCCTTCTGTCCCCAACCTTTCTTCTGGGAACCTGACCTGGGTGTCTCTGATTTCCCACGAAATCGAAACCTCTTTTTTGGCTGTTCCCCAAACTTCTTTTTAACGGGGAACGCCTTCTTTTTGTCGGCGGTCCGGTCTAGGACTGCTTCCAGACCAGGACCAAACAACAAATCCCCCGTAAGCGGGATACCACAAAGTTTTACTTTGGACGCACTGTCCCCCTGCCATGTTTTGAGCCACAAGGCCCTTCTGGCTGAGTTGCACAATGCTGCAGACCTTGCGGACATATGAATAGACTCCGCTGAGGCGTCTGCCAAGAAAGCTACCCCCTTCAGTAGCATGGGGAAGGAGGAGAGAATTGTCTCCTTTGCTGTACCTGCCTCGATATGGGATTTAATCTGAGTCAGCCAGTACTCCAAGTTGCGGGCTACCACTGTAGCCGCCATTGCTGGCCTAAGATTACCCTGGGAGGAATCCCAGGTTTTCTTTAACAGGGAATCCATCCTCTTATCCATGGGATCAGAGAGTATACCCATGTCCTCAAAGGCTAGGTCTGTGTGTCTAGAAACTTGGGAAAAAGCCGCGTCAAGTTTAGGCGTCTTATTCCAAACTAAGGTTTCTCCCTCCTCAAAAGGAAATCTTCTTTTCAGTGCCCTTGAGAGAAAAGGTTTCCTTTCCGGATCCTGCCATTCTCTCTTGATGGCATCGACCAGAACATCATGGACTGGGAAAACTTTCCTTTTCTGTTCCCCTAAGCCTCTGTACATTTGGTCGTGCAGGGACAGCGGCTTCCTTTCCTCCTGTATCCCTAGGGTGGTATGGATAGCTCCTAAAAGCTCCTCAACCTCCTCTAGAGAGAGTTTGTAACGTGAGGGTTTTGTGGACTCCCCGTCCATCCCCTCTTCATCTGATTCGCCCTGAGAATCAGAGGGAGCGCTGCCTGCTTCTTCCTCAATTTCCTCTGCTGACCCTACCGGTCTCTCTGCCCCACTAGGGAGGGGTTCCGGTGGATCAGGTGAAACTGCCTGTTGTACTGGGGGAGGGGTGCTCTGGGGCAACTGAAAATTTGCAAACAGAGTTTTAAACGACTCAAAGGTGCTTGAAAGCTCCTTAACTGACGCCGCCAGATCTACCCCTTGTTCTGCTGCCTGCTCTCTCACTACCGCATCCATACACCCTCTACAGAGAGTCTTGTCCCAAGTTTCCCCTAACGTGGACCTGCAGACAGGGCACTTTCTCTTAGAGCCATGGAGCGATTTGCTTGTGTATTTCTGAAAGACACAGAAAAAGAGCAGCAGTGTTAACCAGAACCCCCCAGCTAAGGGTAACAGGGATCACCCAGAGTGCGTTGTCCCCAGGACCATCCACCACCAGGGACCCACTCAACTCCCACCGACCACCAGGCAGGAAAAAAAAAAACACCACTGTGGAGCTTAACAGGGGTTTGTGAGACAGGGAAACACCACCCCAGGGTTCCACTGACCTTTGTTTGGCTGGCGACTTTTTCCTCAGGAGCGATTCTAGAGGCCTCTGCCTCCGACATCCTGTACACGGAAGAGGTGGCCCTTGGTCCCGCACGACGATGTCTCTACAGCTGAACCGGTGACCGTACCAGCCAAAGTGCTGTGTCCGTCTTACTAGGCCGCGTCCGGAACCGGAAGCCTCGTGTGTCGATCCGCCCCCTTCCGCCGGAACTGACGTCACCCGTCATCCGGCGCAGCCACTGAGCTCCAAGCTGGGGATGGAAGGGAATTAGGATGACACACAGCGCCACCCTAGGCGCACGCAAGAGCGGACCTCCCAGCTGCTACTTTTCCCCAAAGAACGCTGAGAGGCACGGCGCTATCACAGGTATGCGAACGCCCTCGTTCTGACCTGGCGCCAATTTCAATTCTGAAAAGAAACAAGGAGCACAATACCGGACACTCCCAGATCCTGCCCCTCTAGAAAAACACTGCCTTAGCCTCCCTGGCTAACAGCCCTGGTTCCCCAGCGATGTCTCCCCACCGGAGGAAACACCATAACTGAAGGGCCAGTGGGAGGATGAGGCTTTAAAGATCTGAAGAAGGCGGTGTTTCCTAGAAGGGGAGGAGCCGGGATCTCTCTAAGGTGCTGTCCTGAAAGACGAACTAGGGAAAAATCAATGGGCACGCCAGAGTAAATATGCACCCATGATACGCCGGCGTAGGAAAGTTATGTCGGTCGGAAGAAGCCTATTTTCCGGCGTGTCTTGTTCTGTGGGTACAGCGCATAGATACGAGGGCGCATCTTTACACTTACGAGGCGCATCTTGAGATACGTCGGCGTAAGTGCTTTGTGAATCCGGCCCGATGCCTTTTAGACTCAGTGTGACACTGTTAGATGGGAATGAGTCGTCACTCTTTGCATCCTCTGTAAAATACTTGAGACTTTCTGGTGTGGCAGAGATACTGATCCCTCCAAGGTGTTGAATATCACCCCCAGATAGTCCACTGTGTTGACAACAAATGTATTTTTTCTTCGCTGATTACCTATCAGAATTACCCTAATTTAGTCACATGAATCTCCCTGTGTATTGTAAACTGTTCTGGACTCTTTGCTAGGAGTAGGATGTTGCACAGGTAATGATACAGCTTGACCTCTCTCTCTTGATGATTAACTATGGATCTCAGGTATCTATGGAATGCCAGCAGAATGGGAAAATGCTGATAAGCAACCTTGAGGTCTTTTGACCAGATCCAATGTTCATGTTGGACAGCTTGAATTATAGTCTCTAATAACTCTATCTTGAAACTTTTAAGGGGGATGTAACAATTAAATCTCTAACTTTTACTGGTCTCCATCCTCCATTTTTGTACAAAGAATAGAGTGGAATAACAGCTCCTTACGCTTGTAATAAGGTCATAAAAATTTAAAGAATCACTGCTTTTTTAGGGGAATTTGGAACCTCCATAAGGGTGAATGAGTTGCAAGGTGGGGGGGGGGGGGGATTTTAAAAAGTCCAAAAGTGTCCCAAACCGATTGTTGAGATTATCGAGGGATCCTGACATCTATTTGCCCAGACTAATGTGAAATATTTCAAAAAGATTTTGCTGACTCTTGTGGGTTAGAAAGGGCCTTCTGTTTATGTGCTTTTAAGAACATCACCCGAGTGCTTCTCCAGGTTCTCTTGGAATTCTTACACTGTTGGGATTGTCTGCCTCTTAACTGTTGGAATCTGGCAGAAAATGCTTTGGTTCGCCTCAATTTTCTGTCTTGTGGCAAAAGAACTGTTTTACCCCCTGTTACTCTGGAAAAAGCCTTTTCTGGTTTCTCCCCAAAGAGCGATTTGCCATCAAATGGAATTTTTGTTTAAAAATTTGTTTAAATGCAGCGTCGACTGCCCAAGATTTCAGGCACAGGGTTCTCTTAAGTCAGCCATAGATTGAGCAATTTTCTTTCCTGTAACCACTGACTATCAATAGATAGGGGAATTCCTCCCGTGGAGCCATTGTGTCCCTGCTGAACTTTCTATGACTGGCTTTAGCTATTATGTGTAAAATTGCCCTGGCAAAAACACCAAATTGTGTCTATTGCTCCCTCTCCTTTGAAATTGGTTAAAAGCTTCAGCTGTTCCAGATGTTTGATCACGTGTTCTATGGGCATGTCTTGGTGAATGGCTGCTTCTATCTTCTTAATCCATACTCTGATGGGATAAGAAACTGATGTAAGCACAATTGCTAGTTTAATTGCGCCCCTTGTGATTGATAAGTTCTTTAAAGGTCAAGATGTATGCACCTATTACAAGGCTCTTTGAAAGATGCCAAGTCCTCTATAGTGTAACATTATATTCTTAACCAAACGGACCACTGCAGCATCGACTACAGGAGGTGTGCCCAAATCCTCTGCATCCACCACGGGATATAACCTGTTTAGGTGGGTTAGAGAAAACCTCATGTAGACAGACCCGGGACAAGTCTGGCTATTTGGTCCCAGGTTCCATTCCCTGATAGGCACACAGTAGTTCACAGTCACTCAAGTCAGAGAGGGGAAATCTTCTAATGGGGACACTAGGGCTGGTGATCCTGATGACATACCAGGATTCCCTCACTTTGGAAGAATTTCCTCTCACTTCCTGCTTTGGCTATGAGACAGGAAGTGAAGGGTAACCTCCCCAATGGGACACAGATGGCAAAAAAAAGACAGACGAGGGTTTTAACCCTAGCTTAATCTATCCTAAAATGAAAAAAAGTTTTGCCTTTAGTTACACTTTAATGCTTTAGTTCCAGCATCCACATATTCCTGGAAATAGTATTCATTTTTACAAGTCTCAGTTGTGCTGAATGAATCCTCTGATATTGTTCTGGTGTTTTACAGGTGCAGAAAAACACAGTATGGACTACTCTGAGATCATCTTGACGTCTATCTTCAGCGTTATCTTAGTTGTAGTTGTTTTGGTAATACTTTCATTTGGTTTCAAAAGATGCCTAAGGGGTACATCTCAATATTCACATCATCCTCTCCGTGAAACTTCATATGAACCAGGTAATGTATATACAGTGGTAATGCAGTGAATAGCTAATTTTCTCTGTGATAGCAGGGTCAACAAAGCTGTTATGAATTAATTTAGTTCATAACAGATGTTTCTCATTGAGTGATGCTGTGATTGGCCCACAGCTATCACCAGTACCTGGGCCAATCACAGCACCCTGTACCATGTGATTAGTTGTAGACAATTACAGATCACTAGTAATCACAGCTATTTATGAATGTAACCCATTCATGACAGTTCAAAACATTGCTGTTACAATGATCATCATAGTAACAGTGATCTAAGTGTAAAAAAGAAAAAAAAAAACTAATCGCTACCTCACAATATTGCCGTGTTACTATGGTGACACTAAACTACTCTGACGAGAGTATGATTTTAAGGGCTTCAATACATTAGATAGGCCATCAGTACATCAGGATTGATCAATTTTCAAATATATATACCATCGTTTGTAGATGCTTTCACTTTCTCCCAAACCAATTAATATACACGTATTGGAAAAAAATTTTTTTTACCAAAGACATGTAGCAGCATATATTTTGGCCTAAATTTACAAAGAAATTGAAGGTCATGAAGGGAGTACAACCCCTTTCAGAGCTCAGGTGGTTAATTTCATCATCATTATTTTTGGTGTACTTTATGTAGTGCTGATTGTGTGGTCTACAGCTCAAAGCAGAGGTCCCACAAAAAAAAATATTAAAAACCAGCAGCTACAAATACAGCAGCTGCTGACTTTTAATATATGAACACTTACCTGTCCTGGGTGCCCACTATGTCGGCACCTGAAGCCCAGCAATCGCTCAGCTCTCGGTTGCCCCCTCCGCCATCCTCCGTGAGGGAATCAGGAAATGAAGCGTTGCGGCTTCACTTCCCGGTTCCCTACTGTGTATACGCAAGTTGCGCTGCACGTCTTCACTGGTCCCCACTGTGTTCTGGGAGCTGTGTGTCTCCCAGAAGACAACGGGGGTACAGAGTAGGCGCCGGAAGTGGCCTAGATCACTGAGGTGATCTATGCCAGGAAGTGGGAGCAAATACCTGTATTAGACTGGTATCTGCACCCCCCTGAAAGGTGCCAAATGTGACACCGGAGGGGGGGAGGGTACCAAAAAGTGGAAGTTCCATTTTTAGGTGGAACTCCACTTTAAATACACTGTACTAAAACTGATATTTTTAAATGTATTGACTATAAAGTATATGCACACTCAACTGTTTTTAGTGAATGCTGGTTTATTGTTTCTTTGCCAGCCTAATAAAGCTTCCTGAGGACATTCTTCAGACTCATGTATTTTCTGATATCGCATGAAGAATCCAGCAATGGTCTGACCATTGCTCAAAACCATGTATTTAAAGCATTTTATTATATGCCATGTTATATTTTGCTTTGCTCTTCTTTTCAGCAGATGGATATTCACCACCTGATGACACTTTGGTGATCTCTGGTGGGTTATATGATGCACCACAAATTTATAATCCCAACATGACAGTTTTAGATGAAGAGGAGTCTCAAAATGATTATGCACCTATCAACTCAAGACCAGGACAATTCAGACTTGAGTTCTTACCTGGAGATAAGGACATAGATCCCATGTCACAAAGAAGAAATGTCTGACGCTGGAATACCTTATTAAGCTCAGTTATCAATTTGAGATATTGGTTTATTTTTTAATCTTAGTTTTACCACCTACTTGGATTCATCAAGTATTTACCATAGATAAAATAATGTTGCACAGCACATTGAGAGCAATGGGTCAAGCAAAGTCTAGACCTAATTTAATTGGTAAATCTGTATTTTATCAGAGAATTTGTGATCTGTGAACAGTTATCATACAGTTGCAACAAACATAACACTATTCTATTTTTTTCATATACAGATCAGAAGTGTTTTGGAGCTAAACTGATAAGTCGAGATAGACCCATTTTACACGGTGCGTCTGATAAGGTCCGCCTGACGGTTTTTCAGGTGGACCTGATCGGATGGTCCATTCACCCCTATGGACAGGCGGGTGTAAACGGACTACCTCTGAGTCCGATCTGATCAGGTCCATTCTTCGGAAGTCTAGGTGGATCAGATCGGAGGGTAGTCGATCCGATAAGGTCCATTCTTTGGAGGTCTAGGTGGATTGAATTGGAGGGTAGTCGGGCACAGTGGACACAGATGTGTCATCTGCCTACTCTGCTTCGATCCACAAGAAATCTGTAAGCAGATTCTTTGATGATGCGACAGAGTTTGCCCTATCTGAAAGGGGCCACAAGGAACATTAATAACATAACAAAGATTGGTTATGAGTATTACCCAATAAAAAAATAAACCACAGTTCATCTTTCAGCAGTTTAGCAAAGTCAGACTAGTGAGATGATCTCTGAGATGTTACTGGTTACTGCACACACACACGTATATATATATATATATATATATATATATATATATATATATATATATATATATATATAAATAAAACACTCTTTGATAAATTCTGCAGGGAAAACATTTAGTGTCTTCTTTATTACCAGAATATACCAAGTGCCTTACTTTCCATTATATGCATTACACAATCAAGCAATATAGTGTTTTTTTTTTTTTAATCAAAAATAGGGGGGCAGATTCAGATACAATTAGATTATCGTAGCATTTCCCAAATACACTACGCCGCCGTATTTTACCTGGCTCTACGTGGAATCCAGGTAGATTTTGTCCAGTAAACGACGGCGGCATAGTGTATTTCTCCCGGCGCAATCCATCTACGTGATTAGGGGGCGTGAAGCATTTAAAATAGGCGCGTTCCCGCGGCGATCGAACTGCGCATGCTCCGTTCAGAAATTTCCCGCCGTGCATTGCGCGAAATCACGTCGTTACGTCATTTTTTCTTGAGTAGCGTCGTTTACGGAGATTCCTATTCCCGAACGAGTTACGTAAAAAAAAATATATATATTTTAAATTCGACGCGGGAACGACGGCCATACTTAACATGGGCTACGCACCGTTAGACCAGCAAAAAGCTGGTCTAACAGTACGTATAAAAAAATAGACGAAACCGATTGCGAAGACCGCTCGTATCTTCGTGGATCGCCGTAAAAACTCATTTGCATATCCCGACGCATGAAAACGACGCAAACTCCTCCCAGCGGCCGCAAAAATATCGCAGCGTAGATCCGAAGGCTTACAAAGACGTAAGCCTCTCGGATCGAAGCCCGAAGCCGTCGTATCATGGTTTGAGGATTCAAACTAGTGATACGGCGAGCGAAATTTGAAATTACTCCTGTCTAACACCAGTTAGACAGGCGTAATTGCTCTGTGAATCTGGGCCAATGTTTCTTGAAGTTTTATAAAACAGATCATCCTTTGCACAGTTTATTTAATACAGGCTTTTTACATCTAATAACTTAGTACATGCATACCCCACTTTTAAGTACACTATGGGGTTTATTTACTAAAGCTGGAAAGTGCAAAATCAAGCTCACTTCTGCATAGAAACCAATGAGCTTCCAGGTTGTATTGCCAAAGCTTAATTGAACAAGCTGGGGTAAGAAGTTCATTGGTTTCTATGAGCCTAATTTTGCACTTTCCAGCTTTAATAAATAAACCCAATTGTGTACTTAACCACTTCAGATCCGCGCTATGGACAAAAGACGTCCACAGCGCGGACCTGAAGTGCCGGGATCACGTCTTTGGACGTCATGTTATTGTAATTCCCCGCGTGCGCCACTGGGTGGCGCGCAGCGGGGAAAAACAGTGCCCTTGCATTGCTGAGGATTCGATGCATGTACCCGGCGGCCGCGGTGTCCATCAGGTACACGCAATCGGCCGTGACAGAGCAGGGACCTGGAGCTCTGTGTGTAAACACAGAGCTCCACATCCTGTCAGGGAGAGGAGACAGATGCCGTTTCCCTTGTACATAGGGACACAGCATCGGTCACCTCCCCCAGTCAGTCCCCTCCCCCTACACAGTTAGCACACACCCAGGGAATACATTTAACCCCTTTCTCACCCCCTAGTGTTAACCCCTTCAATGCCAGTCACATTTATTTTACAAAAATGTCCGATGTGTCCGCCGTAATGTCGCAGTCCCAATAAAAATCGCAGATCGCCGCCATTACTAGTAAAAAAAAAATAGTAAAAAAAAAACATAATTCTGTCCCCTATTTTGTAGGCGCTATAACTTTTGCGCAAAGCAGTCGCTTATTGCGTTTTTTTTTACAAAAATACGTAGAAGAATACGTATCGGCCTTAACTGAAAAAAAAAACTTTTTTTTTTTTAAATTGGGATATTTATTATAGCAACAAGTAAAAAATATATATATATATACAGTGCGGAAAATACGTATTTAAACAACCCTGCTATTTTGCAAGTTCTTCCACTTGGAAATCATGGAGGGGTCTGAAATTGTCATCGTATGTGCATGTCCACTGTGAGAGACATAATCAAAATTTTTTTTTTCAGAAATCACAATTTATGAATTTTTAACTATTTATTTGTATGATACAGCTGCAAATAAGTATTTGAACACCTGTCTATCAGCTAGAATTCTGACCCTCAAAGACCTGTTAGTCTGCCTTTAAAATGTCCACCTCCACTCCATTTATTATCCTAAATTAGATGCACCTGTTTGAGGTCATTAGCTGCATAAAGACACCTGTCCACCCCATACAATCAGTAAGAATCCAACTACTAACATGGCCAAGACCAAAAAGCTGTCCAAAGACACTAGAGACAAATTGTACACCTCCACAAGGCTGGAAAGGGCTACGGGGAAATTGCCAAGCAGCTTGGTGAAAAAAGGTCCACTGTTGGAGCAATCATTAGAAAATGGAAGAGGCTAAACATGACTGTCAATCTCCCTCGGACTGGGGCTCCATGCAAAATCTCACCTCGTGGGGTCTCAATGATCCTAAGAAAGGTGAGAAATCAGCCCAGGACTACACGGGAGGAGCTGGTCAATGACCTGAAAAGAGCTGGGACCACCATTTCCAAGGTTACTGTTGGTAATACACTAAGACGTCATGGTTTGAAATCATGCATGGCACGGAAGGTTCCCCTGCTTAACCACTTAAGACCCGGACCAAAATGCAGGTAAAGGACCTTGCCCCTTTTTGCGATTCGGCACTGCGTCGTTTTAACTGACAATTGCGCGGTCGTGCGACGTGGCTCCCAAACAAAATTGGCGTCCTTTTTTCCCCACAAATAGAGCTTTCTTTTGGTGGTATTTGATCACCTCTGCGGTTTTTATTTTTTGCGCTATAAACAAAAATAGAGCGACAATTTAAAAAAAAATGCAATATTTTTTACTTTTTGCTATAATAAATATCCCCCAAAAATATATAAAAAAACATTTTTTTTCCTCAGTTTAGGCCAATACGTATTCTTCTACGTATTTTTGGTAAAAAAAAATCGCAATAAGCGTTTATCGATTGGTTTTTGCAAAATTTATAGCATTTACAAAATAAGGGATAGTTTTATTGCATTTTTATTAATTATTATTTTTTTACTACTAATAGCGGCGATCAGCGATTTTTTTCGTGACTGCGACAATATGGCGGACACTTCGGACAATTTTGACACATTTTTGGGACAATTGTCATTTTCACAGCAAAAAATGCATTTAAATTGCATTGTTTACTTGTGGAAATGACAGTTGCAGTTTGGGAGTTAACCACAGGTGGCGCTGTAGGGGATGTGTGACCTATGTGTTTGTTTACAACTGTAGGGGGTTGTGGCTGTAGGTGTGACGTCATTGATCGCGTCCCCCTATTACAGGGATGGAGCGATCGATGCTACGGCCACAGAGAAGCACGGGAAGCCGTGTTTACACACGGCTCTCCCCGTTCTTCCGCTCCAGGGACGGATCGCCGCACTGGAGCGGCGATCGGGTCCGCGAATCCCGTGGTCCCGGAGCTTCGGACCGGGTCACGGGCGCGCGCCCGCGGGCGTGCGCCCGTGACCCACGGCTGGGTACTAAAATCAACGTATATACGTTGATGTGCCCAGCCGTGCCATTCTGCCGATGTAAATGTGCAGTAGGCGGTCCTTAAGTGGTTAAACCAGCACATGTCAAGGCCGTCTTAAGTTTGCCAATGACCATTTGGATGATCCAGAGGAGTCATGGGAGAAAGTCATGAGGTCAGATGAGACCAAAATAGAACTTTTTGGTCATAATTCCACTAACCGTGTTTGGAGGAAGAAGAATGATGAGTACCATCCCAAGAACACCATCCCTACTGTGAAGCATGGGGGTGGTAGCATCATGCTTTGGGGGAGTTTTTCTGCACATGGGACAGGGCGACTGCACTGTATTAAGGAGAGGATGACCGGGGCCATGTATTGCGAGATTTTGGGCAACAACCTCCTTCCCTCAGTTAGAGCTTTGAAGATGGGTTGAGGCTGGGTCTTCCAACATGACAATGACCCGAAGCACACAGCCAGGATAACCAAGGAGTGGCTCTGTAAGAAGCATATCAAGGTTCTGGCGTGGCCTAGCCAGTCTCCAGACCTAAACCCAATAGAGAATCTTTGGAGGGAGCTCAAACTCTGTGTTTCTCAGCGACAGCCCAGAAACCTGACTGATCTAGAGAAGATCTGTGTGGAGGAGTGGGCCAAAATCCCTCCTCCAGTGTGTGCAAACCTGGTGAAAAACTACAAGAAACGTTTGACCTCTGTAATTGCAAACAAAGGCTACTGTACCAAATATTAACATTGATTTTCTCTGGTGTTCAAATACTTATTTCCGCACTGTATATATATATATAAATTGTCGCTCTTTTTTTGTTTATAGCGCAAAAAATAAAAAACGCACGGGCGATCAAATACCACCAAAATAAAGCTCTATTTGTGGGAAAAAGGACGTCAATTTTGTTTGGGAGCCACGTCGCACGACCGCGCAAATGTCAATTAAAGCGAAGCAGTGCCGGTAGCTGAAATTTCGCCTGGGCACGAAAGGGGTTTATGTGCCCAGTAAGCAAGTGGTTAAAAGTGGGGTATGCCTGGGGTATGCCTGTAGTTTAAATGGGCTGTGGAGGCATTACCAATACGAGCCTTCACTGACACAAAAAGCAGTTCAACCAACCAGCTGCATGATTTTAATTTGCTTAGCTGGAATGTTCATTAAAGTGTATGTAAATTCAAACAATTGACTATTCTAAATACATTTTTTGTTAATTGCTGTTTGAAAATTTTGGATAAGTACCCAATGATCCTGCCAGGTCCTCCTCCTGTGGTCTTCCTGTAAAAGGTGACAACACAACACAATTTTTAATGTTATGACAACTTTTTCACTCTCACGTACAGTGCTTTAAAAAAGTATTCATACCCGTTGAAATTTTCCACATTTTGTCATATTACAACCAAAAACATAAATGTAATTTATTTGGATTTTATGTGATAGACCAACACAAAGTGGCACATAATTGTGAAGTGGAAGGGAAATGATAAATGGTTTTCAAATTTTTTTGGAAATAAACATGTGAAAAGTGTGTCGTGCATTTGTATTCAGTCCCCTTTACTCTGATACCCCTAACTAAAATCTAGTGGAACCAATTGCCTTCAGAAGTCACCTAATTAGTAAATAGAGTTCACCTGTGTGTCATTTAACCTCTGTATAAATACAGCTGTTCTGTGAAGCCCTTGGAGGTTTGTTAGAGAACCTTAGTGAACAAACAGCGTCATGAAGGCCAAGGAACACACCAGACAGGTCAGGGATAAAGTTGATGAGAAGTTTAAAGCAGGGTAAGGTTATAAAAAAATATCCCGAGCTTTGAACATCTCATGGAGATCAAGAAAATGGAAAGAGTATGGCACAACTGCAAACCTACCAAGACATGGCCGTCCACCTGAACTGATAGGCCGGGCAAGGAGAGCAATAATCAGAGAAGCAGCCAAGAGGCTCATGGTAACTCTAAGGAGCAGGTGGGAGAATCTGTCCACAGGACAACTATTAGTTGTACACTCCAAAAATCTGGCCTTTATGGAAGAGTGGCAAGAAGAAATACATTGTTGAAAAAAAGCCATAAGAAGTCCCGTTTGCGAGAAGCCATATGGCAGACACAGCAACAATGTATAAGAAGGTGCTCTGGTCAGATGAGACCAAAATTGTACTTTTTGACCTAAAAGCAAAACACTATATGTGGCGGAAAACTAATATGGCACATCACTCTGAAAACACCACCCTTCTTCAGCAGGGACAGGGAAGCTGGTCAGAGTTGATGGAGTCAAATACAGGGCAATCTTAGAAGAAAAACTTTTAGGGCAGAGGTTCACCTTCCAGCAGTACAATGACTCTAAACATTCAGCCAGAGATACAATGGAATGGTTTAGATTAAAACATATTCATGTATTAGAATGGACCAGTCAAAGTCCAGACCTAAAGTCAACTAAGAGTCTGTGGCAAGGCTTAAATTGCTGTTCACAAAAGCTCTCCATCCAATCTGGCAGAGCTTGAGCTATTTTGCAAAGAAGAATGGGCAAAAATGTCACTCCCTAGATGTGCAAAGCTGGTAGAGACATCCTCGAAAAGACTTGCAGCTGTAATTGCAATGAAAGGAGGTTCTACCAAGTATTGACTCAGGAGGGCTGAATACAAATGCACGTCACACTTATTCACATATTTATTTGTAAAAAATGTTGAAAACCATTTATTATTTTCTTCCACTTCACAATTGTGTGCCACTTTGTGTTGGTCTATCATATAAAAAGTTTTTGGTTGCAACATGACAAAATGTGGACAATTTCAAGGGATATGAATACTTTTTCAAGGCACTGTATGTACTCCTGTATTGGTACAACAGGATGCCATGCCCACATGTTCCTGTTGTCAGTCTATGACATCACAGGCAACCAAGCCTCCCCAAAAAGAAAATATTTCAACAATTTTAGCAGAACTGTTAACTAGTGCTGCAATTGCTGCCAAATAACCTGAGAATTTTAGCACTGATGAACCACTGCTGATTCAACCTCATCTATAGCCCTGGCCCTGCAGATTAGAGGAAAGTAGTTTAGTATGTGACTGCTGGATAAATGGATTTTTAGAGATATTTAACACTCATTTCTTAGCATTGAAAGTAGCTGTGATTTTACATAACATGCATGCACTGCAGTTTACATGCTGCAAAACAGATGGATTCACACATATTTTAAAGCTGAAGGGAAAAAAGGAGCTCCACCTAAAAAATATAAAAATAAAATTACATTCAGTAGTTATGAATATTGTAGCTGTTGACTTTTAAGAAACAGACACTCCACTCCAGTACATAGTTACATAGTTAGTCAAGTTGAAAAAAGACACAAGTCCATCCAGTTCAACCATAAAAAATAAAACAAAGTAAAACACAGTACATCCTCCCATACACCCAACTCCATACCCACAGTTGATCCAGAGGAAGGCAAAAATCCCCAGCAGAGCGATGATCCAATTTGCTACCCGAGGGGAAAAAATTCCTTCCTGATCCCCCGAAAGGCAATCGGATTTACCCCGGATCAACTTTACCTACAAAACTTAGTACTCAGTTATATTATGTGCATTTAGGAAAGAATCCAGGCCTCTCTTAAAGCAATCTACTGAGCTGGCCAGAACCACCTCTGGAGGGAGTCTGTTCCACATTTTCACAGCTCTTACTGTGAAGAAACCTTTCCGTATTTGGAGGTGAAATCTCTTTTCCTCCAGACGTAAAGAGTGCCCCCTTGTCCTCAGTGTTGACCTTAAAGTGAATAACTCAACACCAAGTTCACTATATGGACCTCTTATGTATTTGTACATGTTGATCATATCCCCCCTTATTCTCCTCTTCTCAAGAGTGAATAAATTCAGTTCCTCTAATCTTTCCTCATAGCTGAGCTCCTCCATGCCTCTTATCAGTTTGGTTGCCCTTCTCTGCACTTTCTCCAGTTCTCCGATATCATTTTTGAGAACTGGTGCCCAAAACTGGACTGCATATTCCAGATGAGGTCTTACTAATGATTTGTACAGGGGCAAAATGATATCTCTATCTCTGGAGTCCATACTTCTCTTAATACAAGAAAGGACTTTGCTCGCTTTGGAAACCGCAGCTTGGCATTGCATGCCATTATTGAGCTTATGATCAACTAAAACACCCAGATCCTTCTCCACTACAGATCCCCCCAGTTGTACTCCCCCTAGCATGTATGATGCATGCATATTCTTAGCCCCCAAGTGCATAACTTTACATTTATCAACATTAAACCTCATCTGCCACTTAGTCGCCCAATTAGACAGAGCATTGAGGTCGGCTTGTAAATTGGAGACATCCTGCAAGGACATTATTCCACTGCATAACTTGGTGTCATCTGCAAAAACAGAAATGTTACTTTTGATCTCAGACCCCATATCATTTATAAATATATTGAAAAGTAAGGGACCCAACACTGAACCTTGGGGTACACCGCTGATAACCTTGGACCATTCAGAGTAAGAATCATTAACCACAACTCTCTGAATTCTGTCTTTCAGTCAGTTTTCTATCCATTTACAAACTGATATATCTAATACTGTAGACCTTACCTTACACATGAGCTGTGTGTGGGGAACTGTATCGAACGCTTTTGCAAAATCCAAGTATACCACATCCACTGCTACGCCTCTGTCCAGGGTTTTACTTACCTCTTCATAAAAGGAAATCAGGTTTGTCTGACAACTTCTGTCTTTCATGAATCCATGCTATCTGCTGCTTAAATAGTTTGTTTCCAGCAAGAACTCATCCACGTGGTCTTTTATTAAACGTTCCAGTATCTTCCCAACTATAGAAGTTAAACTAACATGTCTATAGTTACTAGGTAAAGACTTTGTTCCCTTTTTAAATATGGGCACCACATTGGCTTTATGCCAATCCAGTGGTACTATTCCTGTCATTAATGAGTCCCTAAATATTAGATACAGTGGCTTTGAAATTTCAGAGCTCAATTCTTTTAGGATCCGTGGGTGGATGCCATCTGGTCCAGGTGCTTTATCCACCTTTATTCTGTCTAAATATTTCTGGACCATATCACTTTTGAGCCATTGTGGATTTGGGGCTGTGTCCCTCCCACCCCCTATATCGACATGAGCTCCATTCTCCATTGTATACACAGAGCTGAAGAAAGCATTTAATAAATTTGCCTTCTCTATGTCCTCAGTCACCCACTCTAGATTATTTTGTAAAGGGCCTACATGCTCAGACTTGACCTTTTTACTATTAATATATTTAAAGATTTTTTTTGGGTTTGTCCTACTATCTTTTGCAATCTGTCGTTCATTTTGAATTTTTGCATCCTTGATTTCCTTTTTACATATTCTATTATATTCTTTG
This sequence comes from Rana kukunoris, assembly GCA_029574335.1. Lineage (NCBI taxonomy): Eukaryota > Metazoa > Chordata > Amphibia > Anura > Ranidae > Rana > Rana kukunoris. The sequence goes on from CM056050.1 coordinate 366,242,680, forward strand.
TAACATTTAAACGACACTAGTGTTCCTTCATTTTTATATTTTTTAAAAGCTATTTTCTTATTGTTTATAGCTTTTTTAACTTTGACCGTGAGCCACATAGGTTTTATCTTTAGCCTTTTAAACTTATTGCCAATGGGAATATACTTTGCAGTGAGGTTCCAAAGAGTCTTTTTGAAGAATTCCCATTTCTGTTCTGTGTTCATCGGTGCCAATATTCCCTCCCAGTCCAAGCCCTGGAGAGCAGTCCTCATGCTTTGAAAATTTGCTCTCTTGAAATTAAGTGTTTTTATCTTTCCTGTATGTATTTCTTGCTTATAGTTTACATTAAACAAAATCATGTTATGATCACTGCTACCCAGGTGTTCCTTTATCTGAACATTAGTAATGAGCTCTGCATGGTTTGAGATTACCAGGTCCAACAGAGCATCATTCCTAGTTGGGGCCTCAATAAACTGGACCATAAAATTGTCCTGCAATAGGTTTTTAAATTTTTGTCCTTTAACTGTCCCAGAAATTCCATTATTCCAGTCAATTTCTGGGTAGTTAAAATCCCCCATTTTTATCACCGTCCCTGCCCTTGCAGCCCTTTCCATCTGTGCAAGGAGTCGAGTCTCCACCTTCTCATTAACATTGGGTGGTCTATAACAAACTCCAATGATTAGCTTTGAACTACGCACATCTGTATGCAGTTCCACCCATAATGCTTCAACTTCATCACACTCTCCATCAACCAGGTCCACTTTCACGCTTGCTTTGAGGTCACTTCTCACATAGAGACAGACCCCTCCACCTTTCCTTTTTACCCTGTCTTTCCGAAAGAGAGCATAGCCAGGAATATTAATAGCCCAGTCATGTGAGGGTTGAAGCCAAGTTTCAGCAATACCGATTACATCATAGCTCTCCTCATGCACCAGAGCTTCCAACTCACCTGTTTTGCTTGGAAGGCTTCTGGCATTGGTGAACAAACACTTAAATGTATTGTTACATTTTTCGCTGGCGTTTTTCATATGATTCATATAATTTTTAGTAGTGCAAATGGCACTATAATTTCCAATGGCTGTTTGCAACATGGGAACTTTCTTGTCACCTGCCATAACCCCACCTCCATCTATCCCCATTCCACTCTCCATTAATGTCTGACCCCTAACTGACCTGTGTGCCCGATGTAATTCACGTTCACCCTCCCCCCTCAAGTCTAGTTTAAATACTCCTCCAGCATTCCCCTAAACCTCTCCCCCAGCACAGCAGACCCCCTTCCATTCAAGTGCAGACCATCTTTAGCATATAGGTTGCACCCCAATGAAAAGTCATCCCAGTGCTCTAGAAACCCAAATCCCTCCTTCCTACACCAGGTCTTTAGCCATGCATTCAGCTCTCTAATCTCCCCCTGCCTTTCCTGTGTTGCGCATGGCACAGGCAATATTTCAGAGAATATCACCTTGGAGGTCCTTCCCTTCATCTTGCAGCCTAGTTCTTTAAATTGATTCTTAACCTCCCTGGCGGTATGATTCTTTAAGATTTTAGGTGCTAAAAGCGGTACCATTATTTGCAAGGGAATTTGGCGTTTTATACTGTAGGCTTGTAATTCTTAGGAATAACTCACTTAAATCTATTCAAACAAGAGTCTAATAGGCATCCCGGGTATGATTTTTTTTTTTTTTTTTAATTAAAAATTATAATATAATAAATAATTATAAAAAATGATCACAAATGATAATATAATTATAGTAAAAATTATTCAATAATGTAATCAAATCAAAATCACTGAAATTTGCTCAGTTGCAGAATTTTTGCTGTCATTTTTTTTTTTTTTTTATGACGAATTTCCCCATAAATCGCTATCGCTAAATTCTGCAAGTGATTCTGATTTATTATCGCTGTTTTTTAGCTGCTCTAAAACAATTTTTGCCATAAAGGGACACTTTTGGTTGCTATGGGCAATCTACAGTTTGCAGGGAGAAAGAAAAGTTTTTATTATACAAAATGACATGTAGTGTACAGGGCAGACCACTAGGGACATGGGGGGTGTGTATTTTTTACATACAGTACTGTAATCTATAAGATTACAGTGTACTGTATGTATAGTGTTTGTTTACTTTTTTAAATTTGGCGCCGTTCCCCCCCCTACGTCGCGACGCTCGCAGGGAAGGGAATCGGCGGAACACACAGCATCAGGCGGACATCCGCCCGCCGTGTACTGCGGGGATTCATCGCTGGATCGCAGAGAAAAGGTAAGTAAACTTTTTCTGCATCCAGCGAGGTAAGCGCGTGTGTGGCACGGGGTTACCGATATTAGCTTAAAAATCTCACCCCGTGCCACACACGTGAAGACCGCCAGGGAGGCTAGTCTGACCGGCGATCCAGCGGGAAACCCCCGCCGGATCGCCAGGAATTTTTGGGGGAAAAAAAAAAATGCACCCCGAGCGTGACTCGGGGTTACCGCTTCTGGCACTGAATGTTAACCCCGAGTCACGCTCGGGAATACCGCCAGGGAGGTTAAGGAGCCTCCACCTTCCTACCCAACATGGACATTGCTGTCTGCCCCTCCAGTCAATTAATTTCTGGACTGTCCTGGCTGTGACTTCTTGATGTCTCACAGCTGGCCTCCCACTGTGCATGCGTGAAGCATGGCAAGGCTGTGGGTCGGACTATGCAGCCTCCTGGGACGTATGACCAGTCCCAGGAGGATGCAGGCATTAAGGTAGCTGCCCAAGTGGATATCATTCTCGCCTAGGCGTGTTAGAGGAGGGCATGGTGGGGACTTTTGTTTTTTTTAGCGAGGGTCCTTTCTAAAAACGTACACATTTTTTTGGCCCTTAGATTTACCTTGCAAAGGGCCCTTTTCCAGTTATGTGACATCCACAATCTCTTACTTTGCTGCTGGAACTTCTATCTGCACTCAATCTTCTCTTCTTCCAGATTTGAAGTCTTCACCCATCTTGGATTGCTAAAGCTGGGATGATTTACCTCCCATGCACAGTGGCGTAGCATGGGTTGTCCGCGTCCGGGGCAAGGCAGGTATTTTGCGCCCCTAACCCGAGGACTTACCTATTCTCTGCTCGTTCCAGTCTGGCCAAATGATCCCCTGTGTATGCCAGTGGTGGCTGCAGGGGAGAGCGCTTGACAATGGGTGGTAAAGCCTGGAGCAGTGACATCACCCATAGGTTCCTATGTCCTATCTGTTATTGGTGCTCCCTCCTCTTCCCGCATACATCACTGTCTCACACAGGGGATAACATAACTCAAATGGGGAAGCCTAAATATAGGTGTATACCTATTTTTTATACGGGTTAGCCAACATCGGTGTTAGAAGAGGGATGGGAGAATTTTTAAAGCTAGTTAGGTTTAACCTGGGAATTCTACTTGAATCCATGCCAATGGTGGGTATTAAATAACCCATTTGTGCTGCATTAGTGGTCACTGACAAGTGTTTTTTAACCCCTTCATAAAGGGGTTAATTAACACTTACACTGATGCCACCAATGCAGCACAAAGGGGTTAAATAACTGTCACTGGTCACTAATGCATCAGTGGCAGAACATTAAGCTCTCCTTGCTGCACTTTACTAATGGCATTGTTAATGATTTAACTTCTTTACCCCCTCCAGAAGTTAACCAGTCCAGTTCACAGGAAAGAGAAAGGGGAAGTGAGAGGGAAAGGGGAGAGAGGGGGGATAATGGGGGGGGGAGAGAGGGGGGATAATGGGGGGGGGAGAGGGGAAATAGTGGGGTAGTGATAGAGTGGGGGTGAGAGAGGAGGCTGAGAGATAGGGGGGGGGGGTAAGACAGGGAGGAGGGCTGAAAGAGAGGGGGTGAGAGAGGAGGCTGAGAGAGAGGGGGCTTAAATAAATGGGAATGAGAGAGGGGGCTGAAAGGGAAAGGGGGTGTGTGAGAAAGAGAGGGGTCTGTGAGAGATGGAGGAGACTGAAAGAGATAGGGGGGCTGAGAGAGAGTAGGGTGAGAGAAAGGAGGGCTGAAAAAGACAGGGGGGCTGAAAGAGAGAGGAGGGCTGAGAAAGAGGGGGGGCTGAGAGACAGGGGGGCTGAGAGACAGAGGGGGAGAGAGAGAGAGAGGGGCTGAGAATAAATCCCTAGCCCTGTCCTTATCTGCAGTCCCTTGTCTGCAGGTAGGTCTGTCACTGTGTATCAGTGTATGGTACCTTCTATGTCAGTGCCATTCTTGATCTGGGGGTGATCAGCACCTTCCAGCCGCTCCTTGGCAGCCTGCGCCTCCCACTCTCTTCGTCCTCCGTGCCTCACTGCTATGCTGGCGGAGAGGCAGTTGGAGGAGACAAGGCTTTGGGAGGCACCGGGGATACTGCACACACTGCTGCTTGCCTCTTCGGGTGTCAAGGAGGCTGTGAAGCTCTTCTCCCTCCAGAACTCCCAGGCCTAGCTGCCACGCGGTCTCCGTCTACTCGCTGTGTGTGCGCACCCCGAGGACGCAGCTGCGCCGTGCTCCCACTGCCACTGAACCTGCTGACATGACAACAAGTGTCAGCTGCTTTGGGCCGCACAATAATGGCTGGGCCCGAGGCAACGCCCCAGATGCACCCCCCCCCACACTACACCACTGCCCATGTATGCACACGTAAAAACTGTGGCAAGACTATACATTGAGCTGCAAATGCTTGGTTCAGTAGGCACTTAGAAAAAGATGCTGACAGGCAGGGAAGAAACATTTTTGACAAATGATACATTCTAAATCTCTTGTCATAAAAAGTCCTTTGCAGTTATGCTTTTTAGGTTTAGAAGGTTTTGTGTGTTTTGCCCCTTAATGAAGGGATGATGCTGATTAGTGGATTGTTTTACCCTTTTTATTGATCTTATTAATGAACTATGCACTTTAATGAGCTTACATGTACAGTAGAGAAGAGAGATAAAACACCCAGTTTCTCTTGTAGACTTTGAAAGAGATAGAGAGTCCAGTCACAAAAATAATTACAAATGGACAATGTAGGAAGCTAAAATAACTGTACTGAACAAAAATCTCAATATGGTTCACATTTTTGATTAGCACTTTCATGTAAACTAAGTAACTTAAGGTTTTGCTTAGGCCGGCCATTGATGGTTGGAATTTTGGACCGGTTCAGAAGAAATGTACCAATTTGATCAAATCGATCAATTTGGGTATAACCAGCCTGCCGGATTTTACATGCGCGAGGAGAAAACAACGGCTCGGTGAGAGGCATTCCCTTGTCAACACAGTCTATGTTGCTGTCATAATCAAGTGAATTTCTTTCCTGTATCCTGTGGTTGCAGGAAAGAAATTGACTCTGTCCATGGCCGGGATTAATGTTTCTATGAACAATATCTCATTTATTTTTTGTATACCATTTCCACTAATTATTTTCCTTTGTCTCATAGTACTGTTTTGTACATGCTTTCATTTCAATAAATACTAGGACTGGTATTATAAAGTAATTGTACAACTTCTCTCTCAGCAGATGTAGCTCTTTGAACAAAATGCATAATGTATATATCATTTTTCCTATAATAAACAGCTGATCATATTAATTATAAATGTGATCTGTTTCTAAAATCCTATTTAATAAAATACATAGCTTCCATCCACTTTCAACTTGCAGTCAGAATTTTCAATAAGGTAGTGCATAGAGAAATAAAACTTCCACAACAAATTATATTTCTGATTACTACGGTTAGATCAGTGAAACATTAATTCTGATTGTTTGCCTTGACATAACGGGGTTGATTAAAGTAGGGCATTTTCAATTTCAAAGTGACCTTTTTCTCTGCAAAGTGAATTTTCTCTTAGCTTATTGTTTTGCTGACTTCAATCACCCAGTCATTTGTAAGCAATTTTTTTTTTTTTTTAATGTTCTCTTCACATTGAGTATTATGCACAAAGAACACTTTGTTTTACCTGCTTTGCACATGGGTCCTCTCTCATTCATTAGGACAAAATGCATCAACTTATTTTATAGATCAGAATTCGTATTTCCTGATTGCTGAGAAGCATAGGCTAAGTCACGCCAATTAAAAACGATACCTTAGCCAAAAATGCCACAGAAGAATAACAAATAACCAGTCTCAGTCCCAGTTATACCGTGAGCACATGACATGACGTTGACGCCGTCACGTTACCGCACCAGGAAGTAAACAACTTCCACGCATGCGTCGAATCCATTCGACACATGCGCGGGCAGATATGTCTGCTGGTTAGCGTACTAACCAGCAGACATGTCGGACGGACGGGTTCCAAGCAGACAGATTTTAAAGCATGCTTTAAAATCTGTCTGCTGGAAAAACCCGTCTGTCCGCCCGTACACACGATCAAATTTGTCTGCTGAAACGGTCCGTCGGACCGTTTCCAGCAGATAGATTAGATCGTGTGTACGCGACCTAAGAGGTGGATATCTACCCGGACAATGTGGAAGAGATCGAAGATAACTGGGCAGCACCTTTTTTTTTTTTTTTAAAGAAGTTAACTAGCAAGCCCTCAATGAAAAGTAAAGTTGACCTCCAGTGAGAAATTCGGCATTCACTTTCATGAGCTGCAACTAAAAAAGCGATATACACACCAAAGTACAAGAAAAGAAATGTAGTTGCGCTAAACTATTAATAATAATTTTGTGAGAAAATTATAATGTAAGATATTGAGAAAAGTCCCAAGTGACAAATATAGCAAACAAATACAAAGTCCAAAGAATTCAAATCTCCTGAGTAGGTATAAGTCAATGTATCAAAAATTGAAGAGACCACCACCGACAGGAATCACCGTAAAGGATGTAAGCTTACCAGAAGGCAAGCATGTGAAGCTTGCAGCTGAAACCCCAGCCAGGGCCTTTCGATCAAAACTGTCTCCAACATCAATGGTTAAATCCTCCAGGTCCCCGTGGATTGATAGGCCCCCGGAAAGAAGTAAGGCTCACAATAGTGATGTACCGTAAAAAATATCAAATTGAATATAGAAATTGCACTTACAGAAATGATGGGCCAGATTCAGAGACATCTGCCTATTTTTAGGCAGGCGTAGTGTATCTCAGATACACTACGCCGCCGTAACTATCAGCGTCAGGTTCCTTATTCAGAAACGAATCACGTCGTAAGTTACGGCGGCAAAGTTTATCTGTGGCGGCGCAAGGCTGCGCAATTCAAATTTGGAAGGCGGGGGGGGGGGGCGTGATTCATGTAAATGAAGCATGACTCCACGTAAGTGACTTTTTTTTGGACGGCGCATGAGCCGTCCGTGGACGTAACCGGTGCGAATGCGCGAAATCACGTCGCTTTTTCCCGAACGATTTACGCAAATGACGTAACCGACGTTCAATTCGACGCGGTCCCGACGTCCATACTTAACATTGGCTATGCCTGCTATAGCAGGGGTAACCTTACGTCGGTCTCACGCTTACGCAAACGACGTTAAATACGACGCGCCGTCGCAAGTACGCTTGTGAATCTGCGTAAATAGCTCATTTGCATAATTTATGCAAAGCACCACCTAGTGGCCAGCGTAAATATGCAACTTAAGATACGACGGTGTAAGCGAATTAAGCCGCTCGTATCTTAGAAGAAAGCCGGCGTATCTTCTTTTCTGAATAGCAAAAAAAGATACGCTGGCTATTCTTAGTATTTATGCAGCGTATCTATAGATACGCTGGCGTAAATGCTTTCTGAATCTGGCCCGATGTCTTTAAAAGCATAGAAAGAAAAGCCGGCCGGCTCTCACGAATGCCCGTCCTCATGGACCGTAACGCCACACGTCAGTACATCTCCTTGCCCGACGTACGTTTCGTCATACAATGACGTCGTCTGGGGAACCAAATGTTTACCCCCACAAAGCTGAACTTCTGGTACTGCAGGCTAATTTCTTCAACTAGTTTCAGGCCTGGCTATCTGCTCTGATTCCTGGCCAGTGTAAGTAGTACTATAAGGCAGTGTACAGAGGTCAGTAGTAGGTAGGACAATGTAAAAAGGTCAGTAATATGTAGGGTAGTGTACATATGTCAGTAATATGTAGAGCAGTGAACAGAGGTCAGTAATATGTAGAGCAGTGAACAGAGGTCAGTAATATGTAGAGCAGTGAACAGAGGTCAGTAGTATGTAGAGCAGTGTACAGAGGTAAGTAGTAGGTAGGGCAGTGCACAGAGGTCAGTAGGATGTTGGGGAGAGTACAGAGGTCAGTAGTATGAAGGGCAGTGTACAGAGGTCAGTAGTATGAAGGGCAGTGTACAGAGGTCAGTAGGATGTCGGGCAGTGTACAGAGGTCAGTAGGATGTTGGGCAGTGTACAGAGGTCAGTAGTAGGTAGGGCAGTGTACAGAGGTCAGTAGTATGTAGGGCAGTGTACAGGGGTCCGTAATATGTAGGGCAGTGTACAGAAGTCAGTAGGAGGTAGGGCAGTTTACAGAAGTCAGTAGTAGGTAGGGCAGTGTACAAAGGTTAGTAGTAGGTAGGGCAGTGTACAAATGTCAATAGGATAAAAAGAAATATACAGAGGTCAGCAGTATGAAGAGCAGTGTATAGGGATCTGTAGGGCAGAGGATACGGGGTCAGGAGGTTATGGTGCAGGGGGTCAAGAGGGTATGGCACGGGGGGTTGTCAGGAAGGCAGGGTGCAGGGAGGTCAGGTAGGCACAGCATGGTATTGAGGGATCAGGGGGGCATGGTATTGGGAGGTCAGGAGGGCACGGAATTGAAGGATCAGGAGGGCACAGTATTAGGGGATCAGAATGGCACAATATTGGGGGATCAGGAGGGCATGGTATTGGGGATCAGGAGGGCATGGTATTGGGGGGATCAGGAGGGCATGGTATTGGGGGGGGTCAGGAGGGCACAGTACTAGGGGCTCAGGAGGGCAGAGTACAGAGGATTCAGGTGGGCCTGGTACTGGACGGTTAGGAGAATAGTACACTGGGCTTGGGAGGGTATGGTATTGGGGGGCTAGGAGGGAACGGTACTAGGGGCTCAGGAGGGCAGAGTACATGGGGGTCTATAGGGTACAGTACAGGGGCACAGGATGGCAGAGTACAGGGGGGTCAGGAGGGCATGGTGCAGGCAGGTCAGGAGGGCATGGTGCAGGCAGGTCAGGAGCCCTGACAGAACCAGAGCTTAGTGTAGAAGGTAGGCAACTTGTCTGGGACCACAACAGGAAGAAGCACTGGAGAAGAAGAGATTTGGCTGTACACAGCAGCTCCTGGCTGCCGGAGATGTACACTGATGACAGGAGCTGGAGCGGCCACAGGAGAAACCATTGTGAGAATCAGAGCCATACTCCGGTATGGGCGGTGTTCTGGGACTCCTGGAATGGAGAGGGAAGGGTCCACCAGCATAAAGGAAGCTCTATTAAGGATGTTATGATGGTAGGAAAATACCAGGGAGCTGCAGGCACAGTGGCAAACAGTGTGGGTGGGAGTAGAGCCAGTGCCTTAAGCACCAGTGACTCTAGCTATAGTCCTGAGTGAGTGAGTGAGTGAGAAACTTGTATAGCGCAACACATGCAAACTGAATCACCTCAGGGTGCTTAGTATCCATTTCCTACTATATTTTGCGTTCAGAATAGATGGGTTTTGAGTTTTTTCCTGAAGGCCTAGTGATCCACTTCCGTGTGGATGCTGGTTAGTAGATCGTTCCACAGTCTAGGTCTTTGCACTGCAAATCTTCTTTCTCCTTTGGACTTGTATCTGGCCTTGGGTATCTTGAGTAGTTTTTGATCACTGGAACGCGATGGGGGTTGTGGCATTTTAATTTTTCGCATAGATATTGGGGGGCACTTCCTTGAAGACACTTATGTGTCAGACAAAGTGCCTTAACCACTTGCCCACCGAGTATGACAAAATACGTCCTCTGTTTGTGCGGTGATATCTGAATGATGCCTGCAGCTACAGGCATCATTCAGATATCACCGTCTTCAGCCGGCAATTCTGTGCACAATAAGAAAATTCCGCCGCTTGATCGTTCTTATAGGCGGCGGGAGGGGACGTCCCCCTCTCCCGCCGCCATCCGGTGCTTCTCCGGGCCGGCGCTGTCTGTGGAAGCATAGAGGTGACTGGTGACCAAATGGTCACCAGTCATCTCTATGACCGTCGAAAGGCCGGGCGCGAGGTTATGACGTCATGCCCGGTACCCGGAAGTAAACAAAGCCGCAATCGCGGTATTGTCGGTGTGAGATCAGTGAATGTTTTTTCACCGATGTCATGCTTGTAAGCCTGGAGGAGAGATGTGGGGTCTTATTGACCCCACATCTCTCCATAAAGATGACCTGTCACACTGATTCCTATTACAAGGGATGTTTACATTCCTTGTAATAGGAATAAAAGTGATCAAAAAAATAAAAATAAAAAATGAAAGTGTAAAAATAAAAAAGTTAAGTAAAATAAAAATAAAATGAAAAAAATTTTTTTTTAAACGCTCCTATCCCCGGTAGCTTGCGCGCAGAAGCAAACATGCATGCAAGTCCCGCCCACATATGTAAACGCCATTCAAACCCCACATGTGAGGTATCGTCGCGTGCGTTAGAGTGTGTGCAACAATTCTAACACTAGACCTTCTCTGTAATTTGAAAATAGTAACATGAGTGTGCGCAATTTTAAAGCGTTACATGTTATGTATCTATTTACTCGGCGTAACATCATCTTTCACATTATACAACAAAATTGGGCTAACTTTACTGTTTTGTTATTTTTTAATTCATAAAACCATTTTTTTTCCCCAAAAAAAGGCGTTTGAAAAATTATTGCGCAAATACCGTGCAAGAAAAAAAGTTGCAATGTTTGTTATTTTATTCCGTAGGATGTCTGCTAAAAAAAAAAATATATAGGGCCAGATTCAGCAAGACTTGCGCTGGAGTATTTCGATATGCGCCGCGTAACTGTGAAGATGCGCCGTCGTATCTATGTGGCCGTACCCACCAAACTATATGCGACAGAAAACGGGCTTTCCCCGACCGGCTTAACTTTCCGACGCCAGAGTATCGTCAGCGCATATTTTCGCTTGGCGCATCAGTCGCGCCTATTGATTTCCTCTGCAAATATGCAAATGAGGGAGATTGCCCGATTCGCGAACGGATTAGCAACATACGCTGGCTACATGCGCCGTGCGTATCTCGTCCGTCCGGCGCAAAGTTATTTCTACAAATAGCTGCTTTATCTTTACTCCAGATGGCCACAGGTCAGCAGGAGAGCAGCTACAGCAGCAGCGTTACCGACGAAACTAGCAAGCTGAACAACCACACGTGCAAGGACAACACCTCTGTGTGCCAACATGCCAGGGGCAGTCGCGGTCCTAGCACTAGTACTGGGTCCCCCGGAACGAAGGAGGCGGGCAGGTGAGAGGATATACCGCACACGCGCATGAGCCTCTTTGGCATGGGGGATGAGGAGGTGTATCGCCTCTTCAGATTCAGCCCTGATGCAATACTTGAACTTACCACAACCCTGCAGGGTGACATCACCAGCCCAACACACCGCTCACAAGCAGTGCAGCCACAAGTGGATCATTCAAGCGTACAAGTGGAGTGGTGGCTGGGATGTCACAGTCCTCCATGAGCAGATGTGTGCACCAGGTTGTCCCTGCAATCCTCAGATGCATGTCCAACCAGTTCATCAGACCCACCACTGAGGAGCTGCGGCTGAAGGCAATGACAGATTTCTACAGCATTGCCAGATTCCCACGCACTTTGGGGGCCATTGATTGCACACATGTGGCCCTTCAGCCCCCCAGTGCCACAGAGCACATATACCGCAATCGGAAGCATTGGCACTCCATCAACGTACAGGTAATAGCCGATGCCCAACGCCTCATATGGCACGTCCGTGCCAAACACCCCGGGTCCAGCCATGACAGCTTCATATACCGTCAGAGCCCCATCCCAGCAGAATTCGAGCAGAACATGTATGGGGACAGCTGGCTGGTTGGTGAGTGACATGGGTGGCAGGCATGACTATCCCCTCCCATGATGCACACATCACAAGTGGCACATGCACTACTATAATCCTCCTGTCTTTTCCCTTCCAGGTGACTCTGCATATGCACTGGGACCCCATCTAATGACTCCTTTCCGGAACCCCCAAACCAGAGGAGAGAGAAAATACAATGAAGCACACATCAAAACCCGTGCAGTGATGGAGCAAACATTTGGGCTCCTGAAGTCCCGTTTCCGCTGCCTGGATAAGTCTGGGGGGGCCCTATTGTATTCCCCTACCTTCGTGTGTCAGATCACCGATGCATGTTGCATTCTGCACAACTTTGCTATGAGAAAAGGCCTGCAGATTGACATACGTGATGACCTGACCCCCCAACCAGACAGCCCCCCCCTGCCAGAGGAGACCCATTCAGCTGATGGAAGAGCAGTCAGGAGGGTCCTCGCCGTAGGCATCTTTGGACACTAAACCAAAACATTAATCACACAGACAATGCATGCATGCACACCACTGATGTCCCTAGATCACACACACCACATCCACATCACATTGGATTAGCCCAAGTCCAGCATGTAGGACTTGGGAGCAGCAACGCCAGCGTCAAGGCCCCAATGATGTCGCTGTCCATTCATACACCTTTCACACGTCATTCATACAGCCGTTGGGATAACTTTTCCACCACGGCCGAGGGTGACACCCCTTACTGGCAGGAGTGCCACCCCCTCACATTCACACACCATTCACACTGTCCCCTGCACTCCTGACCGTGTGCAGTTAAAAATAAAATAAATATCTCATAACATGAGTAATAAAATAAAATATAAACTCATAACCTGAGCAAGAAAAAATAAATAAAAATTAACCCAAAAAAAAAAAACCCTCATCTGGGATGACGGGGCCTCCTCCTTATGGGCACTCTCGGGCTCCTCAGCTGCCTGGAGGGAGTGGGTGGGGGTGGGGGGGCATCTGGAGGAGGCTGATCCCCGGGTGGGCCACTCCTGGCAGCTGTTGGCTGCATGTCCTCCAAGGCCACGGCAATCCGGCTCAGATAGAGGTTGGTCTGGGCCTGCATTCTCAGCTGGCAGGTGACATTATGCCGCTGGTCACGCTGCCGCTGCCTCCCCTCTTCCCGGATGGCAGCTGTGTTGGCGTGGACGGCTGCTGTGAGGTGCCGTACATCAGCCTGCACCTCCCCCAGGCTGGTCACAACGTCCTGCACACCACTGGGCAGCTGCGACACGGAGCCCAGGCTGTCAGCGAGCCGGTCCAAGTGGCCAGCAATCTCCCCCATCTGCTGGGTTTGCCTGGCGTGGTCCATCGCCACCTGGTCCTGGACCAGATCAGACACCCCCCTGGTCTTACGGGTCGCCTTCCTGGGACCAGAAGAAGGTTGTCCCCGTGGGGATGGAGTCGCCTTTGAGGGGCTACCGAGGATGGGTGAGGGGATGACAGAGGGCCCTGCAGAAGGGGAGGACTCTTACAAAACCAAAATAAACTCCTGCTGAGGAACAGGCTCCTCCTCAACCATCTCTGCAGAAGTGGTGTGGGCACTCTCCTCCACCTCGGTGTCTTCAGCACCCTGGGGCTCGTCCTCAGGATCCCGTTGGGGGTTGGGGTGGAATGGCCGGCAACAGATGATGGCCCAGCTCCGTCATCTGTGGATGACACAAAGCAGACACATGTTGGTGGTCCCACACACTTGGCACATGTACCCTCCCCCCCCACATGCAACACACCAAATAGGGGATAAAAAACACTTACCTGTCCTGGAGCCTTCCTCCATGGAGTCATATCCAGGGACCCCCTCCAACTGCTCCCTGTCCAGGCAGCGGGCGACCACCTCCTCCTCTGTGGTCAGGCTGACCGCAAATGGGGGTCCGCCACCTGTGCCCCTCTCATGGGTCCGAATGGTGGCCACCTTGCCACGGACCTTGCGCCGCAGGTCGTTAATTTTCTTCTGGATATCACCAGCAGTCCGGGTGGGGTACCCCAACACATTCACCCTGCCAGCAATGGTGTCCAGGATGGCCTGCTTCCTCTCCCGGCTGGTCTTCCGACTTTTCTTTCCGTGGAGAAAGTCATTATAAGTCTCCATAGCGGAGATTACCACAGAGACCTCCTGGGCATTGAAATTCAAGTTCCTCCTCTCTTTGGGGGTAGCGGGAGCAGCCATCTCTGTGCAAAAGTAACTTCCCTGGGGTGGGGGGAAACGGAAATACTTTTGCGCCGGAATGGCGCTTCCGCTGGCGCTTTTATACGCGCAACGGAACACATTGCGCTGACGTTTCCCGTGAAGTGGTGCCGACGGAAGTTGTGAGCATGCGCACAGGGGGCCGAGTGAAGCCTCACTCACTGCGCATGCTCCGTGGATGATGCGCTGAACGTAAGCCTCTGCGCTGGGCTCCGCCCATCATTTACATATGATCACACCCACTTCCACTTGCGTCGGGTTGCGCCAACGCATCTTCGTTACTCCGTCGCAAAGTAACGGCCATGCGCTTGGTGAATACTGTACTTCAGTCGCTAGTTTGCGTCAGCGCAGCGTATATGCGTTGAGCTACGCTGGCGAAAAGATGCGCGCATCTACCTGAATCTGGCCCATAATGTTTGGGGGTTCTGATTAATTTTCTAGCAAAAAAAAATTGACTTTTACATGAAGGAGAGAAGTGCCAAAATAGGCCCGGTGGTCAAGTGGTTAAACGCAATTCTGTCTTTTACAGGTAACCAGTGGAGAGTTCTCAGGGAGGGAGAGATTGATTCCCAGCGTTTTTTTCCAGTCACAAGTCGTGCCGCCGTATTTTGAACGACTTGTAGATGAGCGATTTGGTATTTTGGGAGTCCGATATAAAGGGCGTTTGCATAATCGAGACTGGAGTTGATTATCGTTCCCACCACGACTGCCGTGTCTTCTTTGAAGATAAAGGGAACGAGTCTATGTAGCACCACTTTGGTGCTTGGGACGATGGGTTGTCCCAGAATGAACGGGGGTGTCCACATTGTTGTGGGAGATCTTTTTCGGTTGCCGTGAAACAGAAGAAGTTCTGTTTTTGAGGCATTGAGTTTAAGGTAACTCTCTGTCATCCAATGTTCTACTAAAGTAAGGCATTTCTCTAGTCTGAGATAATGATCCCTTTTGTTACTGATGCGGAAATAGATTTGGGTGTCATCCACATAGGAGTGGTAGAGTAACTTTTGGTTATTGACGATTTTAAAAAGAGGACGGAGATAGATATTGAATAGTACGGGCGACAAGGGGGATCCTTGAGGGACTTCGCATGACACCGTGCGTTTTTCAGAAGTGAAGGGACCTAGTTTCACTATCTGTGATCAGTTTTCCAAGAAGGAGGAGAACCAGGGTAAATCCGAGTCTGCGACTCTAGCTACTTCAGCAAGCCAAGTCAGCAAAAATATGTGGTCTACAGTATCAAAAGCTGCGCTTAGATCCAACAGTACCAGAAGACAAGATTCTCCGTCGTCTGCTGCCTCGAGAGCGTCGTCCCATATTTTGAGAAGCGCTTCCGTGGCCTGGACGAAAACCCAATTGAAGAGGATCCAGTAGTTTGTGGGTGTCTAAATGATGTTGTAGCTGTTGTACAACTGCTTTCTCCATTACCTTGGAGAAGATGTTTAGGCCTGTTATAGGTCGACGATGGTTTGGGCCTTTGGGGTCAAGGGTGTTTTCTTTTTTTTTTTTAGAATTGGTTTTATTATGCCTTGTTTCAGCAGGGTCGGCACTGTGCCTTCCTCGAAAGATTGGTTTATTAGGTGCGTGATAGCCGGTGCCACAATATCGGCACATTCTTTCAACAGTTTAGTGGGGATGATATCGTTAGGCGCTGTGCTGTCTCGCAGAGTACTGATGATACTTTTGGTGGTGTCGATGGAGATGGGCTTTAGTGTGAATTTAGTTGATTGTGGCATATTTGTGTGGATATTACCTTTTTGATTTAGAGGGGAGTCAGTGGCGGTTCTATTTTGCTGAATAATTTCACGGATGTTTTCAATTTTGTTAATGAAATAATCCGATAATGCTTGTGATTCAAAATTCTGAGCCTCTAGGCAGGCTGGGTTCATGGACTGAGCAACTAAATTAAAGAGTTTGCGGGGGCAGTTTAGGGCTTTAGTGATGATATTAGAGAAATTATCTTTTTTGGCTTTGAAGATTTCTTTGTGATATTTCTTAGTTATTACCTTGTAAATAATGTGGTTTTCATCTGTAGAGCTTCTTCTCCAGGCTGCTTCCACTCCTCTGCGCTTCTGCTTCAACATCGACAGCTGGTCTTTAAACCAGCTGGAGTTGTTTTTCCGGATGCGCGTTCTGCGTTTCGGCGCTACTATGTCTGCTGTCTGTAGTAGGGCCTTGTTGATGGTGTTGAGTGTTTCTGTCACTGTTTAATGTTGTTCTAGTGTTTTTATTTTGTTGTACAATGTAGTTTTGAGCAGTTCCGAATGGAGCTTATTCTTGGATCTTGTCCAGTGTGTTGTCAACGGGTTTATTGTTTTTTTTAAGGGGGCATTTGTAGTGACTTTGAATTTTATTGCATGGTGATCTGTCCATGGTAAGGGCTGATTTCCCAATGTGTTAATTTCCAAATCTTGTCTGAAGATCGAGCGTATGGCATGAAATATGTGTGGGTCTACATACCAGTTGCTGCAGATCTAATCCTTCCAAGTGGTCAATGCAGGCATTAGCGACAGGGTCCTGTGAGGAGTTGGCCCAGAGGTTCAAATCCCCAAGTAGCAGGAAATGTTTGATGTTTAAGGTATAGGTGGAAATGAATTCGGTCAATAATGTGAGGAAATGCGTTTTTGGTCCTGGTGGTCTATAGCAGAGTAGTACGTGAACGGTGTCCTGGGGATTTGTTTGCAGTTGCAGAGTGAGGGTTTCCATGAATGAAAGTGAGGTCTGAAGGTCTGGTTTAGTGACCGAGAGGTGAGCCTTGTAGATCACTGCCAGGCCTCCTCCTCTTTGCCCCACTGTGTTTTCTGTGAGAATGCGATAATTCTCTGGCACCAATTCTCCAAGAATGGTGTTACAGTCGGCTGTTAGCCAGCTTTCTGTGATGAAGAGGCAGTCAAGTCAATGTTGTGTTGAACGATGAAATTGTGGATTTCCTGTGGGTACTTTACTGCTGATCTTGTGTTGATCAAGGTGCATGATATATGTTTTAGCTGAAGTGTAGACGTGCAATCTTTGACTGTCGATCGTCGATCCGTTCTTAACAGTTGCTCTTTCCTTAGCACTTGTTTGATGATGACTGGTAATGTTGGAGCGGATATCCTTAAACCCCAAATGGTTTTTGCAGAGTATTGCAACTTAACCATAATCGCAGAATCGCCAAAGATGGTGATCGTGGTAAAGTGTTGGATCGCGATGGTAATCAAAGACGGTGAGGATTTAGTGGTGGCCCTGATGAGCGGTTATGGGTGGACCCCCAACTAACCCCCCTGTTGATCCAGAGAAAGGCAAAAAACCTAGCCGTGCAATGCCAATCAGCAGCGACAGGGAAAAAATTCCTTCTTGATCCCTCAGGGGTGATCTGGTAAGACCCTGAATCAACTGAACTATGTCGGTGGATCGTGGGTTCTTACCTGTTAGAGCTGCAGATTGGTGATCCTGCTTGTCCTATGTCCTGCGATCGGGCGACTTGTGGAGTGAAAAAAATGGCCAGTGAGTTGATTGCTTGGACGCGGCTGGAGAGGCAAAGAAAGGGGTAAGAGGGGGAGGATAGTCTCTTCGCTGTGCTTTGAGGCTTTCCCAGGTAGATGCAGTAGTATGGTTTGTGGAATGATGAGGGGGTGGGGGTGAGGGACACAGAGGTTCCTGTTCGTTGGGTGTAGCAAGATGGGCGCCGGCCGGCCGGGACTAGGCCCGAGCCGGGACTTTCCTGCCGGGTGAGTGTGGCTGTTCGGTGGGGGGCCCTGGTACGAGCGTGTACCGGGGATCTTCCTGAGGCAAGGGGGGACTGTGACCAGAGGATTTTGTGAGAGTGGATGGGGGATTGGCTGGGTAAATGCCTTGGCCGCAGCCGCAGACTTTCCTAAGCGGCCGCCGCGAAACTGAGTGTACCAAGGGGTGGTTGCAAAAGGGGAGCTGGCGGGGGCTTACCTTATCCGGCGTGGACCTCTGATCGCGGCTGGTAATACCTGTTTGGGAGGAAAGGTCGGCGGTGGAGGATATGGGCTGGATGGGTGCCCCTGCAGGCCGCAGAAACAGACTGTCCTGGTCAGCCTAATGTGAGGGGGCAGTACCGACGAAGTCTTTGTGGCTGCGGAACGGCTCTGTGAGAAGGGGGGAAAGCCTGGAGGGCTAGGCGGAAGTAACTCCGGGTGAAGCCAGGGACCATAGGCTGGATACCAGGGAGCTGGATGGTGGATGCTTGAACAGAGGCTGGAAATGCTGGACCTGCCTGCCTGGAGCTATAAGCCACACGTCCTACTGTTAGGTACGTGCGCTGATTGTAAGCTCCTGTTGCTGTCGGTCTGTGTGAGGGGGTGGGGGTGAGGGACACAGAGGTCCTGTGTGTGGCTGCATTACTGCTGATCCTGGAAGGGGTTAGGGCTCATCCGGACAGTGGGTGAGTACACCTAGTAGGAGTAAGGGCTATTTTACACTAACCTGCAGCCTAAAACACTGCTGCCAACACAGCATCTTGAGTTGCAAAACCGTGTTGGAGGGGATGGCGTGATGCACGTTTCATTGCATCATACAGCTCCTTATATTCATTAATTAATTTTTTTTGGACAGAGCCTTATATGAAGTGTACACAGTGACACTTCATTAATGTCACTGCACAGCAGCACCATGTACTGCACTTACTATGCAGTGACATGCAGGGACCATACAGTGTGACGCAATGTCACACAAACATGTTGCATAATATCGTACAAGTGGCTGACACTTGTGTTTAAAGAGACACAGGGGTTGATTTACTAAAACTCTAGAGTGCAAAATCTGATGCAGTTGAGTGTGGAAGCCAATCAGCTTCTAACTTCAGCTTGTTCAATTAAGCTTTGACAAAAAACATGGAAGCTGATTGGTTTCTATGCACAGCTGCACCATTGTTTTGCACTCTCCAATTTTAGTAGACAGAGGGTAGGTGATCACCATCTCACTTATATCAATTGTGTTGACCTCATTCCTATAATAATGAACAAAAAGAATAGCTCCCCCTATGGTGGGACTTTGATAGGCCAAACATTGATTTGTGTATCATTTTTTTTTAATAAGATATAATACACATGATTACAAAATAAAATATGCATTGAACAAACAGTATGCATGTATGGAACAAATATACATGTACAAAACACAAGAAAATATGTATTTGAAAAAATGTATACTTATGAAATCGCTTGGATCGTGCTAAAAAGAACCACGATTATACTGCTCCCCATCTATGACCTCTGATCACGGTCTAATACCAGAAACGCGTCGGGTACATGGGAATCATTCTAGGAGAGTTTTGTTTTTGCCATACATTGTGGTATATGTGCCGTCTTGTGTTTTGTACATGTATATCTGTTCCATACATGCATACTGTTTTTTCGATGCATGTTTTATCTATTTTGTAATCATGTGTACTATTTTTCCTTAAAACAATTTTTATACACACATCAATATTTGGCCTAATAAAAACCCACCATAGGGGGGGGCTATTCTTTTTGTTCTCCAAATTTAGCAAATCAACCCCACTGTGTACCACTTATCGTGGCTTTCAGTAAACAGCCAGCAGAAGCCTTTCCTGTATACTACCAGAGTCCTGGCAATTGAATGAAATGATGTAGGCCTTTGTGGGCACAATGCCTTTTTTATGTTAATGAAACTGTGTATCATAATGGAAACAGTATTACTTGAATACCCATGGGGAATTACCAGTCCTTGTAATTGTGGAGGGAGCCATGGCAGATGCGACACCTGCACAGTAAAATTGATCTGACCGCTTTCACAATGCGGTCGTCAGAAGCAGTGGTTAAACTGTGATCGCTAAATCTACTCCAGACAAACCACAGTCATACTCACCAAGAGGAGGTTCAAGAAGAGGACCAAGTGGAGGAAAGTCTGTCACTGTGGTGTGATGAAAAGGATGCTTTGTTGTTCAGACTCCTCCTGAACAGCTACAAGTTGAGCTGTTGCATCACCCTCAGCAGGGGTGGGGGTAACTGAGTAGGATGCAGTGGAAAATGAGAGAGCAGGCACAAGAGGGAGTTAACATCCAAGTGACCTGGGAGCCCCATTAGCATGTTGAGGCAGGAGCACTTGGGGGTGTTCTGTTACCTCAGTCATGGGAGCACTGAGAGCACAGGGTCAAGGAGGGGAGAAATAGGGAGGGAGGACCCCGGAGAAACCACATCCCCAGTCAGGGCCACAGGAGCAAATAATGGTCGCAGCGCTGCACACACAAACATCCACACACACCCCAGACATACCAACATACACACAACTATATACAATTTCACATTCAGAACCCAAAAGGCCAACAAGTCCCCTGCCCAGCTCCAAAAAGGCGGAGAGGGCCTATACCCAAAACTAGTACCACGCAGTGGGCGCATGGCCTGCATTAGGAGGCAAAAAAGGAAAAAGAAGGGAATATCCCAAAAACAGGGAAAAAATTTAGTCAGTGTTCAGCAATAGTGTTCCATAAGGAGTAGAACAATTAAGTCTGGAGGGGAAGAACCACTCTAAGGCAGATAGACCCCCAGTCAGGGATCAAGGACAAGAACTCTCCCCCATGAGAGTTAAGTGCGATCAACAGTCTCAGGGCAAAAAATAAAAATGTCAATGGCAAGAAAAGGAAAAACGTGGGAAAAACACAACAGAGCAGGTGGAATAAGGCAGGAACAGCAGTTCCAACAGCGATACCTTCAAACTGCGTCGGTCAGCATCAGACAGGAGACCTAGGAGGACAAGACAGCGACTCCCACCAGGACATGGCATCTTGCGGGGACTGGAAGAAATGGACCTTCCCCTGGTAGGCGACCCGGAGGGTGGCAGGGAACAGCATTTAGTACTGGACATCTTGTTCCCGGAGCTTCTGCTTGATACGTTGGTAACCGGCTCTGCGATTGCGGACCGATACAGAGTAGTCAGGGAAGAGGGACACCACGGCATTGTTAATTCGCAGACTACCCTTCCTCCTGGCAGCCCCCAAAATGGAGTCACGATCCCTATAATTCAGGAGCCGGATCACCATCGTGCGAGGAGGGTGCCCTTCAGGAAGGGGCGCCCTGGGACTCGGTGGGCCCTCTCAATTACATAACAAGAGGAGAGTTGTTCGCGCCAAATTCTTGTTCCAGCCAGCTTTCCAAAAAGGCAACAGGATCAGAGCCCTCCACCCTTTCAGGCAACCCGACCAGGCGCAGGTTGTTCCTGCGCAAACGGTTCTTGAGGTCATCGACCTTGTCCTCTAGCGTGGAAATCTTCCCCCCATAGTAGTTAAGTTCAGGCAGGATAGGGGTAACTGTGTCCTCCAAATCACTAACACGCTGTTCGGCTTCAGTAACCCGGCCGCGCAGTTTGTGCATGTCTTGCCGCATAATGTTTAAGTCTATTTTCAGGCCATCCACCTTTCCCACAAGGTCTACATGGTTTACCTTAATCGTAGCCAGGACCTCCACCAGAGTGGGCTCCTTAATGTCCGTTATGATCGCCGGATCGGGGGCGGCATGAGGGAGGACATCTGTTGGATTTTGGTGCTCCGGGGAGGGCAGTGGGGACCTGTTCTGGCTATCCCCTAAGATATCCGGAGTGGAGGCAGAAGATCCACTAGGCCCGAGAACGGTGCTGCGGCGGCCATCTTGACAGGAGCGTGTGGTAATACTCATCTTCGGTGGCGGTTGTTTCTTCCCACGCCCCTTTCCCATCCACCAAAATGCCTTCCAGGGATACAGGAGACTCACCCGAGGTATTGGGGAAGGAAGGAATCGTCTGTCAGAGCTGGATGATCAGGATGGTGCAGGATTGTCTGGGGAGAGAACGGAGCTGCTCAGGAACACGTCTGTTCACATCCCGTGCTAGGCCACGCTCCAGCCAGCCCTGGCTTCATGAAAAAGACTAAGTCGAGTGATGAGGGGCTAGAGAGTGAAGAAAGAGGCTATTGAAAAATCATGCAGTCCAGTATGGGAAAATATCCATTGCAAAGTGCACAATTCCTAGCAATGTGAACAGCCTGTTTGTCTTTTAGTAAATGAACCCCAAATAGCCCACAAATGAAGCAATTTCACCCTAACCTGGGTAAAAAAAAAGACCCAGATGTCCAATTTAAAGTTACAACAGGCTAAGTTGCTACTCGTATTAATAATGTATAGTATAATCTTACTATTGTGACACAGAACTACACTGATGAAAGTATGTATAAGAAAAAAAAAAGAAAAAAGAATTATGTAAATAAATAATTTTTACTTTTGTTATTTAAACATACTGTCACCATTCAGCATCCCTGATCACCGCCACACCAGTCATATGTTGTAAAAATACATTTTATTTAATATCTTCATGTTTTGCAACAGAATGTAGAGAATATCAGTTTTTTTCAAAATGTATATAATAAAAAAACAAGTGGTGATCCACTAACACCAAAAGAAAGCTCTATTAGTGTAAAAGTAATGCATGACCACAAAATTGGCAGTTATAGTGTAGTGTCGAATAGGAAAAAATGGCCTGGGCATGAAGGAGGTAAGACATTCTGGAGCTCAAGTGGTTAAATACTTACATTAGTTGAGTTCACCGTTTTCCTGTACAACAATGAGCTGTTTTTATCCTTCATAAATGTGGCAGAAAACAGCTTGTGTGGAGGCTTCGCAACGTTGAGTATGGCAAAATGGCACTGATATTTCAGCATGCTACTTCTTCATAAATACACCTTATCCATAATACCTCTATTTCGTTTCAACATTTTTTTTGTAGTACAAAAAAATCACAGATTTTTTTTAAATTTTGCACAATTTCATGGGTATTCAAATTAATGAATGAAAAGTCATTGTGCACTAAATAAAATTTTTCTAAATTCTGAACATATTTTAACATGCAGACCTTATTTGTGATTTTTTGCAACTCACAGTTTTAAATTGTTATTTATCATCTAATAAAAAATTATACTCTGAAACTTAAATTGGATTTGATTTAATAGTTTTAGTTGCACACTAACTTAGAGGGTCATATTGAACATACAAGCTTACAGACCTGCCAAATAAAGTACAGTAACATTTTTAACTGCTATCTAGATACACCTATAGGTATTGTTAGTGGGCCAATCGATAGTTCTTAGGGCTTCGTTCACATCTTGGCATTCTGAATCGCGGCAAATCGTGGGATGCCCCTGCCACTTACAATGCCACCCCATTTGCAGCGTGATTTTGCTGCGAATCATCGAGCGGCAATCACGGTATAATCTCATAAAACAAAATCGCAGGACACCTGTCGCCCAAAAGAAGTACAAGAGCTTATTCCACCTGTGATTCAGAATGCCAAGATGTAAACAGAGCCTAAGTGAACCTGACAGGGCCTAAAATATTACACTTCTGAAGTGCAGGTGCCTGTGTCTGTAGATCTTCTGGAAATCTTAGGCCCAGGATATACATAGGGCCTGTTTGAGTTCAGACTAAAGTTTCATTACAGGCTGTGCTTTGTGAATGGCAAAGCAAACAGAGGTGGCAGAGACAACACTCTGCAACTAGTGTATGTAAAAGAAACCTCTCTGATGTGTGGAGAAGACACACAAAGTTCAAGAAAGACAAAGGTACACAAGTTTTAAGGTGTCTAAAAGTATAAATATTAAGGTGTCCTGTATTGGGCATTAAGCCCCTGCCCTTTCCTGGAGATAAGCCCCATCACATTGTCCATAAATCCACAGCTTCTACAGCCCACTGAAGTTCTGGCATTTGAAAATTACATAGCAGGGGCAGAGTTTTGTGCTGGGAGGAGGAGGTTAATGTGACTTTGTCAGAAATTTAGGCTCCATGTACAGCCTGGGCCAGGGGGCTTAGATCTACTTGAAGATCAAAAAGGGTACTTACACTTCATCACTGTTGGTATCTTGAAACATTTTAGGCCAGTTTTCAAGCCAAAAAGGCCCATCAATGAAAAATTGGCTAGAGTATGAGGAGAAGTATTGATAACTGTTCGGATCAAATATTAAAATGCTATGCTAGTTACTTTGTGATGTGATGTTATCATTATACTGATAAGATAATGATGTGCATAGTGATTTGAAAATCACAGCAATCAGTCATTTATCAGTGTTGGTAGTTTGAAGTATCATAAAAACAAATCTGTGAATGAATGCTATGAGTTACTGCACGTCATTACTCTTTGTATTACTCTTGTATTACTCATGTAATGCTCTTGAACCTGTATTCAATTCCAATAATGTGCAGAAGTATTAAAAAAATGATTCTTCTGTACATGACTAAATGTTGGAAGTGCACACAGGCTCACTTATATTTGCTTTCCATTTCAGTAAATTGGGTCCACTTTACCAATACTGCTCGTCACACTTTAGTAAATCAGGACCACAGTGACGGTTTTCAGTAGTTAAATAAGGAACACAATGGTATATTCTAAATAGGGAAACAAACAATTTAGGAAAAGTAGAGCAGTACCCCATAGTAACCCACCAGGTTTCTCACCCCATTTGCCCAGTGACAGAGGCATAAAAACTGGTTTATATTAATTTGCGTTACTTTCCTTGCCCTAGTTTGAACAGCAGCTGTATCAGTGTTTGTATGTTTAAGGGACCTCCTGCGTGCCTTCAAATATAACTTGCACAAGTACTTTTTTTTTACAATGTTTAAAGTTATTTAAGAAACATAGAAATGTTCACAAAAATGTTTAACAATTAGGAAAAATAACTTTCTTTAAATACAGGGAAATCATTATGCATGCTAGAATAAAGAGTGTGTCGAACACATAAGTTAGTCAAGTAATGGTACTCAGTTTTTATATGGGACAAGAAGCCGGCAAAATAAAACCAATGTTCATATTTCTGGCAAGGGTTCACAAGTATGAAAACATTTTTAATTAAGCTTAAAGCGGTGTTCCTACTAAAAAAAAAAAAAAAAGTTAGCAGCTACAAATACTGCAGCTGCTTACTTTTAATAATCGGACACTCACCTGTCCCAGGGTCCAGCGATGCGGGGAAACAAAGCCACGCTCATCTCCCCCTCCTCTTTGTGGCGCTGGCATTGACACTGTGGGTGCCCGCATGTGGCTTCACAGCCGGGCACGGACTGCGCATGCGTGAGCCACACTGCACACCGTGAATGGGCGAGCAATCATCTGGGACCTGTGACGTGACCGAGATGATTGCCGAGGGAGAGGGGAGAGGTGAACTTCCTTCTGGCGCTGCGGTGCCCAGGGAGGAAGGGGGAGCTGGAACCCTCTAAAAAGAGGGTTTCCGCCCCCCCCCCCCCCCAAAAAAAAAGACATGCCAAATGTGGCATGTCAGGCTTACAGGCCTTAAAACGGAAGTTCCATTTTTTGGTGGAACTCTGCTTTAAAAACGATTTTAGCTATCGCCTCTTTAATGAAGGCATACATTCAAAGAAATGTCGCTAAATAAAACTAGTGTAAACATTATGCAAATGCAACAATCTTTAAAGTTTCAAACCATAACGAATAGAACTAGGCAGGTTCTGCAGATTTCACTGAAATATTTTTTAAGCAGCTTTCATTTTTCGTCTTCGATCTACTTTGGGAAAAGCAGACCAGTCAGATTGACTCATATTTTTCATATTTGAGACTTTGACGTCAATACTGGGCTTTATAGATGATACCGTGAGAGTCTATACAAAAATGAGGAAACACATGCATAATGACTTTAAAGTTGTATTTGATTTTAATTAACGCACAATATTATACCTACTGTAAATGTTTTTTTTTTTTTTTTACTATACTGAGTTTACATGAACTGTATAGTGCTGTAAATAGATTGCCCAAAATGTTCAGAATGGCAGAGTGGCTTTAAATCTAAGGAGCTAATCATGTTATATTGCTATCAGCTCTCAATTTTCAGCATTTCTTAATAGTTGCATTTTGCATACAATTCATAAAATGCAGGTCACTGTATTGAGTTATATCTGCTTACAGGCCTGTGTTAATTGGCTTTAGGATTGTGCTGATGGCATCAGCCTGACAAAGATTTGGATGGGATTTCAAAGCCCATTTGAAGCAAACAAAAGCTCATCAACCCAGGCACTAATGCAGAGATAATTCTCTGACTGGAGGAGAGCAAGTCATGTGACTTTTACAGGTCACATAACTAGGCTCACCTCTCAATTTCTTTTTTCTCCTTTATTTTACTGTGTTATAAAAAATAGGATTTTTGTACTCAACGTAAAATGCTTTTCTCTGGAGTCCATGGACGGACGCAGCTTCCTTATATCTTGACATTTGGGTTATGTTCTGTCTATAAGGAGAGGACTAGGCAGACATGTTAGATATATAAAAACATGTAGTTATATCAAAGCTGAACAGCTCCGCCCAGGGGGCGGTCCCTCTGGTCATAACCCCTCACCCTGCACTCAGCAGCTCAGTTCGTCAAAAAGCAGTACAAACTCAAAAAGGAGGGGTGAGTGCTGTGTCCGTCCATGGACTTCAGAGAAAAAGATTTTACGGTGAGTACAAAAATCCTATTTTCTCTTTCATCGATGGATGGACACAGCTTCTTTAAATCTTGATATTTGGGACGTTTCCAAGCAGTGTCAGAAAACGAGGGGTGGGAACAGCAATCAAACAAAATTCACGCCAAACAAACAACGGAGACTTGTCCTTCTGCAAGACTTGAGTGTGGAATTTAGCATACGGTATCGCCTACCATGAGACCTAGGACTTGCATGCAAAAGCGCAGCGACGACCACCTGGGGGATGCCAACAGCTTCACTGCCGCCTGAAGAGTCTGCAATTTTTCCAAAGTGAGAAAAACCTTTGCCTCCGATGAGTCCAAAATCAAGTCAGGTATTCCAGATGCTGAGTCGGCACCAACACCGACTTTTGGAGGTTCAGTACCAAACCAAAGTCTTGAAGGGTCTGACTGGCAATCATCACTTACTCCTCTAATTATGAGTCTGAAGCGGCTCTGATAAGGAGGTTATCCAGGTAGCCCAGGAGTAGCGATACCTTGCTGTCTCAGCAAGGCCAGGATCGGGGCGAGCACCTTGGTGAAAACCCTTGGTGCCGATGCCAGGCCAAAGGGGAGAGCTACAAACTGTTAGTAATCGTCCCAACTGCAAAACGCAGAAATCTCTGTTGCCTAACGTATATATGGGGACATGCAAGTATGCATCTTTGATGTCCAAGGATGCCAGAAAATCCCCCGGATGGAGTGCAGCGATCATAGAGCGAACTGATTCCATCCTGAACCTTCGAATCATCACATAGGTGTTGAGGGTCTTGAGATCCAGGACTGGACAGACCCTGTCCTTCTTTGGCACTACAAACAGATTGGAGTAGAACCTCTGAAATCTTTCAGGTACTATTACCTGCAGTGCCCCAAACAGGGCGTTTCAACGAGCTGGAAGAAGATGAAGGTTGGAGGGAAAAAATCTGTTTGGTGGACAAGAAAGAAATTCTATCTTGTACCCTGATGAAACCACTTCGCAAACCCACTGGTCGGAAAGCAGGGAGGTCCATCGAGCTACAAACTCGCGAAGGCGACCCCCAACCCGTGAGGCGGGTGGGGGCAAAACTTCATGCTGACGCAGATTTGTTCGCAGGCTTGTTTGGCTTGCGAACTCAGGGACACTTTTGTCCCTCAGCTGGCCCTTTGTCAGCCTGGGGGCTCTTACCCATGAGTCCAGACTGATGAAAAAAGACGCTTCTGAGCGGAAAATAAGGGCCCTGGCCTGCGGCGCGGCTCCTTACCCTTTCTGGATTGTGAGAGCAGCATGCTCGTACCCCCAGTGACATCCTTAATAATGTCATCCAGTGAGGCACCAAATAGCCTCCCTCCCTGTAAGGGCAAATCCGCCAGAGCCTTCTTGGAAGTCTTGTCCGCTGACCAGCATTTTAGTCAAATTAGGCGATGCAGTACCACAGCAGATACTGAGGCTCTGGAGCTGTATCTAGGGCTGCATGGCAGACATATTTAAGGCTGTGCACCAAGTGCATCCATGGGAAGGCTCCGCAATATCTATGCGAAAAGATAGAAGCCCACAACTCCAATCGCATTCTGCGATCCACCAACCAAAATCTGGTCAAAATACCCAAAGCCAGATACAAGTCCAAAGGAGAAAGAAGGTTTGCATTCCAGGGTCCTAGACTATGGAACGCTTTACCAACCAGCATTCGGTTGGAGGAAAATCACCTGACCTTCAGAAGACAGAATAAAACTCTTTTGATGTCAAGAGAGACAGGAACAACGAGCGCCCAGAGGCGATTTAGTTTGCATGTGCCGCGCTATAAAAGTTTTCATTCATTCATTCAACTGGTCGGCCAATTTTACGCAGAGCAGCAAAGCATGTTGCTTCTCCAACTCCCAGTGCAACAATTTTGCCCATTCGGTGAGTGTTTGTGACACCAGGGCCGCAGCGAAAACTGGCCATAAAGCTGACCCCAGCATGGAGAACATGGACCAGGCCACCGCCTCGACCTTACTGTCTGCAGTGTCCTTAAATGCAGGGGTCCGCTCCGCTGGAATCGTGGTAACCTTGTTCAACCTGGATACCGGGGGGTCCACAACAGGAGGAGAAGCCCATTTAAAAAAAAAAGGAAACACCTTAGTAGTGCGGGTCGGCTTGTGGGACCCAAAAGGGACTGACACCTCAGTAGAATCCCCAGCCGCATCCTCCAGCTTGAGGGTTTCCAGCACTGCGGTCATAAGTGCTCCAAAAAGCGCCTTCTCCTGCGCTGACGCGGACAGAGTCTCACTCACTGTTCCGAAAGGTCCTGGTCCGCATACTCTGACCCTTCAGAACAGGGATCCTGTTTCACAGCCAGGCCAGAGTTTGAGTCAGAGCTTTCCACAGAAAATGGTGGGGGGAGGGGCGTTTTTACCCCCCCTTTTGCCCGCACACCGCCTCCACCCTGGCAACAAATGACTTCAGGACTGCTGACAAAGCATCCATAGGTACCGCAGGTGCAGGGGCACCGGTTGCTAACACAGGAATGTCTGGGGAAGAAGCGCTAGCTTCTGACGCCACGCTGACCCACACACCTGACAGCCACTCAGGGACTAAGTCAAGATACAAAAATGCCCACCCTCCTAGCTGCACAGACCGAGGGGTATTCCCAGAGGACTCACCATCCTGAACCTGGCACTGCCTCAGCGCTTCCGTCCACTCTAACCCCACACACAGTGTGTGCCTGATGTGTCTGAAGTGATCTGCCATTCGCGCTGTTCAGAAATGACAAAGTAGCGCTAGAGGCCAAACCAATGTGAAAAGCCTCAAAAAGATGGCCGCCGTTTACCTGAGGAAAAAAGAGCGCGAGCTACAAGAAAATGGCCGACCCCTGTATTAGCATAGACACAGCGTGGCTACAAGAAAATGGCTGACCACTGTATTAGCCATAGACACAGCATGGCTACAAGAAAACAGTCGCCGCTGTATTAGCAATAAGAACAGCGCGGCCACAGGAAAATGGCGCTGGCGCTTCCAAAATGGCGCAGATCGATACTGAGGTAAAAAATAAGGGCCAAAAAACACTGGGTAGCCGACAGGGGCCCCTCAAAATGCAAACCACCTACACTGAAGCAGACCCGGGCACCCCGCACAGCCCCCAGCCAGGTCCCGGAGCCCCCCCCTCGGGGACCCCTCGATGAGGTACACAGCAGGCCCAGCAAAGCATGGGGAGGAGGGATGGATGTGGAGAGAGGAAAGGGAGGCCTAGAGACCCCCTAATCAACCACCCCAGGAATGCCCAGCTGTTCCATCCTGCCAAGACAGGTGGAATCTACTTACCCATCCTTGCAAGGACTGCTGGACACGTTCCTGACAGACCCAAACCGAGCAGTACGGAGTGGCTGCCGGCCACGGCCCACTGTGACTGGACAGCAGTAGCCCGGTCATATGTGGGCCCCGGAGCATATAGCTCACCAGCCACCCCTGGAGCAAACGGGGTATGTCGTGGCCGACCCAGTGCCTAGCTAAGGCCTGCTCACGTTCGTTAGCCGGACTGGGGAGACTACAAGGATCTATATTATCCAGGCTGTCACCCAGCTGGCAGTTGATAGTAATCTCAGGATCAAAAAGTACATTTTTAAGAAGAAAATTAAATTAAGAAATAAAAAATAAAAGTTTCTCCAAGACCAATGGACCCCTAGGGAGTCAGGTCCTTCTCCTACACTAGGCAGAAAACTGAGCTGCTGAGTGCAGAGTGAGGGGTTATGACCAGAGGGGCCGCACCTGGGTGGGGCTGTTCAGCTTTGATATAATTACATGTTTTTATATATTGTGACAGGAAGTCAGGTAAATCTGTGGGTGTTGTCACAGACGGGGAATACATTTCTGCCTTGTTTAGACAATACACCAATTACTACCAGGTGTCGGCTACAGAGGTAGCCAGAAAGGTTTAGGGCGTTGGAAAACTTCAGCTGTTCAGAATGAGGCAATTAGGGCCTCTATAAGTTATCCAAAGGATGACTACTGATTGCTGCATCCTGAGGCGTTTTGAGTTAAGGAGAGCAGTGAGAAAGACTTCTGAAGAGGTGAGGTGGTTGTTGACTTTTCTGTGTGAAAAAATTAAAAAGACTATTGTTTCTCTGCTGTATGACCAGCAGTGTCTGCCCAGCAGTAGGCTATGCCAGCCTCCATAGTTTCCTGTGTGGTGAAGGTAGACGCCCCAAGAGGCCAGGGTTTATTTTATGTTTTGTTTTGTTAATGCTGTTTGGATGCTTGCACTTGTTTCCAGCAATATGGAAGAATAAACCAAACTGTTTTCAACCATCCTCGGCTGCCTCTCTGTATAGTTCAGTGTGTAGTGAACCCATCCAGGGGGTCACACCCCCCCGCTACTCGAGCTAACCCCTTACACATGGTGGAGTGCCGCGGGCAGTTAAAGTAAACTCAAAATGGAGGAGATACTGAAACAGCTGGTTATAGCAAATGCAAATCAACAGCAGACAAATGCAGGTTTGCCAAGAGAGCATGGCAGCTCAACAACAGGCTCACGCAGCTCAACAACAGGCTCACCAAGAGAGCCTTGCAGCTCACCAAGAGACCCTTGCAGCTCACCGTGAGAGCATTGCAGGCTTGGAACAGAGACACCAGCAGCAAATGTTGGCCATCGTGAAACAGCTTCAGAGACAGCAGACCGAGGCTGGGAGTCAGGCCAGTAACATACCGACTTTTCGGGTAAGACACTTATTGCCAAAGATGACTGCAGATGATTACCCTGAGATGTTTCTGACCACGTTTGAGAGAACAGCAGAAAAAGAGAGTTGGCCTAAAGAACAGTGGGCTGGACTAGTGGCCTCCCTATTATCTGGAGAAGCCCAAAAGGCATATTTTAATTTGGAGCTTGCAGACGGAAAAAACTATGATCGGTTAAAAGAGGAAATATTGGCACGTTTTGGTGTAACCCTGGATGTCCGTGCTCAGCAGGTCCACAATTGGAGTTATCAGCTGAGGAAGCCACCTTGGTCGCAGATGTATGACCTCATCCATTTGGCTAAAAAATGGCTGCAGCCAGAAACGCTGTCTCGATCAAAAATTTTGGAGCGAGTAGTCATGGACAAATTTCTTAGGTCTCTTCCTAACACCCTGCAGAAATGGGTGAACCATGGTGTTCCGTAAACCGCAGACAAACTTGTAGACCTGGTCGAAAGGTACCTAACAACAGAGAATTTGTCCTCTTCCACCAGAGACACACAGACTTTCCACCCCAAGACCAGACCCTCCCCACCTATAGGTAAGACTGCATCAAGGGATGGGGGTGGAGAGAGGGACCAAAGAGCAACTAGAGGTATTATCGGGACTACTGCTAATGTTTGGCGAGAGCAGCCTGGAAGACCCATCCCACAGCAGAGGACCAGAAGATTGATTTGTTACCGTTGCCGGGAAGAGGGGCATGTAGCAGCGGTTTGCCCAGAGGGTGATGAACCCATGCAGTGTGACTTTCTGACAGAGAGACGACAGACATTTGGGAGCAGAAAAAACCCAGGAGAGGATCACCCAGGGGTTTTATTGGCCTGGGATCACTAAGGAAGTGGAATTGTATTGCTCTTCCTGTCCAGTGTGTCAGATTACTGCACCCATGCCACATTTCCGCAGTCCGTTGGTACCCCTGCCCATTATCGATGTCCCTTTTGAGAGAATCGTCATGGACTTGGTTGGCCCCTTACTGAAGTCCACTAGAGGGCACCAGCACATCTTGGTAATAATGGACTATGCCACACGTTACCCAGAAGCGATTCCTCTCCGAAACACCTCTGCTAAAACCATTGCCAAAGAGTTATTTCAGGTTTTCAGCCGTGTGAGTCTTCCTAAGGAAGTCCTAACTGACCAGGGCACCCCATTTATGTCTAGGGTGACCAAAGAACTTTGTAAACTCCTAAAAGTGACCCAATTACGTACATCAGTATATCACCCTCAAACAGACGGGTTAGTGGAAAGGTTTAATAAAACCTTAAAACAAATGTTGAGGAAGGTGGTGGATAAAGACGGAAAGAATTGGGATTATCTGCTCCCTTATCTGATGTTTGCCATAAGAAAGGTTTCCCAATCGTCCACAGGGTTCTATCAATTTGAGCTACTGTATGGGAGGCACCCCCGGGGCCTACTGGACATTGGCAGGGAAACATGGGAGACTGAGAGTTCCCCGCATTGAAGTGTGATTGAACATGTGGCCCAAATGCAAGATAGAATTGCCCAAGTGATGCCGATTGTGAAGGAACATTAAGCCCAAGCCCAATTGGCTCAACAAAGGATTTACAATCGTGAGGCCCAGGTCCGTTCCTTTGCACCTGGTGATATGGTGTTGGTGCTGGTCCCCACGGTCAAAAGTAAATTCCTAGCCAAATGGCAGGGTCCCTATGAAGTGTTGGAGAAAATGGGGGTGGTAAATTATAAAATTAGCCAACCGGGAAGACGAAAACCTGAGCAGCTCTATCACGTGAACTTGTTGAAACCATGGAAGGATAGAGAGTCCTTGGTCGCTAAAACTACCCGATTTTCTGCTCCATTTAACCTGGCTGTCCCTGAAGTTGGGATAGCGGAGACTCTGTCCAAAACTCAGCAACAGGAGGTTAAAGAATTTGTGCTCCGTAATAGGGAGAAGTTTTTAGACCTTCCAGGTTGGGTCTCCGGAGTTGAACATGACATTATCACCACACCAGGGGATAAGGTCAAGTTGAAGCCTTATAGAATTCCAGAAGCCCGGCGAGAGGCAATTCGCCAGGAAGTAAAAAAAATGCTTGAGCTGGGGGTGATAGAAGAGTCAAATAGTGATTGGTCCAGTCCCATTGTCTTAGTGCCCAAACCAGATGAAAGTTGGCGGTTTTGTAATGATTTTTGCCGCCTAAATAAAATCACCAAGATTGACACCTATCCTATGCCCCGCATAAATGAACTGATTGATCGCCTAGGCACTGCCCAGTACATGACGACGTTAGACCTGACCAAGGGTTATTGGCAAATTCCTCTCTCGGAGTCGACCAGGGAAAAAACAGCATTTGTAACTCCAGATGGATCTTTCCAATATCGGAGGATGCCTTTTGGGTTACAGAACGCTCCTGCCACATTTCAATGCACCATGGATAAGACCCTTCGGCTTCATGGAGCCTATGCTGCTGCATACCTTGGTGACGTTGTCATCCACAGTGAGGATTGGGACTCACACTTACCAAAAGTTCAGGCTGTGTTGGATTCCATCTGGAAAGCCGGGTTTACAGCCAATCCAAAAAAATGTACCCTTGGGCTAGAAGAGGCGAAGTATCTGGGGTATACCATTGGAAGAGGTCTAATCAAGCCCCAAATAAACAAAGTTGAGGCTATTCAGGATTGGCCACGTCCCACCAACAAGAAACAGGTTCGTGCATTTTTGGGGATCGCAGGGTATTATCGCCGATGTATCCCCCATTTTGCCTCACAGGCTGCTCCCCTGACCAATTTGACCAAAGGGAAGGAGTCTGTCATGACCAAATGGACTCCCGAAGCAGAAACAGCTTTTCAGGCTTTAAAACAGGCCTTATGTAGTCAGCCAGTTTTAAATTCGCCTGATTTTTCACGGGACTTTGTGGTTCAGACAGATGCGTCAAATGTGGAGTTAGGAGCTGTACTGTCCCAGATTATCAAGGGGGAGGAACACCCTGTTATGTACCTCAGCCGAAAGTTAAAGGCCCATGAGGAGAATTATGCCACCATTGAGAAAGAGTGTTTGGCGGTGAAATGGGCTTTGGATTCTCTCCGGTACTACTTCGTGGGTAGACAATTTGAACTGGTGACGGATCATGCCCCATTGAAGTGGATGGCACAGAACAAAGAGACCAATAGGAGAATAGGTGGTTCCTGGCCCTCCAGGGAATTTTGTTTTGTGGTAACGCATCGCCCCGGTGTTAAAATGGGGAATACAGATGGGTTGTCCCGAGTGCATGCGTGCCTGGCAACCTGTGTCCCAACCCTAGGGTTGAAACAAGAGGGGGGGTATGTGACAGGAAGTCAGTTAAATCTGTGGGTGTTGCCACAGACGGGAGATACATTTCTGCCTTGTTTAGACAATACACCAATTACTACCAGGTGTCGGCTACAGAGGTAGCCAGAAAGGTTTAGGGTGTTGGAAAACTTCAGCTGTTCAGAATGGGGCAATTAAGGCCTCTATAAGTTATCCAAAGGATGACTACTGATTGCTGCATCCTGAGGCTTTTTGAGTTAAGGAGAGCAGTGAGAAAGACTTCTGAAGAGGTGAGGTGGTTGTTGATTTTTCTGTGTGATAAAAATCAAAAAGACTATTGTTTCTCTGCTGTATGACCAGCAGTGTCTGCCCAGCAGTAGGCTGTGCCAGACTCCATAGATAGGTTCCTGTGTAGTGAAGGTAGATGCCCCAAGTGGCCAGGGTTTATTTTATGTTTTGTTTATGCTGTTTGAATGCTTGCACTTGTTTCCAGCAATATGGAAGAATAAACCAAACTGTTTTCAACCAACCTCGGCTGCCTCTATGTATAGTTCAGTGTGTAGTGAACCCATCCAGGGTGTCACACACCCCCGCTACCAAGCTAACCCCTTACAATATCTAACATGTCTGCCTAGTCCTCTCCTAATAGACAGAACATAACCCAAATGTCATTTAAGGAAGCTGTGTCCGTACATGGACAAAAGAGAAATTTTGTATTTTTTTTGTCCTAAAGCAGTGGTAGAGATGCAGTACTGTCATACGACTGCCTTTCACATAGATCCCTAAGCCCCAATAATTCTTAAAGGGGTTGTAAACCCTCACGGTTTTTCACCTTAATGCATTAAGGTGAAAAACATTTTGTACTCCCCCCCCCCCCCCTCTTATCTAAACCCAAATCATTCCAGCGACGGGGACGAGCACAGCAGCTCCAATTAGGACATTTTCACTAAAGGATGTACTCACTT
This sequence comes from Rana kukunoris, assembly GCA_029574335.1. Lineage (NCBI taxonomy): Eukaryota > Metazoa > Chordata > Amphibia > Anura > Ranidae > Rana > Rana kukunoris. The sequence continues at coordinate 366,278,066 of CM056050.1, forward strand.
TTGTTGCCAGGGGAAAAAAAACAGAGAGCGTCCTACGTTGAAGTAGTTAGACGAAACGCCGCATCAGAGCATGACCCACGACATCCCCGCTAACACGGAAGTGACATGTGCGCTTCACTCACTCCGCTCTCCAGACTAGGAAGCTACTACGGTGTCTGCAAGGATTTCCCTGCTCTCCATGGATGTCTGAATCTGGTGGTAGCGCCCTCTGGGGTCACTTTTATGCTTATTGTATTGTGAATTGATGTACATAGATAGGTTTAAGGGGGCTTTCAGTGTATGGGCTACTTTGGATTAATAAACAGGATTACACTATATTGCTGTTCCTTGTTTTTATGACCATATGTGGAGCTCCTGTGCCTGCTGTCCCCGCCTGCTGGTGATGGTCCGTGACAAAGTGGCTGATGTATTCGCTTACTTAAGGCTCTGATTTTTTAGACTTCTGGTGAGTTTAGCCCCCTTGGGGAGCGTGCATCACATGGTGGATTGAGATCATTGTTTTCCCTGGTGGAAGGTGCACGCTAGGATTACCACTACTGAAACACCATTCATGACTTTGGATTGTTTACATCACCTTGACTAAATCTAAAACTTTCTTTATTCAGTGTTTTTTTTTTTTTTTTTTTTACCAGAGTCTATCATTATTGATTTTTTAGAGCTGTTTTGTGTATTTTAATACTACAGAGACTGAACTGTTTTATTCTTATACCGCGTTTTTCATTTTCTTTTAATTTTAAACGGCGGCTACTATTCTTGTCTCTGTTAGTGCTGCTTAGGGATCTGTGAGTGGATGTTCTGCAGGCTTTTATTTACACTATATATATATATATATATATATATATATATATATATATATATATATATATATATATATATATATATATTTTGAAGCCATTTAAGCCCCAATTATTTTTTTTAATATATATTGCAACCTAACAATCATTAGGCTTTGTCAGTCTGGGGTGATGAAAGGGTATGTAATAGCAGGTTTAAATACATTAACTAATTGAAGCCAAATTCCAGCTCACACTTTATAAGCAGCTACAGCAAACAGTTTAACAGCATCCCTGTCAGTGGTAAATGGTTTGCATCAAACCCTATAGCTGATACAACTGCAAGAGAGCATGTTATTAAAAAAACAACAGACTTACTGGGCTGATCACTATATGAAAATAAAAGAAAGAAAGCCTAAACAAGAAAACTAAAGCAGCCACCACATCTAATGCCGTGTACACACGACCATTTTTCACGATGTGAAAAAAAAAAAAATTACGTCATTATAAACGATCGTGTGTGGGCTCCAGAGCATTTTTCGCAATGTTAAAAATAACGTTGTAAAAAATGGTCGTGTGTAGGCTTTAACGACGTGAAAAAACGTGCATGCTCAGAAGCAAGTTATGAGACAGGAGCGCTCGTTCTGGTAAAACTAGCTTTCGTAATGGAGATAGCACATTCATTACGCTGTAACAGACTAAAAAGCACGAATCATCTCTCACCAAACTTTTACTAACACAAAATCAGCAAAAGCAGCCCCAAGGATGGCGCCATCCGAATGGTATTTCCCCTTTATAGTGACGTCGTACGTGTTGTACATCACCACGCTTTGCTTGAGCGTTTTTTTTCACGATCATGTGTAGGCAAGGCAGGCTTAACAATAATCGGGTTGAAAAAAAACGTTTTTTCTAGACTAGGAGTCTCCAAACTGCGGCCCGAGGGCCGAATGCGGCCCTTTGCTTCCCTTTATCCGGCTCTTGGGGCACTATCCCTCCCACTGATACGAGACACTATTCTGCCATCTGACACCTACAATGGAGCACCATTGCAACAATGGAGCACCAACTGACACAACTAATAGAGCACTATTCCTCCCTATGATACCAGCAATAGGGAACTATTCCTCCCCCTAATACCAGATGTTTAATAACAATGATGCCAAGATAATTTCTACTCCCGCTGGCCAAAGTCCGGCCCTCCAAGAGTCTGAAGAACAATAAACTGGCCCTTTGTTTAGAATGTTTGGAGACCCCTGTTCTAGACCATTAAAAATTGTTGTGTGTATGCGGCATTAGAACAGGTAAGCTACAATATAATAAATGTTTGCTTTTGGGTTTAATACCATTTTAAGTTATAATATCAACTGAACAAGACTGACAATACAAGTGTACCTTTCTTGGAGTTGCTGTATAGTGGCCTGGGGTGTCATGTGATGCCACATGTAAACTTTTGAAAATGCCGTCATTTTTATATAATCCCTATAATGACATGATAGACAGAAGGGGTTCAAAATAAAAATTATATATTTACCATTTTGACACTTGCATTAAAAACCTTTGCAGCTATTCATTTTAAAGCTAAATTATGGTTCTATGATTTTTCTTCTACCTCTGGAGCAGTATTCATAGCGCTTCATATTTTGTTATGTTACAACCTTATTCCAAAATGGATTAGATTCAATATTTTCCTCAAAATTCCACAAACAATACACCATAATGACAATGTAAAAGAAGTTTGTTAAAAATAAAAAACAAAACAAATTACATGTACATAAGTATTTACAGCCTTTACCATGACACTCAATATTGTGCGCAGGTGCATCCTGTTTCCACAAATCATCCCTGAGGCTGGATTCACACTAGTGTGTGCGAATTTCAGCTCTCTAATCTCTGCACAGAGAAAAGAGAAGTGTCCAGCAGATCCATTGGGCCAGATCCACATACAAATAGATGGGCGCAGCGTATGTGAGATACGCTACGCTGTTGTAACTTACTTTTTAAATCTTTCAATCCTCAAAGAATTTGCGCCGTAAGTTACGGCGGCGTAGTGTACCTCTCGGCGCGTAATTCAAATTGGCGAGTAGGGGGCGTGTTTCATTTAAATGAAGCGCGTCCCCACGCCGATCAAACTGCGCATGCTCCGTTCCAAAATTTACCGCGGTGCATTGCGCTAAATGACGTCGCAACAACGTCATTTTTTTAACTTAGACGTGAATTACGTCCATCTCTATTCACGGACGATTTACGCAAAAAAAAAAAATTTCAATTTTGACGCGGGAATGACGGCCATACTTAACATGGCACTTCTAACTATACGCCGCAAAATACCAGCTTTAACTATACGCCGAAAAAACCTGACTAGAGACGACGTAAGAGAATGCGACGGCCGCGCATACGTTCGTGGATCGTCGGAAATAGCTAATTTGCATACTCGACGCGGAAAACAACCAGAACTCCACCCAGCGGACGCCGAAGTATTGCATCTACGATTCGAATGCGTACAAATCCGTACGCCTGTCGGATCGAACCCAGATGCCGTTGTATCTTGGTTTGAGGATTCAAACTAAAGATACGACGTGGGTAATTTGAAAGTACGCCGGCGTATCAGTAGATACGCCGGCGTACTCTCTCTGTGGATCTGGCCCATTGCGTTTTAACTGCAGATTAAAAAAAAATATTTTTGTTGTTTGTTAGTTGATACACTGGTATGTGCTCTTATAATTCATATACCTCTATATTAAGTGAACATATATCATACACCTGTAATTTTGTATATAAGAAAACCATAAACAAATCATTATAATTCATATGGGGTGGATAGTCCAATATTTTCCTCCTAATCAGTGTCCCATGTAGATAATCAAATATACATAGTGTTGGTGTGTTCCTCTGTGATGTATTCAAATTACAATCCAATTGTCACCACCTAGTGATATCCCATCACCGTTGAAAATGGCCACTCACCAGATGTCGTATTAACCAGAGCCTTTGGTTCATTACTTAGGATAACCACTCCTATATTAGGTATTCCGCCTGCTGCCAGATGCCTTGAATGTGGAATGGGGTTTCAGCTTCCTGAGGATGCAACACATGTTCGCCGGACTCTTGGAACTGACGGAGGTATGCTTGATCACTGATACTTTGTTTTTGTGAATGGCGGAGGTCCCTATAGTATCGTGGAATGTGAGAGGACTTCACTCCCCACTTAAGAGAACAATGATACGCGTACCACTCCACTCATACCTCCTACTCTAGGGGGGTGAGTGTTTTGGTTCATGGATCCTTGGACTATCAGGAATTGGACAATAGCATCGACCTCGAGGGGCGATATGCGTTTCTCTATTGCAGGTTTGGTGTTTTGACATGTATACTTGCATGTGTGTATGTACCCCCCCTTTCACGGCGGAGGTGCTGAGGGCACTGGTGTCCTATGTGGATGGCAGGCCCGAGGTACCGCTGTTGGTGGTTGGGGACTTTAACTGCTGCCTGGACCCCGTGCTGGACAGACATCCGGCCGTAGGAACCTCTGCCCTCCCCAGGGGAACCCCCCTGGCGCGGTTGTTGCAAGAGGTGGGCTGGGTGGATGTCTGGCGACACCGAAATCCGGGAGCTAGGCAATATATGTGTTTTTCTAAATCTCATGGCAGTTTGTCTAGGATTGACTTGGGGTGGGAAACACACGCATGCTCCAATATGTATCTAAAATGGAATATAGATCCCGTAGTGTATCTGACCACTCCCCACTAATAGTGCACTTGGTGGTCGCCCAGCCCTCTGAGCTCCCTAGAGCCCCTTGGAAATTCAATGCCTTCTGGTTAAAGCTATTTGAGTGTATGTAACAGTGGGAGGCTTTTAAAATGTTTTTGAGAAAACTTTTGATAACAGAAATTACCAAGGTTAAAAGGGCTTCGTCTGCATTTTTGATGGAACTGGAGGAGAGGGTGGAGGCTATGTAGAGGCAATACACTGTGAATCCCTCTGACTCAGCCAGGGAGGAGTGGCAAGCTGCTCAGTCTGCTTATGAGCGGGTGCTTTCCTCCAGGGCTGAAAAAAAGAGGTTCTTTACCAAGCAGGCATTCTTTGAGGAGGGGGAGAAGATGGGGCGTATGCTTGCCCAAATAGCGAATTCACAGCAGAGATCACCTATTATAGGGGCAATACAGTCCAAGGCAGGGTCCATTGTTAACTCACCCGAACTTATTATGCAGGAGCTGGCAGGGTTTTATGAAGAGCTGTGCCGCCCTGGAGCGGTCTATGTAGGGGCAGATATGGAGCAGTATTTGAATGCTTTAACATTTTCCAGACTGACGGAAGAGCAGAGGAGGGGGCTGGATGCGCCCCTTACTGTGGAGGAACTTCAGGAGGCAGTGGGATTGTTCCCTAATTGCAAGGCCTACGGAGGGAGGACGGGATTCCCATGGAAGTGTATAAACAACATGCAGAGGTTTTGCTACCTCGTTTACTTGGGGTGTTTAATGCGGCTATGAGGCCTGGGGAGCTTCCCCCCTCCATGACCAAAGCAAACATTGTGCTGCTCTTGAAACCGGGCAAGGATCCGGTTGAACCGGGCTCATACAGGCCAATTTCATTGCTGCAATATGACATAAAAATCTTGGCAAAGGTGCTAGCAATGCGATTGAATACTTTCATAACTTCCCTTATACATGGTGTACAGGCAGAGTTTATGCCAAATAAGTCCACTGCCATTAATTTGCAAAGGCTATTCTTGAATATGCAGTCCAATGCGGACAATATAGGCAGCAGGGCCCTGCTGTCTTTGGATGCCACCAAGGCATTTGACAGCATTGATTGGAATTACTTGTGGGCAGTACTTGCGCGATTCGGGTTCGGTGACTTGTATATTGCGTGGGTACAAATGCTATACGGTCAGCCGGAGGCTGCTATTAGGGCCTTTGGGCGTCTATCCCACAGTTTTGCATTGAGGAAGGAGAAGAGGCAAGGCTGCCCGCTGTCCCCTCTCCTCTTCGCGTCAGCCATTGAACCCCTCGCTATGGAAATTAGGGCTAGTTCAGACATTGTGGGATTTTGCTATGGCCCCCTGCAGAAGAAGGTGATGCCTTACATGGATGACACCCTACTCATGTTGGGTGATACTGACGCGTCCCTGCGGGCGGCCATGGCAACTATTGTGCGGTTCGGGGCGTACTCCGGCCTGCAGATTAACTGGTCAAAATTTGCTCTGTTGGTGCTGGACGGAGGAGCTGCACAAACAGTGGCCTCATCCTGCCCTATACCGGTCACTGCTTCCTTTCAGTACCTGGGAATCCATGTGACGGCCAACCCGAGGGACTTTAGTCATTTGAATATTCCCCCCCTGCTCCAGAGGTTCAGAGAAAAGGTTAAGACGTGGAACAGCCTCCCCATCTCAGTAGCGGGCAAGGTGAATTTGATAAAGATTATTCTAATGCCGCAATTACTTTACTGCCTTCACAATGCCCGGTTGTGGTCCCTTTAAAAATCTTTTGCATAGTGAATTCCATATTTCGATCCCTGATATGGAAGAATAACCCGCCCAGGATTAAACTGGAGCATCTTCAGAGGCCCAAAGACAACGGCGGGCTGGCATTGCCCAACCTGTGGTTATATTACTTGGCGGCGCAGTTGCAGCATATGGTGGGATGTTTCGGGAGTGAGCCAGCTGGCTCCTCAGGAACACTGATGTCCCACACGGTGGGTAATGGCCCCCTCCCCATGGCACTGGAGGCCTTGGCTTTTGCCAAGCCGAATAAAAAATACCCTACGTATAATCTCATACAAAAAGTGTGGAATAAATGCAAGTATATTCAACAGGCCGATGGCTTCATTAAATACAGCCCCTTATGGCTTAATAATACTGTACGTATACGGAACTGGCTAAATTACAGATAGGGACGGTATGGAAAGTATATGGGATCACGCATGTTAAACACGTTTTTAGACATGGCCGGCTTAGGCCGTTTGCAGACTTGCGGGCTGAGTATGGACTTCCGTCCTCTATGTTTTTCCAGTATTTGCAGCTTCAACACGCGGTGAGGGCTCAGAGTGGGTCGTCTGAGTGGTACTTGTCACCGACCCCGGTGTTCAACCTTATTAGGGATGCTGTGTCCTCGAAGGGATTTATTTCTCAATGCTACGCCATCCTATTACAGAACTTATTGGGGCAGCACCCAATCCTGGTGAGGGACAAGTGGGAGAGGGATGTGGGCCAAATGAATGGAGACCAGTGGGAAGAGATATTTCAAGGGGTAAGCACTTGTTCATTGAATGTGGCCCAAAGGCTCACTCAGCTATATATTATTTTCCAGGTATATTATACGCCACATAGACTGCAGTTGATGGGGATGCAAACTGATGACACATGCACTAGATGCAAGCGTGACCATGGGGATCTTATCCACCTCCTGTGGAGATGCCCCAAGCTGCACAAATATTGGACCGAAGTAATAAATATTGTCAATTCTGTATTTGGGGTGGCCCGACCTGTGGACCCCAAGGTATGTCTACTAGGTGTACTGGAGGAATATGTGGTGGAGGTGTTTACACGGGAGGCTGTGCATAGGGTGCTATTCCAGGCTAGGAAGTTGGTTATGTTCTACTGGAAATCTGAGAACCCCCCGACCTCTGGGGAGTGGATTATAATTTTTTTTCTTTTATTAATACTACGTCAGCCATAACCAGATGCTGGAGATCAGCTCATAGTTCAATGCTTCCTTTGTCTCCATAGCAGTTTTGCATCATCTGTGGTATCTAATACTTTCAACCTCTCTTTTTTTTTTTTTTTTTTTTTAAGCAGTATATAGATTTAAAGAGAGAGAGGACATAAGCCATCTAGCCTTTCCGGTACTACCGTCGACTGGCTAAGAAGCTTACAAAGTAAAAAAACACACACTAGCCTCGTCCTCATAAAATGTAGAGGCCCTTTCCCATATTCCCCCTAAACCCCCCCCCCCCCGTGTGACTCCCAAAAAAACCTTCTTATTATTATTGATTTATCTGTTTGGAATTTTTTTTTTAAGGTAGGTATGTTAGACTCTCTAGTTCCAATAGCTTTCTATCCTCAGGTTTTCCGCGTAACTCCACGTCTTTTTGTACTCTTTCCATCTTTTCCATTTATCCTTAAAATCCTGATTTGCCTCCCCCACCGTCTCCTTCAACTCTTCCATTCTATAGGTTTCCTCAACTGCATCGATCCATTCCCACATCATTGGGCTTTCTACTTTCTGCCAGTTCTTTGGAATGAGCCATTTTGCTGCGTTAAGTAGGTGGGGTATGAGAGACTTCTTATACCTTATTATTCCCTCTTGCCCTCCATGGAAGAGAACTACCCAAGGATCTTTTTTTATTTCTTTGCCAATAATCTTTTTTATTTGCCCCAAGATTTGTTGCCAGAATTTTTGGATTTTTGGGCCGAGGAGTGGATCAATTTCATTAGCCTTTCACATGTGTTTCCCCTCTTAGTGTACCCAACTCTCTTTCCCATTTCTGGATGAAAGGTGGCTCTCCCAGCGCATCCACCTTTAGCTAAATCTTATATAGTTTTGACACCGTGCCTTTTGAGTTTTCTGTTTTGCACAATTTCTCCAGCGGAGTGAGTTCCGAACTCGTCCGCAGAGGTTGAGGGAGATGTTGCACAAAACGGCGTAGCTGGGAATACCGCCATCCATCCAGATTCCAAACTCCTGACCTGTGTTTCAACTCCCCAAAATCCATAATTCTTCTATCTTTTAATATTTCACCCAAGTGAACTCTATCTATTTTAATCCAGTTCCCCCAATGTTTTCCTCCCCTGGTGCAAAGTATGCATTTTCTTTCAAGTTTATAAGTGGGGAACTATAATCCTTATCCAATTTTGTGTGAACTCTATCCCATAGTCTCAGTGTATCTCGTGTTAAGTCGAAAGTTTTTTTATTTAGTGCTCTGTATTGTGAAGGAATCCATATTACACTACTTAATTGTGCTTTAGATTGTGCTTTTTCTATTTGAACCCATCTTTTCTCTCGCCTGTCTCTGGCCCACTCTACTACCCGAGACAGTACAGCCGCTTTATAGTACTCTCTAATATGGGGCATGGCAAGTCCCCCATAGTTCTTGTCTTGTTTTAAGATTGATAGGGATATTCTATGTTTTTTATTTTTCCACACATAGTTCATTAAGATCGAATTTTAAATTCTCAGGAATTGTTGGGGGAGGGCAATTGGCATCATTTGAAATTTGTAGAGTATCTTTGGTACTAGGAACATCTTCAGGGTATTTATACGCCCTATCCAAGAGATTGGTCTATTTATAATTTTTTTTGATATCCGTTTTGATCTCATTTAGCAAAGAGACAAAGTTTATTTTATACATTTCCTTAGTCGAGTTTGTTAATTTTATGCCTAGATATTTTAACTCCTTTATCCAGGGGAACAAACAGATCATTTTAATAAGCTTCTCTTCATTTTTATTGATGTTTATGTTCAAAATTTTGGTTTTTATTTCATTAATTTAAAAATTTAAGATGGCTCCATATTGTTGGAGTACTATGATTAAAATTGGAATTGTTGTCTGCGGGTTGGTAATGTAGAATAAAATATCATCGGCAAACGCCGATAATTTGTGTTCCTCATTCCCGACTTTCACCCCGCTAATTTCGTTTTTTTTTTTCGGATCGTGGCTAGCAGCGGCTCTAGGGATAGGATGAAAAGGAGGGGGGACAGGGGGCATCCCTGTCGCGTCCCATTTTCCATTTCAAATGATGCTATAAGGGTGCCATTAATTCAAATTTTTGCAGAAGGATGGTGATAGAGTGTCTTTACCCATCCAATCATCCTATCTCCGATGCCCATCGCTTCTAGAGTTTTCAACATGAGTCCCCCAGTCTACCCTGTCGAAAGCCTTTTCGGCATCAACCGACAGGAATAGACCCGGGGACCCATCGATTTCTAGCTTCTGGAGTAGAAGGAGTGCCCTTATTCCGTTGTCTTTACTTTCTCTATCGGGGATAAACCCGGTCTGGTCTGGATGGACCAGCAAGGGCATAACTCTTTTCAATCGCTCTGCTAGGATTTTTGCGAAGATCTTGATATCCGCGTTCAGCAGCGATATTGGTCTATATCCTGAACAGAGCGAACTATCCTTTCCTTTTAATATGATCGTTATCGAGGTGGCTAATGATTCCTTACTTGCTTCAAATTCCGAGCCCAACCCGTTGAAATATTTACACAGTTTTGGTATCAGGATATTACTGAATTTTTTAATGTAGCACTGGTATTTTTGCCATGTAATGCTAAAGATGGCATACCACTAGAGGGAGCCAAATACCAATGTGAACGAGATATGTTTTAACTTACACATGCAGAGCAGAAAAATGTTTATCTTGTGAAAAGACTCACTTACCCATGAACACTAGGTGGCTGAACTGCATGCTGGGTGGATAAAAAAGGCAGAGTGCGGCCATTTTTCTTGGGTTCTGGACACATGGCCTGTCTGCAAGGATCTGTGAAGGAGTGTTCAGAAGAGGGCCTACATCGTGCAGAGCAGAACAACATCCATTGACTCTGCCTTACCACAGTGTGCTGGAGAAGCAGTGTGATCGGGTCTGAGGATCCAGGACCCTTGACAGAGCCAAGTGGATGTCCAGTTTGCTTGCGGAGCGGAGCAGCGTGACAGTGCTGATTGGCAGCAGGACTGAGGCAGCCGGAGCAGAGGTTCACAACTTTCCAGGCTTGGTGTGGTGAGAGGGCTGTTGCCCAGAAGTTTTTTTAACACCCTTAACACACTTAGACTCATTTTACAAAGTTGCTGGGACCTGTAGTCCTACAGGGAGGTCTCATTCAAATAGACTGAGTTCAATCAGGCCTAAAAGCCTATGCTTCATTGAGGGCTGACTGACAGTTAAGGTATACCTACACCAGAGGCATCTACAAGTGTGTTTTACAGCAGGAACTGTTATAACTCTTCAGTTGTGTTACTTCATTACTTGTTAAACCTTTGGATTACAAACACTGCAGTATAATAGCTAGCTGAAGAAAAGAAGACCGGAGACTACACTTCTTCACAGGGAGGGTTTGTGCTTTGGATGCAGTAAGACAAAAGGCTGCCTTATACCTCAGGGGAAGCTCTTGAAAAATCATATTGTGCTGTGTTGATATCTTTGCATTATTATAGTAAGTTTGTATGTTGATACAGTTAATATAAAACTACTGTCTTTATACCAGTTCCAGTAAACTTGCATTCTGGTTGATCACAATTGGTGTGAGACTTGTTCGTTATTCTAACAGGTGGAACAACGGATGCCCAGATAACGGTAAAGGTACACTATATACACATTGTTATGTGGGGTTGTTCCGTTTAGTAAAAGTTTCACATCCACACTGTTACACAGCTGTGTCAAGCGGGTTGAGACAAATTATTTGGGGGTAGTAGAGCAGAGTGCAGGCCCAATCAATTACCAGCAACTCCTTCGGGGGTAAGTGCTAAATTAAAATATAAAACCGTGAAGCCATCTGGGCCTGGACTTTTCCCCACAGCCGTGTTGTTTAAAGCTTTTTTGATTTCTGCTTCCGTTATAGGTTTGTCCATGTTGAGTCTTTCTATCTCCTCTATCTTTGATAGCCCTGCCTTTAATAGGAAGTCTCTTGTTTTAGCCTCTTTCTCGCCTGTTTGCCATCCCTTCTGGTCAATCGTATAGAGCTCTTGATAGTAATTTTTAAAGGTCTCCGCAATATCTTTGGTTGAATATACCAAGTCACCATTTTTTTTTTCTCAATGTAATTTCTAGTTTTCTTTTTTTTTTACCATTTTTGCTAAGTATCTACTGGATTTGTTGCCCCAGATATATCTCTCCTTTGCTATGCTATTACATTTTTTTTTTGTTTCTTGAACTCTTTAAGTTCATATCTTTTTAAGATTAGCTTATGATAGATCTCTTTTGATCTCTCTTTTTTATGTGCTTGTTCCAATTGCGCTATTTCTTTTACTAAGGTATTGTACTTCCTGTTTCTCTCTTTTTTCCCTAGCCCCCTCTGCAATTAATATTCCTCGGATATACGCTTTATGCGCTTCCCATAGGGTAGCCCCTGAAATCTCTCCATTATCGTTTGTTAGAAAAAAATGTTTAAGTTCCTGTTCCACCTTTTGCGCCCCTTCCTCATCTCGTATCAAATTTTCATTTAGGTGCCAGGCTGGGGTAATGTTTTGTTGTGGGGAGATTTCTATTTTCATGGTTATCGAAGCGTGATCCGAAAAGGTCATAATCTCAGCCTCGACAACCTTATCTAGAAGACTGTGGTCCACCAGCATATAGTCTATCCTGGAGTAGGTCCCGTGTACAGGGGAGAAAAAAGGGATTTTTAATAACAGCTTACCTGTAAAATCCTTTTCTTGGAGTACATCACGGGACACAGAGCGCATAGTCATTACATATGGGTTATATGGAGTACCTTCAGGTGTGGACACTGGTGTAATCAACTTCACAGGAAGTTCCTCCCTATATAACCCCCTCCCACTGAGAGTGCTTTAGTTTTGTAGCAAGCAATTTCTCTGAGGTTACACAATGTTCCCACAAAGAGGGGTGGGAGATCTGTGTCCCGTGATGTACTCCAAGAAAAGGATTTTACAGGTAAGCTGTTATTAAAAATCCCTTTTTCTTGATCGTACATCACGGGACACAGAGCGCATAGTCATTACATATGGGATGTCCCAAAGCAATGCTCCATGAAGGGAGGGAGACCGTAAGGCCAAAAATAGCCAAACAGAAAATATATCAGGAGGTAAAATAGCTCCACCAACAGAAAAAAAGGGGGCGTGAACCGGGCCAGAGGATTCTATACTGCTGCCCGTAGGACCGCCTGCCCAAATGCTGCGTCCGCAGCCTTTGTGACGTCCAACTTATAAAATTTAGTAAACGTATGTACGGAAGACCAGGTTGCCGCTTTGCAAACCTGTGCCATAGAGATCTGATGGTGTGCCGCCCAAGAGGCACTCATGGCCCTCGTAGAATGGGCTTTAACTGATAAGGGCGGTGGAACGCGCTTCAGACCATAGGCCTGAAAAATCAGCTGCTTAATCCACCTAGCCAAGGAAGACTTGGCAGCCGGCTGACCCTTCTTGGGGCCATCCGGAAGAACGAAAAGCACATCTGTTTTCCGAATCTTTTCTGTAGCCTTGAGATAAACCCTCATGGCTCGGACCACATCCAAAGTATGAAGCAATCTTTCCTCTCTGGACTGGGGAGTAGGAAAGAAGGATGGTAGGACTAGGTCCTGATTCAAGTGAAAACTGGATATGACCTTAGGAAGGAAAGAAGGCTGAGGCCGCAGAACCACTCTGTCCTTATGCAGAATCCGGTACGGTTCCCTGCAAGACAAGGCTGCCAGCTCGGAGACCCTTCTGGCCGAAGCCATAGCCACCAAGAAAACCAATTTTCGGGTTAGCAGCACAAGAGGGATTTCTGTCAGAGGTTCAAACGGCTGCCTTTGTAAAGCTGACAAGACCAGATTTAAATTCCAGGGAGCTCTAATAGGGGGATTTACATGCAAGACCCCCTGAAAAAAAGTTTTCACAAGCGAATGTGTGGCCAAAGGCCTTTGAAACCATATCGCTAAGGCAGACACCTGCCCCTTTAGAGTACTAAGAGCTAACCCCTTGTCAACGCCAACCTGTAGGAATCGCAAGATCCTGTCAATAAAAAACTTGCGAGGATGCCCTCCTTGAGACTCGCACCACTCCACATAGTTCTTCCAGACTCTGTAATAGATATTTCTAGAAACTGGTTTCCTAGCTTGAATTAGCGTAGATATGACCTGGGCTGAGAGGCCTCTGCCCTTAAGAATTAGGGATTCAGCCGCCAAGCCATCAAATTTAGCTGCTGTGAAGCAGGGTGGTAGATCGGGCCCTGAGACAGCAGATCTGGGCGCAGGGGGAGTGGCCACGGTGCCCTTACTGACATCCTCACGATGAGTGCGTACCAAGCCCTTCTGGGCCAGGCTGGGGCCACCAGGATCACCGGCCTGCGCTCCACCCTGATCCTTCGTAGAAGGCGGGGAATCATCTGTAGTGGAGGGAACGCATACAGGAGAGAAAACTGGTGCCAGGGGCAAACCAACGCATCGGTCCCGTAGGCCGAGGGGTCCCTGGCTCGGGATACGAATTTGTCCAATTTCTTGTTGAATCTTGTTGCCATGATGTCCACATCGGGAATTCCGAATCTTTGGCAAATCTCTTGGAATACCTGGGGGTGAAGAGACCACTCTCCCGGGAGTAACTGTTGACGACTCAAAAAATCTGCTTGAGAATTGTCTATCCCTGGGATGAACACTGCTGAGATGCAGGGTACATGGGCTTCGGCCCATGAGAAAATCAGGTTTACTTCCCTTTGAGCCGCTAGGCTCCTTGTGCCCCCCTGGTGGTTTATGTATGCCACCGCCGTGGCATTGTCGGACTGTATCCTTACTGGCAGACCCTGCAGGGGAAGCGTCCAGGCGACCAGGGCCAACCGAGCAGCTCTGATCTCTAGGACATTGATGGGAAGCAGACTTTCTGCCTCTGACCACTGTCCCTGCTGGGTCCGTTTTCCTAAGATTGCCCCCCAACCTGTTAGGCTGGCATCTGTGGTTACTATTTTCCACGAGATGGGGCAAAAGGTTTTCCCTTTTGATAATTTTTGAGGGATCAGCCACCAGTACAGGCTGTGCCTGACTCCTGGGGAAAGAACTAATGGACGGTCTAATGCCTGTATGGACTTGTTCCAAGCAGAGAGAATAGCTGCTTGCAGAATTCTGGTATGGATCTGGGCATAGGGCGCTGCTTCGAAGGCGGCCACCATCTTTCCCAGCAGTCGCATGCATAGGCGAATAGTCGGCTTCTTTTTGCCTAAGACTATTTGAATCGTTTGAATTAACGACCTGATCTTCTTTTGAGGTAAAAATACCCTCTGGCATTCTGTATCTAACCGAAAGCCTAGATATTCCAACTGTCTTGTGGGTTGTAACCTTGATTTTTCTTGGTTCACAATCCATCCGAATTCTTCTAGATGCCGCACTGTGCGGACTACTGCATGATTGAGGTTGGAGGCTGAACTGTCGATAACCAGGAGATCGTCCAGGTATGCTAGGACCAAGATGCCTTCTGTCCTTAGGACGGCTAGTACCGGGGCTAACACCTTTGTGAATACCCGTGGAGCTGTTGCCAACCCGAAAGGGAGGGCTACGAACTGGTAATGACTTTGGTTTATCGTAAAACGAAGAAACTTGTGATGTGCTGGGTAAATCGGCACATGCAGATATGCATCCTTTATGTCTATAGATGCTAGGAAGTCGCCCTGATGCAGGCTGGTTGTCACTGAACGTATGGAGTCCATACGGAAGGTCTGAATCCTTAGAAAGCGATTTAGGCGTTTGAGGTCTAATATAGGCCTGACGTCGCCATTGGGTTTTGGTATAACAAAAAGGTTGGAGTAGAATCCCAGACCCCTTTCTTGGGTTGGTACTTCTACAATTACTCCTTGGAGCAAGAGGCGATCCAACGCCTTTACGAGAGAGGCCCTCTTTAATGGGTCGCTTGGAAGACTTGACCCCTGAAAATGAGGAGGGGGGATTTCTCGAAACTCTAGTTTGTAGCCTGAGGCTACTACGGACCGAACCCAAGAGTCGGGAATTCTGGCCTTCCAGACTTCGGAGAAAAACTGAAGTCTTCCCCCCACCCAAGAGAGTGGGGGCGCCCCTTCATGAATCTGATTTGATGACTGATTTAGCCGGCTTGCGAGACCAGGGCCTCTTGTTTGCCGCAGCTTGTCCCTGTGGGCGGCTATTAGCTGTTGACCGCCCGGGAGGCCGTCGATACTGACGGGAAGTCGAAGGGGCCGAGCCTACCATGGCCTGTCGTTTAAACGTGGGCCCACGCGGTCTTTTCTTGACCGGCAAGGAAGTACTTTTTCCACTTGATATGGTGTGGATATATTTATCTAGGTCTTCCCCGAATAGTCTTCCCCCATGAAAGGGAAACCCTGCTAGAAGCTTTTTGCAGGGTGCCTCTGCTGACCAGTTCTTTAGCCACAAAAGACGACGCATGTGAACCACCAGTAGAGATGAACGGGATGCCTGTTGGATGGAGTCCTTAATAGCATCTACTGCAAAGCAGAGAGCCCTAGGGAATTCTGCTAATTCATGAGTATGCTGAGCCGGCATGTCCTTCAATATATGTTTTGCTTGATCCTTCAAGGCCTGACAAACACCAATGGCTGCTACTGCTGGCTGAACCATGGCACCTACTGAGGTGAAAGTTGCTTTCAGTAGGGTCTCGAATTTCTTGTCGACCGGATCCTTGAACATATGGACATTTTCAACCGGACAAGTCAGGGATTTATTCACGCAGGAAATGGCTGCGTCCACTGTAGGAAGAGCCCATTTCTTTACATATTCCTCTTCCATAGGGTAGAGAATAGAGAATCTTTTAGGAGGGACAAAGATTCTATCAGGTCGAGCCCAATCTTGGTAAATCACGTTCCGCAGAAGGGGGTGCATTGGAAAAGATGCACCAGTTAATGGGGCTTTTAAAGAACCCAATGAGGATACCTCCGGGGCTGTTAGTTCTGGCACTGGAAGTTTAAAGGCAGTGCGAACCATATCTGTCAAAGACTGGATCCACAGGCTCTCCGCTTGCGAGGCCGAAAAGTATTCATCTATAGTGGAATTTTCCCTGTCTGAACCGTCGGGACTTGGGTCTGCGTGATCCCCTTGTGGGTCCCGTTCCTCTGAAGAGGAGACCTCCGCATCTGAAAACCCCACACTGGGTGAGGGGGATCTAGCCCGCTTGCTACTTGGGCAAGGACGG
Organism: Rana kukunoris; assembly: GCA_029574335.1. Taxonomy (NCBI): domain Eukaryota; kingdom Metazoa; phylum Chordata; class Amphibia; order Anura; family Ranidae; genus Rana; species Rana kukunoris. Next base: position 366,294,649 of record CM056050.1, read on the forward strand.
GAAAGTAACGCAGTTAACCTTTTCTCTAGCCCACTCATGGTGGCTGCTAGCATTTCTTCCGTCACGTAAACGGGAATGGGTGGATCGGGGGCCGCCTCTGCCCCCAGCACCCCCAATGGCTCTTGTACTATGCCACTCGGTGTCCTGACTGGCGAGGGTGGGGCCGTAGAAGCCTGGCCCAAATCCTCTGACCCCGATGGAGACCCCTTTTGTTTTTTGGCACCTTTAGCAGCCTTGGCTGGTCCAGATCCCTTTGGAGCCATTGTACAACCTTGGGTCACCCCTGTAGCCAACACCTGACTGTTGCAGCTAGGAATAACCAATGTGAGGGCAGGTATGAGAAAAATGAAAAAGAACTAATTTCTCTCTTTTTCTCTTTTTTTTTTTTTTTTCCAAAAATTTTTTTTTTTTTTTTTTTACCCGCCTGGGAGGTGGCAATACCGAGGAAGCCTGTGAGTATTGACACACCAATGCCCGTTAGCCGGAGTCCAAGGTAGACTCAGATACTGCTGGATCTAAGGCTGAGTCCCTTTAAGCAAAAAACTTTTTTTTTTTTTTTTTCTGGTCAATAGTGGACCTAAGTCCTAGACCTGAAGATCCACAAAACCGCCACTAGGTGTCCCTGTGTGGCCAAAAGACCCAGCTGCACGCTCTGTATCCTTTCTTCCTCTGCCTCCAGGAGGTAAAGACCAGCCAGAGAAAAGTTTTTTCCTTTATACAGACCCTGACGCTGCTGGCCCGCCCCCCCGACGCTATAAAAGGCGGCGTGCACGCGCGCGCGTACACACGCGCGCACGATCGTGCGCACCACGCTGAACCCACATGGAGGAAGCAGAGCAGAGGAACAACATGGACCAGCGTTATGCAGCACCAACAGACACCAGGTAAGCACTAATCTTATTGTAGTGCACACACAGCGAGGAAGCTGTCCCCATGGGCTTCCTAAGAAACAGGAGTTTTAACCAGCAATTTCCTCTTTAAAACATGTGGGGTTGCAGTATCAGTGTTAACAGGCAGACCTGGGGTGAGTAGCAAATATATAACTTACACAAGTATACATATATCTACATGTTATCTGGGTAAACATTAGAATCCCATCCTGCCTCAACAGACATAGTGGAGATAGTGGCTGATGCACAAGCATACCATTAGCCAACCCAGAACCCCCAGGGGGATACCTACTGTCGAACCAAGTCCCGCAGGTTCCCTCTTACCTGCTCCACGCCGCAGGGTATTGCAAAATGCAAGAGGCCCAGCCTTCCCCCATCTCCGTGGGTAATGTCTTGGACCTTCAGGGACCGGGGTCCTGTGTTAAGGAACCCACACCCCTGGACCTATATAGCATCCTGGCATCAGTAGCTTTTAGTTCTTGGAAGAGACTAAGGCACTGGAGCCCAGAATCCAGCCCTCCAAGGAGAGGCATTATAGGCAAAACCCCACTCCAGCAGGGCCCGGGTACCGTACATCTTGGCTCTGAAGCACTTCGGACGGATCCGGCTAGCTATCCTGGGTCCCGAGACCTCCGAGGGACAGCTAGACGTGACCAACACCTAAGACACTGGCGGAAAAACTAAAGCACTCTCAGTGGGAGGGGGTTATATAGGGAGGAACTTCCTGTGAAGTTGATTACACCAGTGTCCACACCTGAAGGTACTCCATATAACCCATATGTAATGACTATGCGCTCTGTGTCCCGTGATGTACGATCAAGAAAACGTGTAGTCCTGTGCTTTTGGGTGTAGTGTCCTCCATACATCGACTAGCTGACTGTCGTACATTTTCCATTTACATTTTTGAAACCACACGCTATTTGTCCCCTGCACACGGGACGTGCTGTCGACTCTCGGATTCATACTAAAGATAAAATCGCCCATCACTATCGTATGGCCCTTGGAAAAAAGTTTTAGTTTACCCAGAATTCTGTTTACATATTTGATAGGGCCAGCATTGGGGGCATATATATTTGCCAGCGTGTAGGTGGTATTTCGAAGTTTACCTTTTAAGAATAGAAACCTTCCTTCAGGATCTGTTATTCTATCCTCCACAACAAACCTTGTTTCTCTTGCAAACCCTATTGCCACGCCCCTTGCACGTTTTGAGATAGAAACGGTGTGTCTCTTGGAGAAATATCACATCGGCTCTATATTGCTTGATCTCTTCTATTACCTTATGTCTTTTGGCCGTAGAGTTTAAACCCTTAACATTATATGACAGGAACTTAACTACTACCATCTCTTTCCTATTCTACCGTAGAAATCTCCTTAAGCTTCCTATTGGGAGTCACCTTCCCTCTTTCTGACCGATAAGGCATGCTGGGAAGCCCCATTGATATTTAATATTCTGTGTCCGCAGCTGCTCAAGTAGTGGTTTGAGCAGTCTCCTCCATGCCAAGGTTTCCCAGGCAAGGTCTGTAAATATCTGGATCTCCGATCCCTTATAGCTCAGTGGTGGCTTCCTTCTTAGTTTTGTCCAGATTTCAGCTTTGTCTTAATAGTTTCTAAATCTGACAATTATGTCTCTTGGCCACTCACTCTCTCTGTTCTTTGATTTCCCTATTCGATGGACGCGCTCTATTTTGAGGGGCTTTTCAGGATTGTTTTCCAAGATGGGTAAAAAGAGGTCGTTCATAATTTTCCTAAGATCTTCCCCTTTTTCTTCCTTAATTGAACTGATCCTTAAATTTTGTCTTCTATTTCTATTCTCATGATCTTCGAGGCGGTACTGTAACATTCTCTGGTTTTGTTTTATTGTACGATATTAATCTTTTAATTGGTTAATTTCCAGGGATTGCTGTTCATTCTTGGTCTCCATCTCTTCCACCCGTGTTAAGCGGTGACTTAGATCCAGTCTCAGCGCGCTGATTTCTTGCCTTATTACATGCTCCAGTCTCTTTAACATTATGTTCATTTCGCTCTTTGTAGGAATTTGTGCATCTGCTCTTGCTTCCTCGATGTGACTTATATCCTGCTCCCCCTCTGTTGATATGTCTGTTTGTGGGGTTCAGTCCTCCGGTTCCTTTTTTGGTCTCCCCCTTTTTTTCAGTTTTTTTCCTGGTATTAGGACTTTTGGTGCTTCCATCTTGAGTCAAGTATTGTCTAATTGTACTGGGCGTCGCATTTTCCTTGGGGATCTTCGGGGCAGTGCCCCCTGTTGTTTTACTTATATTATATTTTTTCACTGTTCTAATTCGTTTTCCCCAGTTTTGAAGGTTATAAAGGGTTTTCCCTGTTCAGAGGGTTGTTAGTCAACTTTCTTACGCGCTTAGATCTCCTCATCTAGGTCCACTCCTTATCCTTGCTGTAAAGTGCCCAGGGGGGGATATGAGCTCTTACTGCCACAAGCCGCTGAATAAAGAGGTTATCTCACCTAATCAGTTTAGTTCTTTTTCATTAGTTCCACATATCGCGGTGGCTGCGTGAGAGGAGGAAAGAAGATTCTCTACTAGTTCTGTGCTTTCTCCGCATAAGTGCGTATAAATATACTACCCAGCACAGCTTTTAACCTCCCAGAATAGGGTGGACCCCACAATGAGTGTATCAGCATTTACACAACATGATTACTTGTAGCACCAAAGCATAGGATATGTACTGCAAATGCCAAAAATATGAACAGTGATTATTTACATTCCAGATACCACTTCTCAATCTATTTAAGAGATTGGAAGGTAAATTTTTGCGCTTAGGATCCCATTGCTGCCGATTATGTTATTTGTCTCCAGCGCCTTACTGAGCTATATGCCGTCTAACATATCTGGAAAAGATTTTTCATTAGTTTGCCTCTACCATACAGCAATCCGTCTCGGTGGACTCCGGTCCTAATTAATGATGCCAACAGCTTTCATTTGGTAATTGGGAATCGATCAGTCATTATTACCTAGTACCAAAGGGAATATATTGGTACACTGTACATATTAATCAGGAGTGATCTATAGCAGTGTCTTATTGCTTATACCCGCTTTTCATAATGTTAAGTCACTGAGTTGCAAATTGCTGTATGGGGCATACGATAACAAAGTTAGTCAAAGACACCCTGTCATCAGCCCGGATCAGATCAGATTCTTACATGTAGTGGTAATTGATACCTGACAGCTTTTCTTTTTTTTTTTACCAAATAACTTTTTATTGAAAATGATAGCTTGCAGCATACAAAAGCATAGGATATAGCATGAGGGAAGATGTACAAAGTAGGACACCAGTCTGCATACATTACAGGCCTTTCGGCTATAAGAGGAATGGTTGATAGCACATACTTAGAGTTAAATCTGCTATATCGTAGAGGCGTACATTATGACTCTGCAAAACATTAAACCTGAAGTGAGTCACAGGGGTACTCACGGAAGGAAGGAGAAGGAAAGGAGGAAAAGAAAAAAGGGAGAGAGAAGAAAAAAAAGGGAGAAGAAAAGAAAGGGGGGAGAGAGGTGTCATCGAAGCAGCTTGTTTACCTGGTTATATTGGGTCCTCCCGGAGGCGCCACGGCTCCCAGACAACGTCATGGGCTTCCAGCCTGTCCTGTATCTTGCAGTCATTCTCTCCATCAACTCCACATCTTTGATTCTAGCGTATAAAGCCTCAGGAGTGGGGGGAGAGCAATTCTTCCAGTTAAGGGCAATGAGGCAGCGTGCAGCTGTGAGGATGTGGCGTGTTAACTTCTTGTAGGACTTGGAGACTCTCAAGGGTGACAGGCCTAATAGGAAGAATTTGGGGCACATGGGGACCCTGCATGTCTAAGAGACGGCCCAGCAGATGTTGGACTGCGGTCCAGTAGGGGGAGATCACCGGGCAGCTCCAATAGATGTGAAAGAGGGAGCCCCTGTCGGTTTGGCATCTCCAACAAAGGTCCGAGCTAGTGGGGTATATGGCGTGAAGTACGTCAGGGGTCATATACCAGAAGAAAAGTACTTTGTATGAGTTCTCCTTGTACAATGTGAACTCTTCGCCGCCTGGGACCATATTGTCCGCCATTGCTCTGTGGAGAGTACCTCATTAAGGGCTTTTTCCCACCCGATCATATAGGAGTGCTTACCCTGGGATTCTAATCGATAGACGTTTAGTATCTTGTATATGTCGGAAATAAGGCCTTTCTGGGCTGATCCGGCCAGGATCAGGGCCTCAAAGGGTACTGGAGCGGAAAATTGCAGGTCGGGTGCTATGGATTGGGCGTAGTGGCGGATTTGCAGATAGCTATAGAATACCTGCCGAGGGAGGTCAAATTTGGTTTGGAGGCTAGAGAAGGGCAATAGTTTGCGTGAGAGAGGATCCACTAGGGTCCCAAAATGAAATAGGTTCCGAGACGTCCACGGGTGGGACATGTGGGGTTATACATAAACGAGGTCAAGAGCGAACGTTCCGAGGACAGTCCGAGCGGCCCGGACAGTCAACGCCAGAGACGTCGAAGCTGTGTCATAGATCCCAGCAAACGTTTAGGGGGAACCTCCGCGTCCGCACTCCAAAGTAGGTTATTAGGATGGATCGGGGCTAGCCATAACTTTTCGATCTCCGTCCACTTGTTGTAAGATCGTTGTGTGAACCAAGATGCTATCACACGCAGTTGCGTGGCTTGGTAGTATTTAACAAGGTTAGGAAACGCTAATCCCCTGTCCGAGCGCGCCGCCATTAGTACTGTCTGTGGTATTCTATGCCTCTTGTAGTTCCAAGTAAATTTAATCAGGTCAGATTGGAGTTTTCTTAGGTGTTTGCAAGGGATGGGTAACGTTTGGAAAAGATAGAGGAGCTTTGGGAGTAACGTCATTTTAACTGAGGCGATCCGGCCGAGCAGGGAGATATGGTGTTTTTTCCATTGTGCCAATAGGGATCGTATTGAGCAGAATAGGGGAGGGAAGTTTTCCTGATACAGAGTGGTGAAGCTTGGAGTGATGTGGATCCCCAGATATTTCAGGGAAGTCTTTTTCCAGTGATAGGAGAAGTTGGCCTGTAAGTGAGCTATCTCTGCCTCAGCTATATTAATCGGGAGGGCCTCCGATTTAGACGTGTTAATTTTGTAACCCGACAAGGCCCCATACCTGGCCAGCTCCGCATGAAGGTTCGGGAGGGAGATTCTAGGTTGGGTCAGAGAGAGGATGATGTCATCTGCGAACAGGGAGATTTTAAATTCCTTACCCCTAACAGGCACCCCCCGTATAGATGGGTTGCCCCGTATGGTGGCCGCTAAAGGCTCAACACAAAGAGCAAATAGCAGGGGCGAAAGGGGGCACCCCTGTCGAGTGCCGTTGGTGATCGGAAAGGACGAAGATAGGGCGAAGGGTGTTTTGACCTGGGAGGAGGGACTGGAGTAGAGGTGGCGAATCGCTCTCATAAATGGGCCCCGGATTCCCACGTGATGCAATGTGGCGAACATAAAGGGCCACCCCAGTCGGTCAAATGCCTTCTCGGCGTCCAAGCTAAGTAGCAGGGACGCCGTGTTGTCTCTGTTCGCCACATCCACCAAGTCTATTACTTTTCGGGTGTTGTCGCCTGCCTGCCTGAGTGGCACAAAGCCTACCTGATCTTTGTGAATGAGGGAAGGGAGGACCATGTTCAACCGAATCGATAGTAGTTTTGTGAAAATTTTCAGGTCTGAGTTCAGCAGGGCAATTGGTCTATAGTTGGCACAAAGAACAGGGTCCTTGTCCGGCTTGGGAATCAGGGTGATAAAGGAGCGCTGCATGTCTGCCGGGATGGGGCTATCTTGAAGAAAGGCATTAAAGAGTTTGCACATGTGGGGAAGCAGAAGGGGCAGGAAAGCTTTATAATATTCATAAGGTAGGCCATCTGGGCCTGGGGACTTGCGGGAGGGTAGAGATTTGATGGTCTGCTCTATCTCCTCTTCAGTGATCTGCTTATTTAGGGAAGTTAGTTCAGAGGGTCGGAGCTTAGAAACACCGCTTTGTTCCAGGTATTGTGTCATGCTAAGTGAAACGGCCGGGGAGAGAGGGTCACTGGGGATGCCAGGGTTGTTGTAGAGGTTTGTGTAAAAGTCTGCAAAAGTACGGGCTATGTCCCTGGGGTGGGATTGGAGACAGCCCGAGCTGTCCTTAACTTGATGGGGCGTCGTCGCGAGGTGAGTGTCGCGCAGCTTCTTTGCTAAGAGGGAGTGGGCCTTATTACCCTTGTCATAGTATATTTGCCGAAGCCTAACGAGTGCTTTTTCCACGCGGCCTAGGGCCAGGTCCCTCAGGGTTGCTCTGAGTTGTGTAATTTTCTTCAAGAGGGCAACGGAGGGGGAGATTTGCAGTCGGCACTCCAGGGCCTCAAGTTCCCTTTCGGTTCGCTGAGTAGTGGCTAATGCGTCTTTCTTTAGGGCCGCGATCTACCTCGAAGGACTGCCTTATGGGCCTCCCAGAGCGTAGACGTGGGGATGTCAGTGGTGTTGTTTTCCACAAAGTAGAGTTGTAGGGTGGAGGTGAGTTCCGTTTTAGATGGTGGGTGTTGGAGGAGGAAGGTGTTTAGTCTCCAGTTGTAGGGCCTATGGGTAGGGGAGCCTAGGTCTAGTGTAAGCATGATCGGGGCATGGTCTGACCACGATATCGGGAGTATCTGAGCCTCCCGAACCACCCGAAGTGTAGGGTTGTTGGTGAAGAAGTAGTCAATGCGGGAGTGGGCTTTATGAGGGGCAGAGTAAAAAGTGTACTGCCGATCGCCCGGATGAAGGGCCCGCCAGGCATCGAAGAGGGCATATCGTCTGGAGATTTGGCGGAAGAGCTTCGAGTCCCTGAGAACTCGAGCTGACAATGCCCGGGGGCCCACCACATGGCGATCCGCAGTCGCGGATTGGGTCAAGTTAAAGTCGCCCCCTACCACTAGTAGCCCATGGTCCGACCGAAAGAGGTGGGTAAACAGTCTAGTTAGGAATCGGTGTTGCCGGACATTCGGGGCGTATAGCGCGCAGAAAGTAACCTCCCGCCTCTGCCACAGGCTCCTGAGGATAACAAAATGGCCCTGGGGGTCGCTGTATTGCCTGACAGCTTTTCTATATGGCTCCGAAGAGCCCTTACCAGTCCAGGTGCCTCCACTTTACTCAGTCCAGATGGGGGTCTCCTCCCCTGATGTTGCAGCTAAAAAAGCGCACAGTTATATTACCTGGGTCCGCCCGGGGTTGTGGGATCGGATGGGATGCGGTGGTGACCGTATGAGCAGCGCCTCTACTCGATCCTCGTGTCCATGTCCTGTTCGCTCAATGCTCTCCGTCGGCGGCTGCGAGGGAGGGGGAGAGGAGGTGATTTTCCGCGATGTTACTGCGGAGAAGGCGGCCGATCAAGCGTCGGCACCGGCTTTGCAGTCTCTCACACTGCATGCCTGGCGCCTCCGCTCCATAGCTCTTCCGGGTCGCTGCGTCCTCTTCCTCTAGATCCGGGGCTTCAGCGAGGTTCAGCCCTTCCCTCAGCGCAACGTGCTACGTGCACCTCATCACGCATGGGAGTGGATTATTAAGATAGGAGATATGCTGCTCATGGAGAAGCTTACTTATCAACACAGGGGGAGTACACGAAAGTATGAAAATCTATGGGCTCCATGTCTGGATACGCCGGGGCTTTCCCCGGTGGACCTGGTCATGGACAGGTTGTTGGGACTGAATGCGGGCTGAGTATAACATGGAAGTTTAAATGTTATAGAAAAGGCAAATCTGTTCAAGAAATGACTCTGCTGTATATTGTATTTTGTTTTAATTGGCTGTCTGCCCGGCTGGGCTACGCAATGTATAACTGTCTTATGATGTATGCCACCTTCTCATCAATAAACATCTTTTTGTTGAAAAAAAAAAAAAAGATGTTTCTACAACTTGATTGAAGTCCACCTGTAGTAAATTTTACTGATTGGAAATGATGTGGAAAAGTACACACCTGCCTATATAAAGTTCCACAGTTAACAGTGCATGCCAGAGCACAAACCAAGCCATGAAGTCCAAGAAATTGTCTGAGACAGGATTGTATCGAGGCACAGATCTGGTAAAGAGTACAGAAAAAATGTCTGCAGCATTGAAGGTCCCAATAAGCAAAGTGGCCTCCATCATCCGTAAATGGAAGAAGTTTGGAACCACCAGGACTCCTCCTAGAGCAGGCAGACCGGCCAAACTGAGTGATCAGGGGAATAGGGCATTAGTCAGGGAGGTGATCAAGAACCCGATGGTCATTCTGAAAGAGCTCCAGCCTTTATCTATAGAAAGGGGAGAACCTTCCAGACAGTGGCGTACCACACACTGGGGGGGGATCAGGGGGCACGTTTGTGTGTTCCTATGCTTGGGCTCCTTCGCCGTTTTCTGTGTTTTTCAGGCTTTCCGCCTGGTTGGCTGGTGGAGCTGTCTGTCCCCCTGGATGTGGGGGTGGGTGACGCATATGGTGTTTTTCCTAGGCCGGCTTATACGGGATTGCCAGGCGGTGGAGTGGGAGGCGCTGTGCCTCTGTGGTGCGCTGATTGGCTGTATAGGGTATGATGCCCATGACGCAGTGCTCGTGCATGCGCATTGCTCCGTTTACAGCTCAGCGGCGCCAAGTTTGGTTTTCTCCATCTGGAGCAGAGTTAGCAAAACACTCTCTCTCCTGTACAGCAGGGGAGAGAGAGACAGTGAGCAGTGCTGAGTAGAGAGCTGCTGAAACTAACTTTTTAAGTAAACCAGCAGGTGATTGCTCTCTGTTCAGCACTGCTCACTGTGCCAGATATAGGATGTCAAATACTCTAGGTATGCCCCTGCTTCCAGAAGAACAACCATCTCTGCAGCTCCACACCAATCAGGCCTATATGGTAGAGTGGCCAGACGGAAGCCACTCCTTTGTAAAAGGTACACCAAAAAGGCACCTGAAGGACTCTCAGACCATGAGAAACAAAATTCTTTGGTCCTATGAAACAAAGATTGAACTCTCTTTGGCCTGAATGGTAAGCATCATGTCTGGCACCGCTCAAATGTATGGAGAAAAACCGGGATGGCCGCACTCCAAAAAAATGGTTCCTTTTAATAAAACTGGTCACAACATGAACATGTCACAGCAAAAAATCAGGAGAAAAGCTGACGCGTTTCACACTATCATACAGTGCTTATTCATAGCTAGACTCACCTGGCCAATACCATACTCATAGTGATGCATTGTGGTGGCAGCATCATGCTGTGAGGATGTTTTTTTAGTGGCAGGAACTGGGGGACTAGTCAGGATTGAGGGAAAGATGAATGCAGCAATGTACAGAGACATCCTTGATGAAAAGAACGCTCTGGACCTCAGACTGGGGCAAAGGTTCATCTTCCAACAGGACAATGACCTTAAGCACACAGCCAAGATAACAAAGGAGTGGCTACGAGACAACTATGTGAATGTCCTTGAGTGGCCCAGCCAGAGCCCAAATTTGAACCTGACAGGACATCTCAGGAGAGATCTGAAAATGGCTGTGCACCAATGCTCCCCATTCAACCTGATAGAGCTTGAGAGGTCCTGCAAAGAAAAATGGGAGAAACTGCCAAAAAAATCTGTGTCAAGCTTGTAGCATCATAATCAAAAAGCCCTGAGGCTGTAATTGGAGACAAAGGTGCTCCAACAAAGTATTGAGAAAAGGCTGTGAAAAGGCATGTGATTTTTTATTTATTTATTTTTGTAATAAATTTGCAAAGATTTTAACCAAACTTCTTCCACATTGTCATTATGGGGTATTGTTTGAGGAAAATAATGAATCCATTTTGGAATAAGGTTGTAACATACCAAAATGTAAAAAAAGTGAAGCGCTGTAAATACTTTCCGGATGCACTGTAGGGAAGGGATGCTCAACCTTTTGAAGCACGAGGGCCACTTAAGCAACTAGGTAACCGGTCGCCGGTCGTGGGCCACAATAAACGGAGCGTGCGGATGACAGGTTCGTGTCTGCTCTGCATCTCTTCCTGTGCCATAGTCAAACAGGAAGTGAGATTAAGGTACTTCCTTGGGGACACCTAGGTCACCAGAACTAGTGTCCCCATGGGAAGATTTCCCCTGTATTACTTTTCTGACAACACAACATTTGGGGATTTTCTTTTACTTTCAATGATAATGGTAAACAGGACAAATACAGAGGGTGAATCTCTTTAACAGGGACAGTTTTGCTTTTACGTATACTTTAAGTTGTGTCCCATTCAGACCTTCCATCAGCATGGACCAGCAGTGACAGCACAGTCGATCTCTAAATGTCACATAGAGCTAGGGCAGGGAAATTCACACTCATCACTTCCTTTACTGTGCTCTGATTGGTCTAAATAATGCACATCTTAACTAAAAAGGCACTATTCTGCACCTTGTTATGTGTGTGTTCCAGAACTGGGGTGTCAGGTGTTTGAGCAGGGCCAAAATGTTAGCACTTGACATAGGCGCCATTTACCATAGATTGTTCCCTGCTGTGCGTGCATGGAGATACCTAATATTTGTACTCAGAACCTCTTGTGAAACTAGGGGAAAGAACAGATGAAAGCAGAAAAGGTGACCTGGGGTGTGCCGTGGTCACGCGGTCAGTATGCCTAAAAGGGGGCAAAACAAAAGACACTAGGATGAGTGTATAAAGGAAGTTTATTGAAACAACATAGATTAATTGGCCAGATGAACAGAAAGCATGAGACATCTCACTGAGTGGCTCCGGGATGTTTCTGGAGTAACATGATGAGCTCCACCTACCCAACCTTTTAATAATGTGAACCGGGACACCCTGGCGTCCAATCCTTAATGAATGACCTGAGTAGGACATGGGATTTAACCTCAGATTTCCTAAGAGAGTGCGACAATACTTCATGAAAAGAGCAGAGGTGAGAGGGGCCCCTCCTGCTTTTGCTGCTGCCCAATATTCAGGTAATACAGTAATGCTAGCCAGGTTTTCTGCCCTTTTACAACAAGAATTGACAAAAGCCTGGTACTGTAAAGCGAGTGAATCAAAATTCCAGGATGATCACTTCCTTACAGGAGCAACTGGATTAAGCGAATGCAAAAATTAAGGACTTGGAAAACAGGTCTAGGAGGTACAATTTCCACGTGCAGGGCCTCCCGAAGACAGTAGTATATCTGGAAGGGACCATTCATGCCTTAATGACGCAGATAATACCGGACATTTCCCCCCATCAGTTGGAGTTGGATAGAGTTCATCGTGCCTTGATGGCTCCCAGACCAGGCGGCTTGCCACGGGATGTTATTGTTAAGCCACATTACTATAGGATTAAGGAGAAGGTAATGATGGATGCCAGGTTGCAGGGAAACATCTCCGTCTTGGAGCATCCAGTCCAGATCTTTGCCGATATTTCTCAATGGACGATTCAGAAGAGAAGGGCGTTGAAGCCTCTTTTAGGTCATCTTATTAATCACTGCATCAAATACCGCTGGTCATTTCCATTCCGACTTTCATTCTCGTACAAGGGCAAGTCCCATTCCTTCTCCACTTTCCAGTCTGGTGAGGCACTGCTTCAGGAATTGGGGTTGATCTCGATTGATCCGCAGACCCCCTCCAACGTGTCTGAGGTGGGAGATAGGCCAGTGTCCCCTCTCTAGTCCCAGCAAGGACGCCCGGAAAAAAAACAGGAAGTCCCCCTTGAACACTTGAATATCCATGACTCTGTCACTTATATTTTTTACAGGGTGCGTGGATTGGTCCTTTCTGGACTGCGGCTGGATTTACTTTCAGAAAGTTGGTTATGACTGTTTTCTGAGTTACAGGAATGTTTTTTTTTTTTTATGTTTAAATTTCAGTTTACAGTGACTATTTAACCTGGTTATAGTGAAGGATGTCTGGATGCTGATTGAGGACTTGGGTTCCCCTTCGTTCTTATTGCGGGGTTCTGTGGGCCGACTCCTCTTTATATTAAGCGATTGAGATGGGCCGAGGTGGAAACGTATGCCACTTGGGGTGAACTTGCCTCTTCCTTGTTGGTGGAGGCAACTTCGCGTTGAGTGTTGGGAGTTCAGTGCTCCCAGGGACACACTGTGTCAAAGTGTGCTGTTTTTTTTTTCTTCGAGATTTTGGCCCGGATTCACAAAGCACTTATGCTGACATAACTCACCTTTTCCCGGCGTAGTGTAAATATGCGCCCGGGGTATGTGTGCGCCAGAGTCAAAAACCAAGATACGCCTAAAAATAGGCCATCCTACCCTGACATATCTTACTTACGCCGGCGTGGGCACAAATATGGTCTGGACGTATGTTGCTTCTCCCACTGATTAGGCATTCGCATATGCAAATAAGGGAAATACATGATATACGCGGTTTGCGTAAGCTTTACGTCCGGAGTAAAGTTATTCCCCATAGATGAGGCGCAACCCATGTAAAGGTATGGACCAGGAAACACAAGCCTATGCATTGTACATTGGACGTCTGTGAATATGGGCCAACGTGGGTCAGGCTGGGCGTAGGTTACGTTAACGGCGTACACAGTGATCCGGCGTATCTTAGGCAGTTGTTCCAATGTGGTTGTGTGCATGCGCACGGGTATACGTCCATGTCTCGACACATGCGCAGTTCATTTTAAGTACTTGTCTGGCGCCTGGCCCATCAATTGCATGGGGTCACGCTTCATTAGCATGGATCACGCCCACTTCCACCTATGCCAGCCTGTGCCTTTTAAATGTACGCTACGCCGGCGCAGAGTTGGGAGCAATAGCTTGCTGAATTCAGTGCATGCCTCTCCGTGCTGCGCCGGCGTAGCGTACTATGTGTGTGCTACGCCGGCCTAAAAATGCGCCCATCTCTGTATACGGGCCATTATTTGATATCTTTGTGTGTTTACAATATGTTGATTGTGGTTTTGCCCTTTTTATATTTCTTTCTAATCTGCACTTTTTTTTCCTTTTTCCGAGTATATCTTTCCTGGGGTGCACTCCCCCACCGAAACAAGATATGGTTGAAGCATCAGGCGACTTCTGAAGCTAGATCTTTGGGGCTTCTGAACCGTGAGTACAGAAGACCAAACCATTATGGCTCTTAGACCTCCAGCAAATTATATTATTTTGACACACAATGTGCAGGGCCTTAATTCTCCCACTAAGTGATTCAAAGCATTCCAACAATATTACAAAATGTGGGCGGATGTTCTACTTTCATAGGAGACACATTTTTCTAAAACTTCGGCCCCAAGATACTTAAACGCGAGGTATACAATGTTTTATTTGTCCAATGGTCCTGACAAAAACGAGGCGTCGCTATTTACTTTGCTAAGAAGGTCCCCTTCACGCCTACTACTGTGATTAGAGATAAGGAAGGCCAATATGTCATGGTGGTGGGGAAATAGAACGACAGAGAGGTCACCTTCCTATCCTATTATGCCCCTAATTTAGGCCAATTGTCCTTCTTCCGTACAATGCTGGAAGTAATAATGCCTCATGTGGTGGCTCATGTGGTTTTTGGGGGAGATGGCAATACCTCATTAGATCGGATTCTTGACAAGTCTGACCCTGGGAGAGCAGTACTGAAACATATCCCTAGACGGAGTAGCGCTATGGCACGTCTTCTTCATAGCTATGACTTGATTGATGTCTGGAGGGACGCTCATCCCAATGCTCGGGATTTTACGTATTATTCCCACGTCCACAAAACGTACTCGCGCATAGATCATCTGTTCACGCTTTCCCCTTTACTTCCGTATGTCTCGTCAGTCAAAATATCCCCTATGGCGTGGTCGGATCACTCTTTGGTTCAAATTGCATTGACAGACCTTTGGTCTAAATCGAGCCCGTCGCCTTGGCGATTAAACGAGTCCTTGTTGAATGACCCTGTCCTCGAGAAAGAGATAGAGAGGGCTATTCAACATTATTTTCGGGATAATTCCTCAACGGTTGTTTCTCCGGGGACAATTTGGGCAGCCCATAAGGTCACTATTCGTGGTACATTAATACAATTCGCCTCCAGGGTGAAACGTGAATGGAAACAAACTATCCGGCATCAGGAGGAGGAGCTGAACCGACTTATGCATGATCAAAAAGCTAATCCAAACATAGATTTTAGGAATCAGATTGATGAGGCACGGACAGCTTTGAACCTGAGTCTCACCATGAAGGCAGAGAAATCCGTTAGATGGGCCCGTGATAAACCGAAAACGTTACTGGCAAGAAAGTCAACTCCTAGGCTGTTTAGTCCTGCTCTCCCCAAATTGAGATTGAGGTCTGGCAACACCACCCAAAATCCCCAGTCTATACTTCGGGAATTTTCTGCGTTCTATTCTAAATTGTATGTACCCCCGAGGGACTTTAGTGCGACTGAAGCGGAGGAATTTTTGAGGGACTTACCCCTCCCCACATTGTCCGAAGATCATGTGGCAATAATGGAGGCAGAGTTTACACCGGGTGAAATTGCTGCGGCTATCAAATCCCTGAGTCCATCTAAATCGCCGGGCCCGGATGGATTCACGGGTCAATATTACCGCAAATATGCTGAGATATTAATTCCGCATCTTTGTGCTTTTTTAATGAACTAAGGCTTGGTTCCCCTTTTCGGCACATGAGAATAGGGCCTTTATACACGTTATCCCAGAACCCAATAAAGATCTCGGAGATTGCGCAAAATACAGCCCAAAATACAGCCCAATATCGTTAATAAACGTTGACCTTAAATTGTTGAAGAAAATACTGGCTACTCGCATGAATTCGTTTTTATCTAAATACATCCATCCAGACTAGGTGGGGTTCGTGCCTAATCGGCAGGCCTCAGATCAGACCAAACGCGTTATCGATATCATATCGGCTCTAAATTCAGGCTGGGATGGAGGAGGGAGGCGGGGAGCCTTGCTATTATCATTAGATTTGCATAAGGCCTTTGATTCCCTGTCCTGGATCTTTTTTTCATACTTGAGCGATATGGATTTGGTTTAAATTTTTTGACGACGCTCTGACCAGATTATAGTGCCCCTACTGCAAATCTGCTGACTAAAGGCTACCAGTCTCTGAATATACATATAGGTAGGGGCACCTGTCACGGTTGCCCCTCATCTCCCTTGTTATTTATTTTGGCCTTAGAGCCTTTAGCTATCAAAATCCGAACACACCCGGATATTCTGGGGGTCAGCTGCGGGGGTGGCAAGCATAAATGCGCGATGTTTGCAGATGATATTTTATTGCTTCTCACTTTCCCAGGCACCTCTCTGCCACATTTGAATACAGTGTTGGG
The DNA here is from genome assembly GCA_029574335.1 of Rana kukunoris. Taxonomy (NCBI): domain Eukaryota; kingdom Metazoa; phylum Chordata; class Amphibia; order Anura; family Ranidae; genus Rana; species Rana kukunoris. Next base: position 366,310,731 of record CM056050.1, read on the forward strand.
ACCGTTTGAGGTATTTACAGGTTTATATGTAAACCACTCTAAGTCTCAGGCTCTCAATGTTTCCCTACAATCTCATATAGTTCAAGCTTCGCGCCAGTCATTTTCCTTCAGTTGGCAGGAGGATGCCCTGCCTTACCTGGGCATCTTCCTGACCCTGACCACGCTTTATAAGAGAAACTACCCCTCATTGTTCCGAAAATTGTTAGATGATCTTCAACGGTGGTCGAAAAATCCCCCATCATGGTTTCAATAGGCTGTATTCAGTCAAAATGAATATTTTACCAAAGGTGTTATATTTGTTTAGGACCCTCCCGATTGCAATAGTGAGAACGAACCTTAAAAGATTTCAGGCTAAATTAATGGATTTTATATGGAAACATAAGAGACCTAGGGTGAACAGGCGAACATTGTACACTCCTAAATTGGGAGGGGGTCTGGGTATGCCTGATCTTCTCAAATATTATCATGCAGCTCAATTGGCCCATTTGATTAGTTTCCACACGACCCAGCCCAGGCCGCTCTGGATGGAGTTAGAATCCTCCCTGTGTCCGGATAGAGAGATCATCCACTTAATGTGGCTAAAGGGGAAGGACAGGCCGCCCATATTGTGTCTGTCTCTATTGTTTTCTTTAAACTCGTGGGATCGCCTAGCGACCAAATATAAGTTTAAATCTCCGCACCCGCCTTTGGCGTCATTGTTTCATAATCCTTTGTTCACCCCCGGTGTCTGTCCCCAGGATTTTTCCTGGTGGACCAATAAGGGTCTATTAAGGATAGCGGACTTTTGTGATCATAGGGGAGCTTTGTCAAAATCGGTATTGCAGGAGAAATATAACCTCCTAAATTCTGAGCTTTTTCCGTTATACTCAAATAGCTAATTTTTTGGCAACACTGAGTCGCACTTCTGACATTACCACTCTCACTTCTATGGAGCACCTTTGACAAACATATGGGTCATATATCGCAGATGTATGGTTTCTTATCCTCTAAGTCCCAAAGGTTGGCTTATATGTTAAAGTGGGAACAGGATATTGGTACGCCATTAGAAATTACTGAGTGGAGTAAACTGATACAAAGTGCTTTTAAGTCATATATCAATACCTCTCTGATAGAGGCAAATTATAAAGTATTGATGAGGTGGTATATGGTCCCGGTGCGGGTAGCGACTTTCGTCCCAGGGGCGTCCCCACAGTGCTTTAGAGGTTGTAATGCGGATGGTAATATGTATCACATTTGGTGGTCATGTCTGAGAGTGAGATGTTTTTGGATACGCACATACAATTTCATATACTCTCTAACCCATATTAATCATCGTAAATCACCTCTGAATGTGCTGCTGGGACCCAGTAGAGGGAGCACCAAAGTGCACGAAAAGGTTGATAGCCTATATATTCGTAGCGGCAAGAATATCTATAGCGAAATCTTGGAAGTCGCCTACTTTTCCTTTTTATTTACTGAAGAATAAATTGTCTTGGATAATGTTGAATGAGAGGTTGTCGGCTATTTTAGAGGACAAGGTTGCTGAGTTTCATAAAGTTTGGGACCCTTGGATTGACTATCTCACGACCACGTGAAGATCTAGATCATTTCTCTCTTCTCTTTTTTTCCTTCTTTTGGCTATTCTTTTCTTTACTCACTTCTTTTCTTTTTGTTTAATTCTTCTGTTGTGTGACGGGTCCTTGGGGTCAGTTGGACACTCAGTTGGGAGGTCCTATGATAGTTCCAATTTAGATTTTATTAGCTGGCAGCTCTAGTATATGGACCCAGGAGAATAATGTATGCCGATTGTATCATTGTGTCTCCAATGACTCGTACTTACATCTTGGTTTTCTTAGCATTGGCAAAAAATGCTTGTTTTTTATTGTATTCCTTTTCTTTTAAAATGTAATAAAAATATTGGTAATACCTGATACCTGATATTGGTACCAGACCCAGTTTTCTGTGTTTTGCATGCCTCTAGATGTAATACGAAATGGTCAGGGCACCTGATCAACTGACTAATGACCAGTGTACGGGAATTTGATCCTATACGAAAAAAAGGTGCCCTAGATAAAATATCTGACAGCAACCTGTTAGTAGGGATAGCTCTTCTGAATACCCCCGAGTATAGCTTTAACAGAATGAGCTGCAAACAGTGACTGCCTACCAGGATGAAGAAGAGACATGAAATGTTGGATACCCGCCAAATATCCCTTGATTGTACTGTGGGACAACTTCAGTTGGAAATCACAATAGGCAATAAAAGACAAAAGGTACCGATTATCGAAACAATCCAGCCTAGGTTACCGAGTTAGGAAAGACTGAAATGTTCTCCAGGCAGTACTCTAAGCCATCCTCATGTTGATAGACAGCGATCTGTCAATCAACCCTAAAGCCCCTGCCCAGTGCGTGTTCAATCCAGCCTCAACAGTGAGACATGTGGTGACGGAGTGGCACAGACGTCTGCGTCCAGAACCTGCTGGAAAAAGGACAAGACATCAAAACGAGAATTCTGCACCCCACTAATAAACCTGCAGTGGATATGGAACCTAAACTGTAGGGATAGCCAGATGAGCCTACGTATAAAAGCCGTGACGTGTAGTGAACCAGATCTCCCCTCGTTAATGATCTCTGAGGTCGCCTGATTGTCCGTATGGAACACGACGGAGCCGCAGCCACTATGTGGTAGACCTCAAACAAGGCAGACGTCCGGAAAAACCCGGGAATCACACGTCATTCGTGCGGCCATAGTCCTGCCAGCCAATGGGTGCTAAAAATGGCCGCATACCGCCTAGTGGCCGTGGTATCAGTGACAACCGGAAAAGAAGACTCAGAGACTGCAGGAATAACCATGGACACGCCATTCCAGCCCTGGAGGAACTGGTCCCACATGCGCAGGTCAGCTACGGCCACGGAGTTTAATTTGACCACAAAATCAGAATTAGGGGCTGCAGGAAGCAAAGCCAGCAACTGGGAGATGAACGACCTGCCCTGGGGAATGATCCTCATGGCGAAGATCAACATACCCAGTAGTGACTGCAAATCTTTCCTGGAGGTGGCTCGGGACACTAAAAACCCATAAATCCTCTCCCTAATTCTAGCCAATTTATCTGCCAATAGGGATGAGCCGAACAACCCCGCGTTCGGTTCGCACAAGAACCGTCGAACAGACTGACCGTTCGCGCAAACATTTAGAACCCCATTGAAGTCTATGGGACTCGAACGTTCTAATTCAAAAACGATAATTTTAAAGACCAATATTCGAGTTATTGTTGGAAAACGTCTTTGAGAACCCGGGTCTTGCCCCAGGGAACATGTATCAATGGAAAAAAGTTTTTAAAAAAACGGTTGTTTTTTCAGGAGCAGGACTTCCAGAAAAAAAGACAGTTTTTAAAAAAAATTTCCATTGATACATGTTCCGTCGGGCAAGACCCGGGTTCTCAAATACGTTTTCACAGGCAAACTATAGACACCCAGCAGGTACAATATTTAACCACTTGCGGCCCCGCTTATCGTCAATTGACGGCAGCTTAGGGGATCTGAATACCTAAGCTGCTGTCAATTGACGGCATCGTTTTCTCACTGGGGGGCGCGTCCCCGAGATGCCGATGCGCGTGCCTGGCGGTCGCGATGTCCGCCAGGTACCCGCTGATCGGCAGTTTTAGAGCAGGGACGTGGAGCTCTGTATGTAAACACAGAGCTCCACGTCCTGTCAGTGAGAGGAGACAGATGCTGTTTCTCTTGTACATAGGGAGACAGCATCGGTCACCTCCCCCAGTCACCCCCCACACAGTTAGAACACACCCAGGACTCACATTTAACCCCTTCCTCACCCCCTAGTGTTAACCCCTTCACTGCCAGTCACATTTATACAGTAATTAGTCCGTTTTTATAGCACTGATCGCTGTATAAATGTGAATGGTCCCAAAAATGTGTCAAAAGTGTCTGATGTGTCCGTCGCAATATCGCAGTCCTGACAAAATTCGCAGATCGCCGTATTACTAGTAAAAAATAAATAAATAAAAAATTGTCAGAATTCTATCCCTTATTTCCTAGCCACTATAACCTTTGCGCAAACCAATTACTATACGCTTATTGCGATTGTTTTTTTTACCAAAAATATGTAGAATACATATCGGCCTAAACTGAGAAAACATTTTTTTTTTTTTTTTTAATTTGATTTTTATTATAGCAAAAAGTAAAAAATATTCTGTGTTTTTTTTCAAAATTGTCGCTCTTTTTTGTTTATAGTGCAAAAAAAAAGAAAACGCAGAGGTGATCAAATACCACCAAAAGAAAGCTCTATTTGTGGGGAAAAAAAGGACGTAAATTTTGTTTGTGAGGCACGTCGCATGACCGCGCAATTTTAATTTAAAGCGACGCAGTGCGGAAAGCTGAAATTTCGCCTGGGCAGGAAGTAATGTGCCCAGTAAGCAAGTGGTTAAAGGAATTTTTTTTATTTTTTTTATTTAAACATTATTAAAATCACTGCTCCAGGAGCAGTGATTTTAATGATGCTTAAATAAAAAATTAAAAAATTAAAAATTCCTTTAACCACTTGCTTACTGGGCACTTATACCCCCCCTCCTGCCCAGGTGATATTTCAGCTTCCGGCACTGCGTCGCTTTAACTGACAAGTGTGCGGTCGTGCGACGTGGCTCCAAAACAAAATTTACGTCCTTTTTTCCCCACAAGTAGAGCTTTCTTTTGGTGCTATTTGATCACCTCTGCGGTTTTTATTTTTTGTGCTATAAACAAAAAAGTGCGACAATTTTGAAAAAAATACAATATTTTTTACTTGTTGCTATAATAAATGTCCCAATTAAAAAAAAAAAACACTTTTTTTTCTCAGTTTAGGGCGATACGTATTATTCTACATATTTTTGGTAAAAAAAAAAAAAATAATCGCAATAAGCGTCTGGTTTGCGCAAAATGTATAGTGCCTACAAAATAGGGGACAAAATTATTATTTTTTATTATTTTTTTTACTAGAAATGGCGGCGATCTGCGATTTTTATTGGGACTGCGACGTTATGGCGGACGCATCGGACACTTTTTTGGCATCATTCACATTTATACTGCGATCAGTGCTATAAAAATGCACTAATTACTGTATAAATGTGAGGAAGGGGTTAAATGTATTCCCTTGCATAGTGTTCTAACTGTGGGGGGAGGGGGAGTGACTGGGGGGGGTGACTGATCTGTGTCCCTATGTACAAGGAACACAGATAGGTCTCCTCCTCTCCAGAGACAGGACGCTGTCTCTGTGTAAAACGGCAATGAGAGATGATCTATGAGATCATCTCTCATTCGCCCACAGATTGCATCGCAAACGGCCACTCTGATTGGCCGTTTGCGGCGATCTGTGATTGGCTGTGTCCAAAGGGACACGGCCAACACAGTGTTTCCCCGCAGCGTGCTCTGGAGCGCGCACAGGGAAACTGCTAGTGACAAGCCGTCAATTGACGGCTTGTTGACAATTTAGATCCGCGCTAAAGCCGTCATTCAGCTATAGCGCGGATCTCAAGTAGTTAAATATTGTACCTGTTGGGTGTCTATACCTGTGATAACATCTTTAAATAGCACAATCACCTGCCTGCCAGTAAATTAGGAATAGCTGATCTAGCTAAGCTATACAGTGTATAAATATATGTACAACTCCTAGGGATGTATATATATCCTCTACACACTGTAAATTAATCTAAACTGACTAGCCTGCCTGCCCTATCTAGCTATATAAAAAGACTATCTCTCTGTCTGACTGCTCTCAATAACAACCGCAGCACACTACACAAGGCCGCCCAGCAGGCGGCCTTATATAGTGTGGGGCGTGTGCTAAAGCCCTGAGCCATAATTGGCCAAAGCCACCCTGGCTTTGGCCAATTATGGCTCTCCGTTTTTTGCACGCTGTGATTGGCCAAGCATGCAGGGTCATAGTGCATGTTTGGCCAATCATCAGCGCACAATGCCGCAGTGAATTATGGGCCGTAGCGCGTCACTCGAATTTGGCATGAACGACCCGTTTTGTTCGAATTTCGTCTAACGTACGAACAGACAATGTTCGAGTCGAACATACACTCGTATCGAACGCGGAGCTCATCCCTATCTGCCAACAGACTTGCCTGCATGGTCCGAGAATCTAATGTCATTCCCAAAAAGGTCAGAGTGGTGACTGGGCTCTCCATCTTCTCATTTGCCAATGGGACATTGAGAGCAGAAAACACAGCCACCAATTTCTGAAGAACAGAGGGTGCACGACCTGAACCCTCGTTCAGGAGGTAATCATCCAGATAATGTAAGATCTCCTGACAGCGTACCCTATGCGAGAGGATCCAATTCAGTGCATCAGCAAACACATTGAAAAGCCAAGGACTGCTTTTGGACCCGAAAGTAAGATTGGTAGCGAAATAGTACGCCCCCTCCACTTGAGACCATGCCACTGCCAAAGGTAAGGCTGAATAGGAAAAAGCTTGAACGTATCCAAAATATCGGCTTAGGACAACCAAGTTTTCTTACCTATGCAAATAATACGTTGGATAGGCTGGTCCACCGACGCATATTTGAGTATTTGCCTTTGACTAGGCCAAAAGTGTTAACCCTCCAATTATGAAATGGTGTGGACGAAAAAGGCCCTATGATGAAGTGCTTATCCAGCTTGGATTGGAGCAGCCCATCCACCACCTCTACGTCTGTGCCTGCGGACAATAAATTCTTACATTCAAAGGTGCATTGAGGCAACCTAATAAAACCTGTATTGAACCCCTGAACAAAACCATTCCCCAAAAACTGACATAACGAGGGGGACAGGTGGGAAGCTAAACAGGTCTGTAAGAAAGCAACGTTAAAACGGCTTAGTCAAGAAGACTTCCCCTGCTTGAGTGAACAGAATGACTTGGGATGTGCCCTATAACAGGCAGCACAGATATGTAGCAGGTGACACTGGCTGTAATTGCATGAGCCTTGATTAAAGTTGTTGCATATCTGTGATTTACCTAAAAATTTAATCGGCCAGCCGAATTTGTCAAACGAGGTTAAAAGGACAGGGGTCGGCAACCAATTAGAGGAGGTACCGGCACAGCAGGGGGTCCCGTGAGAAGGCACAAGTAGGACATAGTGAGTGAAGAACTCATATAGCGCAGCACATACGAATTAAATCGCCTCTGGGCGCTCGTTGTTCCTTTCTCCTTTGTTATCAAAAGAGATGAGTTTTGATCTTTCTTCTAAAGGCCAAGTGATTCTCCTCCAACCGAATGCTGGTTGGTAAAGCGTTCCATAGTCTGGGACCTTGGAGTGCAAATCTTCTTTCTCCTTTGGACTTGTATCTGGCTTTGGGTATCTGGAGCAGATTTTGGTTGGTGGATCGCAGAACGCGATTGGGGTTGTGAGCTTTTATTTTTTCGCATAGATATTGGGGGGCCTTCCCATGGATGCACTTATGTGTCAGACAGAGTGCTTTAAAAGCAATTCTGTCTTTTACTGGCAACCAATGAAGGGATCTCAGTGAAGGTGAGATTGATTCCCATGTTATGCACGACTTGCAGACGAGCGATTTGGTACTTTGGACTATGCAAATACCCTTTACCTCGGACTCCCAGTCTGGAGTTCACAATTGTTCCCAGTCCCACCACGACTGCTATGTCTTCTTTGGGAATGAATGGAATGAGTCTGCAGATGGTGAGATTCGCTGACTACTGACCCTATTTGTGCATCCATTGTCATATAGGTGTCAAAGATGACCCTGAGACTTTTGACTTTGGCGCTAGGGGTGATCATTTGGCCCAGAATGGGCGGGGGTGTCCAAGTTGTTGCGAGGTGATTTTTATGACTGGCGTGAAACAGGAGAAGTTCTGTTTTGGAGCTGTTGAGTTTAAGATAACTCTTTGTCATCCAGTTTTCTATCAAAGAGAGGCATGTCTCTAGACTGAGATTGTCATGGATCTTGAGATATTAAGGTGTTTCTACTTGCCATGTGGTACACAGGAGAGGGACATTACAAGCTGTTGGCTTATTCAATGCAAGGACATCTGCTTTTAAAATGCTAAGTGATCCGGCTTGTGAAAGACAATTTATTGTGTAGAGGTGTTAATCCAGGTCGGCTCCTAGACCCTTCTATTATGTGATAAAACTGTTTGAAATCTCCTGTCAGGAGTATTGGATTAGCATGTCATTATCTAAAAGGTTAATTGAATTCTATTAATAAAGAAATGTGATTCAACTAGCCGAGTCACTAAGAGTTTGTGGTCTACTGCAGTGTTTTTCAACTCCAGTCCTCAAGGCACACCAACAGGTCATGTTTTCAGGCTTTCCATTATTTTGCACAGGTGATTTAATCAGTTTCACTGCCTTAGTAATCACCACAGCCACTTCATCTGAGGGAAATCCTGAAAACTTGACCTGTTGGTGCGCCTTAAGGACTGGAGTTGAAAAACACCGGTCTACTGTGTCAAATGCTGCGCTTAGGTCCAACAGAACCAGAAGACAAGATTCTCCTTCGTCTGCGGCCTCAAGAGCGTCACCCCATATTTTGAGCAGTGCTGTCTCCGTCCTGTGCCCGGGACAGAAACCCGATTGAAAAGGATCAAGCAAATTATGGGTATCTAGATGCTGTTGCAGCTGTTGTACCACTACTTTCTCCATTAACTTGGAGAGGACGTTCAGGCCTGTTATGGGACGACGATGTTCAGGGGCCTTGGGGTCAAGGGTGGGTTTCTTCAAGATAGGCTTGATTGTGCCCCGTTTTAACAGGGTGGGTACTTTGCCTTCCTTAAATGATTAATTTATAAGCTGCTTGATAGGTGACGCCAGAATATCGGCGCATTCCTTCAGCAGTTCGGTGGGGATAATGTCATTAGGTGCCGTGCTATTTCGCAAGGAGTCAATGATGTTTTTGGTAGCCTCAATGGAGATAGGTTTTAGGGTAAACCTCGTTGACTGCGGCCAATTTGTGTAAGAGTTGGGTGTAGGACTTGGAGGAAGATTGAGGGGGGTACTGTTTTGCTGAATGCTTTCACGGATCCTTTAAATTTTGTTAACAAAATAATCCGATAATTCATTGCAAAATTCTTGGGTGTCAGAATTGGGGGCTTCCAAACAGACCGGATTCATGGTCTGGGTGACAAGCTTGAAGAGTTAGCGGGGGCGGTTTAGGGCATTAGTGATGATGTTGGAAAAATTATTTTTTTTTGGCCTTGAAAATTTCTTTGTGGTATTTTTTTGTTAGTACCTTTTAGATGGTGCGGTTTTCAGCTGAGGTGCTTCTTTTCCAAGCTGCTTCCGCTCTTCTGCACTCTTGCTTTATCAACACCAGCTGGTCGTTAAACCAGCCGGCGTTGTTTTTCCGGATGCAAGTTTTGCGTTTGGGTGCTACTACGTCGGCTGACTGTAGTAGCGCTGCGTTTATGGCATCCAGGGTTTCAGTGGCTGATTGATGAGATTGGATTGTTTTTATTTTGTTCCCTAATGTTGTTTTGAAGAGCTCCGAATGGAGGTTCTTCTGAGATCTTGTCCAGTGCGTTGTCACTGGTTTCGATGTTTTTGTTCAAGGGGCGTTTTTGATAATTATGAATTTGATTTACATGGTGGTCTGTCTATGGTAGCGGCTCATTTTTCAGGATTTTTACTTCCAGCTCTTGTCTGAAAATAAGATCAAGGGTGTGACTTGAGGTATGTGTGGGCCCACATACTAGTTGCTGCAGACCTAGTACTTCCAAGTGGTCAATGCAAGCGTCAGCAACGGTATCCTGTGGGGAGTTGGTCCAGAGGTTAAAGTCCCCCAGCAGCAAAAGATGTTTGCTGTTTAGGGTGTAAGTGGAGATGAACTCTGTTAAAGAAGAGAGAAGCTGCAATTTTGGACCCAGAGGTCTATAGCAGAGTAGGATATGGACGGTCTCTGGGGATTTGTTTGAAGTTGCAGAGAGAGGGTTTCCATAAATGGAAGTGGGCTTTGGAGGATTGGTTTAGTGATCGAGAGGTGACTCTTGTGGATCACCTCCAATCCTCCTCCTCTTTGCCCCACTCTGTTTTCTGTTATGCGATAATTTTCTGGCACCAGTTCACTTAGAATGGTGTTACAGTCCGCTGTAAGCCAGCTTTCTGTAATAAAGAGACAGTCTAAATTGCATTGTAGGATGAGATCATGGATTTCTAGTCGGTGTCTTACTGTCGATCTTGTATTGACCAGAGCGCATGATATGCGCTTTGGTTGGGATAGGTTGGTGTAGTGTGTGGCTGTCGATCGTCGATCGATTCTAAACAGTCGTTCTTTCTTTAAGGCATTTTTTGGTGGCGGTCGGTAGTATTGAGGCAAATGGCTTCATACCCCAAATGGTTACTGCCGAGTATCTCAGATTAGTCATGGTTGTTGACGCACTGGGGGGCAGATGTATTATCGGGGGGTTTCAGTATTGCTGGAAGGGATGATTCACTGAATCCTGCCTCCCTGTTGATCCAGAGGAAGGCGAAAAACCCCTGTCCGTGCTATGCCAATTTGTCGTGGCAGGGGAAAAGGAGCGATCGGATGGGTCCCTGGATCAAGATACTGCAGAAGCCGGTGGTAACTTCCTGGGGGGGGGGATAGTGGGGGGGGGGGTTGTACCCAATATGGAGTTATTGGGCTGTGAATGGGGTGGGGGGTGGGAACCAGGGGGTGTACCAAGATGGCCGCCAGCAGAAGGTCTGTGCTTCAGCTGGGGGGCTGTGTGGCTGGGTGGCCAGATCCTACTAGCGAAGGGCTGCTCGGGTATCTGGAGGTGGATGGGAGGTGGTGACCCGTTTGAGGGCGTTTTTGGTGGAAGCTGGGGGTGAAAAAGTGTGGCGAGACGCTAGGCCGTGGCTGAAGCCGCGGTCTTTCCTGAATTTGCGGCCGCCGACTAGTTCCACGAGGTGGCGCGAGGGCTGCCACGGCGGCTTGTCCTGAAAGGGACGGCCGTTAATGGTAGTGGTGAGATGGGGTACCCCTGTGTCAGGGGCTTACCTTTGAGGAGGGAGCCAGAAGCCAGGGGAAGGCAGATCGAACGGTGCACGGTCAGAGCTGAGGGAGGCTACGGATGGGGTAGTAGCCTGGCTGGGAGCGTCCTGGTGGATTATGCCGTGGAGCGGCCCAGCAGAGCAGTGGGAGGACCCTGCCTAGCTGCACTAGCCCTCGGGAGAGCCGACTCATTTGAGAGCGTCCTGCTCTCTCTATCCCTAGGGTGAGCAGACTAAGGTGAGAGCGTCTTGCTGCACCGCTGCTCTGTGAGATCTGTAATGAATGACATATGTGTGGATGACTGGCATGTGGTGCAAACAGGAGATCTTAAATCCCCAAAATGGCGACAAAACAGTTCAGTATCTACAACACCCCAGTCGGTCATCACCTGATGCTGGGCAAACACAGCCTTAGCAGAAAAAGATTGATGATAGTCGTAGAAGGCTGAACCACCATATTTCTGGCCCAACTACCGCATTCAAATATAAATCAAGCTCCTCCCTCCTTCGAGGATTGACTGAGCAGATAACATCCCTGAAGATGCTAAATGCCAGCACAAAATCGTGGGCGGGAGTGACCAATAGAGAACTAGCAGTCTTACCTGCAGCTACCAGAACAACCAAGGGTAACACAGGGCCTGCTAACGTGGCGGAAATGGCAGGTGCTACTGAAGTCAGGACCTCTACCCTGGCTCATAACTCCTTAAAAAATGTCGCCCAAAGCATTTGAGGAATAGATAAGCGTAAGGGATGCCCCAAATGAACGCAGTGTAACTTATTTCGGAGTGTGGCGCCTGAAGCACTCGGAAATAACAGCCTGAAAAGTTCCGCCTTGCGTCCAGAAGCCAGGTAGGAGATACCCCTGCGCTGAAGTTCATCCATTAATCTGGGAACGGTCCAGGACCTCAAGGAGGGTGTGCTGCCATGCTCGGAACCGGCATCCTGGGAAGGAGGAACAATCGACAAATCTTCAAAGTCTGCCTAATTCGACATAAAAGGGGTGGAGACCAGGTTAGCCCAATAACATGTCAGAACCGAATACATGACATTTCATGACATTGAAATGGTGAGTGAGTGACTAACCCATGAACCCCATATGGTGCAAGTGGGTTTAGATATCTGTGTGGAAGATGGATCTGAGGCATAACAGGTAATTAACAATGTACACTCAGGCCCCATATACCTGAAAACGTGTCAGGCAAGAAACACGAAGTAATGAAATGATATGAGCACAACAGATGAGCGGACTTGCCTACGCACAAGTCAATAAAAAACGATCATCTCAATCCGTATATATACCTATGAACAAATGATGGTGAAGAATGTGGTGAAACCCTTACACGCCAAACAGAGTGAATGCCAAGTGGTAAAACTAAGACATAATACCTACATGAAATGCCGGAACAAGAAGTGTGAAAAACCCTGAGCATATGAACGAAAAATCATGAAATGAACTGCCCCGTAACTCAGCAAGCCAACTCTGTGAAGTGGTGACACCGCAAAGCCCTCTGGTGGAGGAGGACCAGACCTAGTGTACTACGTGACCCCTGTAACCTGCCAAGGGGTGCCCAGATGCCACCCAGAAAGAATCCTCCAACAGCTTCTTCTTAAGTAACGTGACGGATGAGAAACCGGACAGAAATCCGAAAGCGGTGAATGGCACTACCCAATGGACCAACCTGCGTCCTGAAACCGGTTTGGCAACTGAAGGTGAGGCTCAGAGGCCAACCATGTGATCACGTGTGCCAGTGTACAATGGTGTGGGAAGAACCTCCCCTCCCTAAATATTGACCTTGTCGTCTTATATCCCTAGGTGACAGCTGCCATGAAAACGTGCACCTTCAGCCACCATGGTATGTGACTTGTCGCCTGGTTGTGCAACGTAAGTGACCCAAACTAGTATTCATAGAAAAAAGCGTCACTTACTGCGCTTGCTGATACTGAAAAATAAATAAGACAGCTCGCACACACATACACACACTTCAACCAGCTCCTGAGGGTAAAGAAAATTAAAACGTGAAATGCGACATCCCAGAAAAAGGCGAAACCAACCCCATATTAACGTAAGAGGTGAAGTACCAAAGATTTGGGAACACTGCGGGTACTTGCTGGGCTCATTTGATAATAAAACACAGACTGACTGATCACGCACATTGCAACCAGTACCTGGGGGTAATGAAAAAACCAACATGTGACATGCGAGCGGAATGGCAAGGCACCTGCAAACCAAACCAACGTTAAATAAACCAACATGCTGCCCAGTATCTACCACATTTTGACAGAAATTACTAAGCACTGACCCCCTCCCCCCAGAACCTTCACCCCTAAAAAAAAGGTCCCAGCAACCCCCAGATGAGCGGGCCCCTGATCCCAACTGCCACGTAGTAAAAACGAGCAGAACGGGCAGCCCCACTCGTCACATCCCCCCCCCATCTGTCCCGCACATGACATGCCCCCCAGAAGACAACCACTCCACACATGACATGTACCCCCGGCTATGACATCCTCCCTGCACATGACATCCCCCCGCACATGACATCCCCCCCGCACATGACATCCCCCCTTTAGAATGTGACAACCCCACCGCTTGAGACATCTCCCCCGTCTGCCTCCCCCCGTGCTATCCACGTCCCCCCTCCCCTGACCGATACCTGGCCCTTCCTCCGAAATGCAGGAAGAGAATGAAGCCCACAGCCGCCGCACGCCTCCTCGATAGGGAACCCGGAAGTGACGCAAGGCAGTCGCGCCGGTGCACCGTCATACTCCGCTCCCCATCACAGACTGCTGCGAAAGTGCTGTGGCGGCAAACTGCGCATGCGCGATGCGTTCCAAACTCATCTTGAGATGCGTTCCAATGCATTTACGACAGTGCACACCAGCGAAACCTCGTTCGGCATCCAGGCTCTTTCCTTAACATCCCCATGGATTGGAGGATGTTAAAAAAGAGCCAGGAGGCCGAGCGAGCGCAGAGGCCGACTGGCCACTTACCTCTAAGTCCACGTCGCCAAGAATGGCGGCTTCGCTGGTGTGCACTGTCGTAAATCCATTGGAACGCATCACAATTGCGTTTGGAACGCATCGTGCATGCGCAGTTGGCCGCTACGGCACTTCCGAAACATTGTGTGATGGGGAGCCGAATATGACGCGTCAGCGGAAATTACTCAATCGAGCGTCCCAGACGAAACAGGAATTCCACAGAAATGCCCGGACACGCCCCTAGCATGAAGGACCGCCCAACATCTAACAGAAATTAAAGCCGACAGTAAGAGGAGGCCCTGGGCTAGTTTAAGAAGGCGATGCTCCTCCTACAAAAGCAGGCGGGCCTGCGCCCTGCCTTCTTACATGTCATGTAGTGAGCATTTATGATTGTAAGTCTTAATGCCTGTATATATGTGTTGTGACGGGTACACTGTTTGTCATTTTAAAAATGTGGTAAGTGACACACTACAGTCTCTGACCATTGCCTGTAGTATGCCTGCAGTCTCCAACCGTCTCCTGTATTATGACTGCAGTCTCTGAACATCGCTGTAGTATGCACGCAGTCTCTGAACATCGCCTGTAGTATGCACGCAGTCTCTGAGCCTCTCCTGTAGTATGTCTGCAGTCTCTGACTGTCTCCTGTAGTATGTCTGCAGTCTCTAGCCATTTCCTGTACAAGGTCTGCAGTCTCTGACCAGCTCCTGTGGTATGCCCGCAGTCTGACGATCTCCTGTAATATGCCTGCTGTCTCTGACCAGCTCCTGTAGTATGTCCGCAGTCTAACCGTCTCCTGTAGTATGCCTGCAGTCTCTAACCATCTCCTGTAGTATGCCCGCAGTCTCTGACCCTCTCCTGTAGTATGTCTGCAGGCTCTGAACGTCTCCTGTAGTATGCCTGTAGTCTCTGACCAGCTCATGTAGTATGCCCGCAATCTCTGACCAGCTCCTATAATATGCCCGCCGTCTCTGACAGTCTCCTGTACCATATCTGCAGTCTCTGACAGTCTCCTGTACTATGCCTGCAGTATCTGATCATCTCCTGCAGTATGTCTGCAGTCTCTGACCATCTCCTGTAGCATGTCTGCAGTCTCTGACCATCTCCTGTACTATGTCTACAGTCTTTGACCGTCAGCTGTAGTATGTCAGCAGTCTCTGACCATCTCCTGTACTATGTCTACAGTCTTTGACCGTCAGTTGTAGTATGTCAGCAGTCTCTGACCATCTCCTTTACTATGTCTGCAGTCTCTGACCATCTCTTGCATCATGTCTTCAATCTCTGACCATCTCTTGTATCATGTCTGCAGTCTCTGACCATCTCTTGTATCATGTCTGCAGTCTCTGACCATCTCTTGTATCATGTCTGCAGTCTCTGACCATCTCTTGTATCATGTCTGCAGTCTCTGACCATCTCTTGTATCATGTCTGCAGTCTCTGACCATCTCTTGTATCATGTCTGCAGTCTCTGACCATCTCTTGTATCATGTCCGCAGTCTCTGACCATCTATTTTACTATGTCTGCAGTCTCTAACCATCTCCTTGTACCATGTCTGCAGTCTCTAACCATCTCCTTGTACCATGTCTGCAGTCTCTGACCGTCTTCTGTGCTATGTTTGAAGTATGTCTGGGGGGCTCTTTCTAACAGACTCTCTAACAGAAGCCCTCTGTGTGCATCAGAGAGACTGCCCTCCAGGTCCCATTAATGTATTTCCTTTACTGTATTTTCTTCATTGTTAAAAGTTATTGGGAGGATTCCTGGGTAACGAAAACTTCTTAGGGGAGCATCTCTGTATTTGAGTCATTGCCATAGAAACATTTGTAAAGGGGAGGAGTTAGTAAGATGACCACGCCCAAGTAGAGACACCCCTGGATGATTAGTTCACTTTAAAAATGTTATTATCTGCTTATAGGCAGGAACAGCATAATATACGTGCTTGCAAATGTATTACTTAATTGCATGTTTTTAAAGTACACGTTTGAAAGACATGAGGGTGGGTGCATTTTAGGGAGTTGTATCTCCAATATAGTGCATATGTGCTTGGTATCCTACAGGTCTAAAGTATAGGACCAACTGCAGTTAAGCAGGTGCTTGCTTCCAAACTTGCTAAAAACGCACAGATGCTAAAAACGCACAAATGCTGAAACGCATAGATGCTGCTAAAATGCACAGTTGCTGCTAAAATGCACAGATGCTGAAACAAACAGTTGCTGGAGAACACAGTTGCTCAAAGACATAGGGCCAGATTCAGGTAGATGGGCGCTTCTTTACTTTGGAGTAACGTTTCTCATTTACGTTACTCCGCCGACACTTTCGGCGCAAGTACTGTTATTCACATAGCAGTTGCGCGTAAACTTGCGCCAGAGTAACGATAATGCGCTGGCGTAATCCGACGCAAGTGGAAGTGGGTGTGATCATATGTAAATGATGGGCGGAGCCCAGCGCAGAGGCTTACGTTCAGTGCATCATCCACGGAGCATGCGCAGTAAGTGAGGCTTCACTCGACCCCCTTGTGCGCATGCTCACAACTTCCGTCGGCACCACTTCACGGGAAACGTCAGCGCAATGCGTTTCGTTGGGCCATTCCGGCACTAAAGTATATCCTGTTTCCCCTCCCCGCAGTGAAGTTACTTTTGTTCTGAGATGGCTGCTCCCGTTCCCCGCAAACACACAGGAGAAAGCTGAACTCTAAAGGCCAGGAGCTGTCAGCCGTCATCTCGGCTATGGAGACCTATGATGTCTTCCTCCATGGCTGTAAAAGTTGACAGACAAGCATGGACAGAGGTGTTGTCCTGCAAGTGGGGGTGCTCAGCTAGCTCTTATCGTCGGTAACGCTGCTGTAGCTGCTCTCCTGCTGACCTGTGGCCGTCTGGAGTAAAGATAAAGCAGCTATTTGTAGAAATAACTTTGCGACGGACGGACGAGATACGCGCGGCGCATGTAGCCGGCGTATGGTGCTAATCCGTTCGCGAATCGGGAAATCTCCCTCATTTGCATATTTGCAGGGGAAATCAATAGGCGCGACTGATGCGCCAAGCGAAATTATGCGCTGACGAGACTCTGGCGTCGGAAAGTTAAGCCGATCGGAAATGGCCCGTTTTCTGTCGCATCTAGTTTGGTGGGTACGGCCACATAGAAACGACGGCGCATCTTCACAGTTACGCGGCGCATATCGAATTACTCCAGCGCAAGTCTTGCTGAATCTGGCCCATAGTTGCTGAATATAACAGTTTTTACCAATGAACAGGTTTGCATAAAGATACACGATCACAGGTGTAAAAAATGCATGTTTGAACATGTTTGTGTATAAACAAAACGTGTTGATTGTCGAACACATGAAAACGCGTGATCGCATAAGGTAACAGGATCACTTAAGGATACATGGTCACATAAAGATGCATGTTTATGTTTGTTTGACATCTAATGTAAGGGGGGGGGGGGGGAATGCGCTGGACATCTAATCTTACAGATACAACCGACCCTTTTGAGGACAATCATAATGCTGATGCAGCCCAGTATGAAATTGAGTTTGACACCCCTGTCCTAAAGAGTTGACGGCTTTCAGGTTCAGTGATTACCACCCTGATTAATGCTAGAAAGCCAGCTTCTAGGACCATTTATTATAGGGACTGGAAGGCCTATGTCTCCTGGTGTGAAACCAAGGTTGGCACCCTCGAAAGTATGTCATAGGTAGAATACTTGCCTTTCTACAGTTGGGGGTAGGAATGAAGCTGGTATTTTTCCAACGGCCACTTGCTTTGCATTCTTCGGTCCGGGCCTTTATACAAGGGGTAACTCGGATAAGTCCGACAGTCAGGTCACCCTTGTGCCCATGGGATCTGACTCTAGTTCTGTCCGATTTGTAAGGACAGCCCTTGGAGCCGATACACCTTATTCCTTTGCTTCTTTTGACAAGGAAATTGGTGTTCTTAGTTGCGGTAATCTCTGCAGGAAGAGTGTCAGAATTGGCAGATTTTTCCTGTAGAGAGCCATACGTAATTATTCATAAAGACAAGGTGGTGTGTCCTCACCCAACCTTTTTGTCTAAGGTAGTGTTAGGTTTTCATCAGAACCAGGATGTTTCTCTGACTTCCTTTTTTTTCCAGAACCTTGTTTTGCAGAAGAAAGATTGTTGCATTCTCTCAATGTAGTGGAGGCGACAGCTCAGATACGAAAACCTTAGTTACACTTACCGGTAACGGTATTTCTATGAGTCTTTCAGGACAGCACTTGGAGAGAGCGCAGCTCCACCCACTTCCCAGGAAACACTGCAGTCACTGCTATAACTTCCGCCCACCTCCACCATGGCCTCAGTTGTACACGAGCACCTCCGGCCATACTGAAATGAGATAAGCAGAACATAGCAACTAAAACATGTTAGTACAACACACATATATATATATATATATATATATATATATATATATATATATATACATATATACATATATACACCAGAAGAGAGAAGGGTGGGTTATCGGTGCTGTCCTGAAAGACTCATAGAAATACCGTTACCGGTAAGTGTAACTAAGGTTTTCTCACTTCGTCTTTCAGGACAGCACTTGGAGATGATAACCGAGTACTTACTCTAGGGTGGGACCACCGCTTGCAGGACTTTCCTGCCAAAAGACTGCTCCGCCGCTGAGAGCAGATCCATCCTGTAGTGGCGAGTAAAAGTGGAAAAACTCGTCCACGTAGCTGCCTTGCAGATAAGCTCTGGTGAAGCTCCAGCCCGTTCTGCCCAGGAAGTTGCCACTGCCCTTGTAGAATGTGCCACCACCCCTGGGGGAGGTTCTATACCCCTAGCCTTATAGGCCTCGTGGATAGCCATACGGAGCCATCTGGCTAGTGTACTTTTGGAAGCACCGTACCCCCTACGTGCACCCGAGAACAACACAAACAGAGAATTGGATTTTCTAATTTCCCTGGTGACTTCCAGGTAGTGCATAATGCACCTTCTGACATCTAAGGTATGAAACTCTTCTTCCCTTGAACCGGAAGGAGCCGGACAAAAGGTAGGTAACACTATTTCTTGTGTCCTATGGAAGGCCGATACCACCTTAGGAAGGAACCCAGGATCTGTCCTCAACACGACTCTATCTGGGAAGATGGTCAAGAAGGGTTCCACAATAGAAAGAGCCTGTAGCTCACTAATTCTCCTAGCCGAGGTGACGGCTACTAAAAGGACCGCTTTCAGGGTCCAAAATTTTAAAGATGCTTCTAACAGTGGTTCGAAAGGTCTTTTTGTCAGACCCCCCAAAACCACCGATAAGTCCCACTTGGGAAAAAACTTAAAGGGGGAAGGCCTAGCCCTGGCCAATGCCTTAAAAAATTTGATGACATAGGGATCTAGAGATAACCGTCTCTCTAGAAATACTGATAGCGCAGCAACCTGCGCTTTCAGGGTGCTGGCTGCCAGACCCTTGTCCATCCCGTCCTGTACAAACTCCAGGACTGAAATATTATTCATAGGGGCACAATTCTTTGAACTGCACCAGGAATTAAAGACCCTCCAGGTCTTGAAATAAATTGCCCTGGTAACTTCCTTTCTGCTACTAAGTAGCGTATCCACTAACCGTTTAGATAAACCCTTCCTACTCAGGATTAACTCTTCAGTAACCAGGTCGCCAGGTTGAGCCGATCCACTTTGGGATGGAGCAGAGGACCCTGGTATAACAAGTCCTTTCTGACTGGAAGTAGCTGATGAGGTTCTATTGCCAGTTTCAGCAGGGTTGAAAACCAAGGCCTTTTGGGCCAGTATGGGGCTATCAGGATAAGAGTCGTCTTTTCTACCTGAAGTTTCCGCAGAACTAATGGAATCATTTGTACTGGGGGGAAAGCATAACAAACGGAAGGGCCAATGCTGAACCAACGCATTTAGACCCTCCGCTTGATCCAGTCTGTTGAGGGAAAAGAAAACCGGAACCTTGGCGTTGGCTTGGGACGCAAACAGGTCTATCTGAGGGGTTCCCCACCTGTCTTCTATTTTCTGGAACACCTCTGAATTTAGACTCCACTCGGATTCCAGAACCCTCCTTCTGCTTAGGAAGTCTGCCAGGTGGTTTAAACTGCCCTTTAGGTGTACTGCAGACAGAGATGCCAAGTTTGTCTCTGCCCAGTAAGCATGTGTAGGGCCAGGTTCAGGAGAACCCTGCTCCTCGTGCCCCCCTGCCTTGAGACGTAAGCTACCGCTGTAGCATTGTCCGACGGTATCTGGACATGCTGACCCTGTATCGTCTCCTGGAAGGCCCAAAGCCTTAGGCAAACGGCTTTGAGTTCCCTCCAATTGGAGGATCTCTTGGACTCTTCCCTGGACCAGGACCCCTGAGCCAACTGACCCCTGAGGTGAGCACCCCATCCCCAGGAGCTGGCATCCGTAGTTAGGACCATTGTAGCGGGGAAGGACCACACTAGACCCTGACTCAAATTTGCGTGAGCCCTCCACCACCAAAGTTTCCTTTTTACTGAAGTTGGAACCCTGATCTCCTTTTCTAGGGGTTCTCCATGCGTCCAATTCTGTAGAATCGCCTGCTGGAGACTCCTTGAATGCAGGCGGGCCCGCTGAACCGCAGGAATGGAGGATGTGAGAAGTCCCAGGGTGGACATAGCTGCACGAACTTTGATTATTGTCTCCTCTGGTAGAAATAACCTCTCCTGGATGGAGTCTATGGTGTACCCCAAAAAGACTATGACCTGAGAGGGAACTAGATTTGACTTCTCTCTGTTCATAATCCAACCTAGACCCTCCAAATGGGCCTGGGTCCTCCATAGGTCTTTGAGAAGCTGATCTTCTGTCTTGGCGAACAACAGGAGGTCGTCCAAGTCTGGAATTACCGAAACTCCTTCTAGCCTTAGAGGTGCCAAGGCCTCCGCCACCACCTTCGAAAAGATCCTCGGAGAGGAGGAGAGACCGAACGGCAGGGCCCTGAACTGAAAGTGTTTGATCTCGCTTCCTGTCCTGATCGCTAGACGCAGGAAACGCTGAGAAGAGGCTCTTATCGGGATGTGAAGATAAGCATCCCTTAGGTCTATCGAAGCCAGAAAGCAAACTGCAGGAAGGAGCCTTCTGACCGAGTAGATGGTATCCATCCGGAACCTCTTGTACTTGATTGACCGATTCAGGAATTTTAAGTTCAGAATCAAACGAAATTTTCCTGCCGGCTTTTTTTAGTAAAAACACATGGGAGTAGCAACCCGTCCCCTGTTCTTGTTGGGGTACCGGGGTGATCACCCTCTGCTGGAGAAATTCCTCTAACAGCGACAACATTGCCCGGGATTTCTCCTGATCCCTGGGTAGCTGAGTCGCGTAGAAACGCGACGGTGGTTTCTCTGAGAACTCCAGCGCGTAGCCCTCTGCAATAACCTTGAGGATGTATGCACTGGAAGTTGTCTCTGCCCACTGTGGAAGGAACGACTGAAGACGTCCTCCCACAGCCGGGCGACCGTCACTGGGGTTTAGCGGGCTGGCTAGAGGAGCGAAACACCCCGGGTCTCCCTCTACCCCTCTGAGGCCGCCAGGACCTTCCACCCTGACCTTTTTGTATCTCGTTAGGATCTTGGGGCTGGAAAAAAGGACGAAAAAATTTCCTGGTCCGCGGTACTACCTTCTTTAAGGGGAAGGCTTTTTTCCTATCCGCCGTCCTATCCAGAACAGTGTCCAGACCGGCGCCAAATACCAGATCTCCATCGAAGGGCAGACCACATAACTTAGCCTTCGAAGCCGTGTCCCCAGTCCAGGTTTTGACCCAGAGAGCCCTCCTGGCCGAATTCACTAGGGCCGAAGAACGGGCTGATATTCTCACTGACTCGGCTGAGGCATCCGCCATATAGCCTACTGCCTTCAGAAGAATCGGGAAGGACTCTAGCAACTCTCTGCGTGAGGTCCCAGACTCAATGTGACCCTTCAGCTGTTCCAACCAATGCTCAAGGTTCCTGGCCACTACTGTGGATGCCATAGCTGGTTTGAGGTTGGCCAGAGAGGCATCCCAAGCCTTCTTTAAGAGCGCCTCTGCTCTTTTATCTAGGGGATCTTTTAAGGTGCCCGTATCCTCAAAGGCCAAGTCTGTATTTCGGGATACCTTTGAGAACGCAGCATCCAGCTTAGGTTTCTTATTCCATACCTGCACTGGATCCTCATCAAAAGGAAATCTCCTCTTAAGTGATCGGGAAAAGAAAGGAGCCCTCTCTGGGTCTTTCCACTCCCTTTTGACCGCATCTGACAATACTCTATGTACTAGAAAGGTTCGATGCTTGACTTCGTCTAAACCCTGGTACATCTTGTCATGCAGAGACAAATGCGTCTTATCCACCTTAATGTTTAAGGTGGAATGAATAGTTTTCAGTAAGTCATCCACCTCTTCTAAGGACAACTTGTAACGTGAAGAAGAAGATTCTCCTGTATCTTCTTCTTCCGCCTCTGACCCTGAGACTAGGCTGCTAGGCTCTTCCTCCTCGGACTCACTACCTGCCCCTCTATAATCCAAAGGTGCACTAGTGGAGGCCTTAGCTGCTGACCCTGACGCCGCCCCTCTGTCCAAGTAGGAGCGAAACGACTGAAAGGTCTCTTCTAGCTCTTTCCTAAAAGAAGAGAGCATCTCTTTGGGTTGTTCGGAGGCTGCACTAGTAGAGGCTTCCCCTTTGACTATGTCCGCGATGCATGCCTTGCATAACGGCTTAGTCCAAGACCCTTTAAGGGTTGTTTTGCAGGTAGCACACCGTTTCTTAGGAGGGGGCACTGCAATTTTTAGCTTCTCTTTAGCTTTCTGAAAAACACAAAAGACAACAACCCCATGTTTAACTTTTTGTGTCTCAGACCCAAACCACCACCACCACAAAACAGCCAGTGAACAAAAAACACACCAGGTCCCATCACCGCTGTACCAAACAAACAACACTCTCCCAGGGACGTGACTAGGGTGAGTGAGGCAGGCTCCTCTCCCCAAAGGGGCAGTAGGAGGGACATAACAAGGAACCAGGTAGACTTAAACCGCTGTTTTCCTACCTGGGCCGGGCTGGTGCATGTGGCTCCTGCTCCCGCCACCTCCGCTGCGTCTTCTGGCTCCATTCTCCCAGAACGCGGCGATCGTTTGTGCGCCTCCTTTTGAAAAGTCCCGGTTAACCCCACCGCTGTGGGAACCGGAAATTGCACCGCCGAGGCTGCCCCTCCCTTCTGCGTTCCAGCGGCCGGAACCGGAAGCCGCCACGCACCGCCGGAAGTCCCGCCTCCACCGGAAATGACGTCGCCCGCCCTCCGTACCGGGACATCGCAGACCCCAGGAGACCGGCATCTAACCGCCCCCAACATGGCCTGCAATGCCCAGCCTATTGGCGCGGAACCCCCGGCAGCCTTTACCCTCGCCGGGCTCGAGAAGAGGGGAGCACCGAAACGTCCCCCACGCGTCAGGGGGGAGGTTGGGTCTGCCTCCTAAAGAAAAACAACCGATCGCAGGTATGCCTTTAATCCGTCTCCCCCTGGAGAGAGTCCAGCATCCTCCTGGTTCCCTGCAGCGCTTCCACCATGGCCGGAGGAAACACTACAACTGAGGCCATGGTGGAGGTGGGCGGAAGTTATAACAGTGACTGCAGTGTTTCCTGGGAAGTGGGTGGAGCTGCGCTCTCTCCAAGTGCTGTCCTGAAAGACGAAGTGAGAAAAACTGATGTTTTGTTTGTACTGCCAGAAGGCCCCAGAAAGGGCCAGGCAGCATCGAAATCAACTATTGCTAAATGGCAACTATTGCTAAATGGATTCGTCAGGTAATTAGTCAGGCTTACAGGCTTATAGTTTTAAGAGAAGGCTTTCGCTTTTCCAGGTTAAAACGCACTCTACCAGAGCAGTCAGTGCTTCATGGGCAGTGCACCACCAAGCCTCTGTGGCTCAGATTTACAAGGCCGCTACTTGGTCATCAGTGCACGCATTCATAAAGTTCTATCAAATAGATGTAAGATGGCAGGATGCCACCTTCAGGCGCAGTGTGCTGCAGGCGGCAGCATAGGTCCTCAAGCCTGGCGGCAGCCGTTTTTCTTTCTGTCTCCCCCCCCTCAGATGGCATTGCTTTGGGACATCACACATAGTTATGACTATAATTATGATTTTTATAAAACCTTACATGTAAAATCCTTTTCTTGGAGTACATCACAGGACACAGAGGTCGGTGGGGTTATATAGGATGGGGGACTTCCTGTCTTTTAAAAGTACTAGTGTCCATTCACCTATAGGTGGCATATAACCCACATAGTTATGACTATGGTGCTCTATGTCCTGTGATATACTCCAAGAAAAGTATTTTACAGGTAAGCTGTTATAAAAATCCTATTTTTTGCAATTTGGCACTGCATCGCTTTAACTGACAATTGCGCGGTCTTCCGCCGCTGTACCCAAACAAAGGTAACGTCTTTTTTTCCCCACAAATAGAGCCTTCTTTTGGTGATATTTGATCATCTCTGTGTTTTTTGTTGCTCTATAAACACAAAAAGAGCGTACTTTTTTTTTCTAAATAAATATTTTTTGTACTTTTTGCTATAATAAATGTCCCCAAGTTTTTTGTACTCACTGTAAAAAAATGTTCTCTGAGTTCATGGATGGACACAGCACTCTCTTGACAAAGTGGGTATTCAGCCTTCAACTAGGAGAGGACTAGGCAGAAAGAGGGTAATGTTCAAACCTATCAAATAAACTGTACAGTACTGCCCCGGGGGCGGTCCCTCTATGTAAAACCCCTCTCCCTGCACCATGCAGCTCAGTTCGTCAAAAAGCAGAACAAACACATAAAGGAGGGGTGGGTGCTGTGTCTGTCCATGAACTCGGACAAAAGGATTTTACGGTGAGTACAAAAATCCTATTTTCTCTTTCGTTCATAGATGGACACAGCACTCTCTTGACAAAGTGGGATGTCCCAAATCAGTGTCAAAAAACGAGGGGGGGGGGGCAGCACTAAAACCTAACATCACCCCAATAAAAAAAAAACAGAGCTCCTCAACGGAGGAGTTGCAACCTGCAAACGGCCCAAAATCGAAAAAGAAAAAATACTGCGCTATCTTAAAATACAAAAAGCCGCTAACACAGCAAGAGAGATCAAAAAATTGCTAATAGAAAATGTGTGGAAAAGTGTAGCGCTAATAATGACACAAATAATGATAATACAATAAAGATTAAATCATGCAACACCACATGTGAATTAATGGTATTCAAAAGTCCATAAATGTTTTGAATGAATCGGTGAGTCGGTTTCTTTGAGTAAAACAGATACACAAAATCCAGTGCATAAAGAAGTGAAAAATCCACCACCGCTTATGACAAGGGGCTTACCGGACCGATTGGACCTAGACAGGCATATACCCCCTAGGCCAATCAAGCTTTGTTAAAGTTGATATACTGAAGCGGGTACACCATACACGTCATGCGATTCGGTATCAATGAAGGCAAACCTCAGACAGATGATTCAAAAATACTTCCCAGCAAGCAGCAACTCTCAACAGATCACTCAGAGGGCAAATCAGTACTCCAACCGATAAGCATGAAAAAGAGGAGGCAAGGCGTACATAGCGTAATTCCGTAATAAAAATCGATATTTATTATAAAGAGAAAAACTCACATTTTGCAATGGTCAATAGAGCTTATAGAAAAAGGGTAGCAGGAACAACAGTAGTCCATCCCGACATGTTTCGTTACAAAAAGATCATCTGGGGTGCACCGCGCGCCTGTTACTTTTACTATAGACAGGCGCTTCAGCGCCGTAATGCGTTCCATGCTGAAACGCATATGGCACTTGCGCCATAACGTCATCGCCCGACACCGTTCTGCGTTCCAGCGTGGAACGCGGAAGTGTGCCGTATACTACGCCGGTCATTTCGAATCACTGCTACTGCCTATAAAGGCATACGGGAAACACATGAACAGCGTTCTATTATTGTCAGCCATAGCTCGGCCTACACTAAAGACGTGGATGCCTTACTCCCCATGCCGGAACAACGCTCCAGCTTCAACTACTACTTTAGATTACCATCTACAGCCACTGCTACTTGGAGCCTTTGCTGGGGACAACACTACAGACTGCCCTACTGAATATCCTTCACTAAAGGATCCTTAGTACCTATACTGAAGCCTGCAAAACAGATAAGTTATAGCTCTGTTACTTGTAGTGCTACCGCAATACTTGCTACTTATATACCAGCTATACAATTGCTATTGCTTATCATATCGTTTATTGCTCAACACCAAGGATACTGTTGTGTTATAGGACTGTCTGCTAAGGACTATGTTAAAGGCACATCTATACACAAATACCTTGAGCTATTTACCTCTCATATATAACTATAGTTATACTACAGCTCTCAGTTACCATATGTACTCTTAACCACTTGCCGACCAGCCGCCGCAGTTATACGGCGGCAGGTCGGCACGGGTGCGTGAGAGCCCGTAGCTCTACGTCGCGCCTTTCGCGGCCACTAGGGGGCGCGTGCGCGCCGCCGGCGCCCCGCGCGCGCGCCCCGCGCTCGCCCCCGAGTCCCGTGCGTGTGCCCGGCGGGCGCGATCGCCGCCGGGCACACGCGATCGCTCGTTACAGAGCGGGGAACGGGAGCTGTGTGTGAAAACACACAGCGCTCGTTCCTGTCAGCGGGGGAAACGCTGATTTTCTGTTCATACAATGTATGAACAGAAGATCAGTGATTCCCCCTAGTAAGTCCCCCCCCCCATACAGTTAGAACACAAATAGGAACACACTTAACCCCTTCCCCGCCCCCTAGTGTTAACCCCTTCACTGCCAATGGCATTTTTATAGTAATCCAATGCATTTTTATAGCATTGATCGCTAAAAAAATGCCAATGGTCCCAAAAATGTGTCAAAAGTGTCCGAAGTGTCCGCCATAATATCGCAGTACCGAAAAAAAACGCTGATCGCCGCCATTACTAGTAAAAAAAAAATAATAATAAAAATGCCATAAAACTACCCCCTATTTTGTAAACGCTATAACTTTTGCGCAAACCAATCAATAAACGCTAATTGCGATTTTTTTTATGAAAAATATGTAGAAGAATACGTATCGGCCTAAACTGAGGAAAAAATATTTTTTTTTTATATATTTTTGGGGATATTTATTATAGAAAAAAGTAAAAAATATTGCATTTTTTTCAAAATAGTCGCTCTGTTTTTGTTTATAGCGCAAAAAATAAAAACCGCAGAGATGATCAAATACCACCAAAAGAAAGCTCTATTTGTGGGAAAAAAAGGACGACAATTTTGTTTGGGAGCCACGTCGCACGACCGCGCAATTGTCAGTTAAAGCGACGCAGTGCCGAATCTCAAAAAGTGCTCTGGTCTTTGGACAGCAATATGGTCCGGGGCTGAAGTGGTTAAAGTACCTGAGCCCTATTTACCTCTCATATAGATCTATAGTTATACTTCAGTTCTCAGTACCCATACGTACTCTCAAAGTACCTGAGCTATATTGCCTCTCTCATGCAATTACCATTGCGCTATATTGCCTCATATACGTTTCTATTAGTTGCCAGTAAAACTTGTTATTATTATGTATACTCTCAAGTACCTGAGCTATATTGATGATAAAGAAAAGAGGGAAGGACGGCCGCACTCCAAGGATTTTCAAACGAAAAAAGTTGTCTTTATTGTAAATCCAAAAACATGTACAGTCACACCAATCACAGAAAACAGGACAGCCGACACGTTTCGCACTCGATCAGTGCTTAGTCATGGCTATGGTATGGTGCTAACACAAAAACATTTATACTAAACCCCAAAATACCAAATAAAACATGTGACTCCCTTCAGCCTATAGCAACTTAAAGTTAATTAGTTGTGATAGACATCCTGAATGGGTGTAATCAGAGTGTCAAGTGTGTGCAGGCTGAAAGTCAACACAAACATAAAAAAGGTAACCCTTAAAGAACCTGTGTATGTGTGGATGTGAGGATTACATGAAAATGGGAAGGGATATATATATATATATATATATATATATATAAAGGTGAATGTGAGAGTGGATGTAAAAAATAGTGAAAAATAAAATAGACTGGTTTTAAGTGTCTATATATTTATATATAGCCGAAATAGTGTTTAGGATGCCGAAGCAGTCATATGGCCCGCAAACCAAAAAAATAAAAAATAAATAAATAATAAAAAAAAAAAAAAAAACACAAAAACAAGAAGAAAAAAAAAATTAAACACAAAAACAAAAAAAAAAAAAAAAAATGATAAACACAAAAAAAAACACAAAAAAAATAATAATAAACACAAAAACAAGAAAAAAAATTAAACACAAAAACAGAAAAAAAAAAATTAAACACAGAAACAAGAGACAAAAAAAATAAAAAAAATAAAATAAGATAAAATACAAAAATTTAAACACAAAAACAAGAGGAAAAAAAAATTAAATAAATAAAAAAAAAAATATATATATTGTGCCGGGATATGTGTCCATATGGACCACATTGTGAACATGTTTGTGAATTAATGTCAACTTGTGAAACGAGTGTATACGTAATGTAATGTATACGTGAAAACACGTGTCCGTGAACAGGTGTTCATGAATACAAATGTGTCTCATTCGTATATTCATGTGATCGTGAAATGGATGAAGATCAAGTGAATGAGTAAACAACACGAAGAAAAAAATAAATAAATAAATAAAATAAAAAAGGCCTTATTGGGGTATGGTAAAAGGATGCAGAGATATATTGATGTCCTAAGTGTAGAAGTATCTTTTAAAAAAAATGAAAAATGAAAAAGGTGATAGATTTACTGCGGGGCACCTTTATATATAACGGCCAGGACCCAAATGTGTGCGAGTGGACGGCATGAGCAATATTAATGAACCATAGAAGAGCAATCGATCATGTCGTCCAAGTGTATCGCTTTTCAAAGGTCCGGCTGGACTGCAACTGTTATTCTGGATGTACCAGAGACTACTTGGGTGCAATCGGCATGTTTTAATGGATCTACATGTAAAAATGAACGTAATTTTAAAACGCATATAGATTTAAGACCCAGAAAAAAAGGGGGGGGGAAGGAAAATCCTCTTTAAAATCACACTCAATGAGTGTGTGTGGTTAATGCATATGGGTATAAACATAGCAAGGTAACAAGAAGGGGGGAAAAAAGGGGAATGTAACAATAATGTTATGGTAATATGTTATAATGTGTATATATATAAAAAATGAAATATAAAAACAGATGAGAAAATATTTTTAGTATTTACTCTTATGTCATAGTCAATGCATAACATCGGGCAGTCTCACTGAAGAGAAAAGACCACACTGACTCCATACAAAAGTGACATCACACGGGCTAATTGGAAAACGGGAAGGGAGACGAGGGAAAAGGAATGGGGAAGAGGGGAGGGAAAGGGGGAGGGGAATTGTAGTTAGGCGAACACGGACTGAAAGGGAGAATGCCGATAATTAGTATAAAAGGGAAACCTGTAATCTAAACAGGAGAGTGGAATATTATATACGTCGGCATATCTAAAAAGGTCCCGTGTATAAACATTTTTCGCCTAACATAGCCCGAATGGAGCCACGAGCGCAGAACCCTGATATTATATAGGGATAAATCACAACTGGTGTTGTGTGTATAATTTCAACAAGTAATGAAGAAAAAGGGGAAGGTGAAGAAAACAGATGGAAAATAATGAGAGAGGGCACAGAGGACAATGTAAAGGAATGTGTGCATATGTATGTGCGTTTGGAGCATATGTAATGTGCAAGACAAATCGCACAATAATTTCCAATATTTCGTTAAAAGGTAGAAGTGGTCTGAAAAATGCATGTATTATAATGGTACAGTACAATACAATATAGTACAATGTGGTGTAATGCCTGAGTGGTATAGTATGGGCATAACATGCATAAAGATTCATTGATTAATCACCTTAAAATAAACGAATAAACAAATAGATGAACTATAAGTACAACATTAGAAGTAGTGCATGACATATATGGGAAAAATATAATAGTGGTTTCACTCATAGAAATGGGAAACATCCCATTCAAAGTTGAGTCCCCTAGGCAGTCTGGAATTAAGGTGAAAAATCCAAAATACTTCCCGTTTGCACAGGAGTCTGAATGTATCACCGCCTCTAGCTGAACGTGCAATTCTTTCTATACCCTGTATGGATAAACTGGAGATGTTTTTATGGTGTATAACATTCCAGTGCCTAGCTACGTTGGTCCCATGGTCCTTTTCGATGTCATATAAATGATCGCTGAGTCTGTCCCTCAATCTTCTCGTGGTCCTACCGACATATTGGACATTACAGGTACTGCAAGTGATGACATATACAAGGTACTTTGTGTTACAATTAATAAATTGTTTAATATTGAAGTCCCTTCCGTTGGAGCATGAATGCACCACTTGTCCAGTCCCAATAATGGGGCAATACCTGCAGCCATTCTTGCCACATCTATAGGTACCCTTGCAGTGTAACCAAGTTAGGGAGCTGTGTCTGGTTTGAAATAGACTGGGTGACAGGACCCCCCCCAATGTGGGAGCTCTGCGGCTCACTGTTCTAATGCCTCTAGATAGAATGGATTGGTACGTATCATCATTGAGTAGGACTGGCAGGTATTTGGTGATGATGTGTCTGATCTTATAGAATTCCACACTAAATGCGGTGGAGAAAATGGGGACAGACTCGTTGGAAAGGAGCCGGGTGTTCCTGACCCTGGAGCTTTTATCAGTTAGTAATGAAGCTCTGGGGATACGGTCCACTTTGAGGATGGCGTTATTGATCACTTTAGCTGGGTAACCCCTAGCTCTGAATCTAGAAGCCATCTCCTTGACTTCTCTAGAGAAATCTGTGGATGAGGTACAAAGACGTTTGAGGCGGAGGAACTGTCCAAAGGGGATGCTTTTAATGGTGTGTGGGGGGTGGGATGAGTCGGCTCGCAGTAAAGCATTGCCCGCTGTGCTTTTCCTGAATAAGCCTGTAGATACTAGACCGTTGTTACCTGTGAGCTTAACATCTAAAAAGTCTATGGTCACAGGTTGTAAAATACCGGTGAACCGCAGATTTAAAGTGTTGTCATTCAAGAAGTATAGCCATAGGTCGAGGTCTGCAGATGCATCAGAGGTGATGACAAGCAGATCGTCGATGTAGCGACAATATAAGATGGTATCGGCTCGGCGGGGGCTATCGCATCCAAAGATGCGGGACCTTTCCCACCATCCCATGTACAGATTGGCCAGGAATGATGAGAACTTAGCTCCCATGGAGGCCCCGCATCTCTGGAGGTAATAGACCCCGTCGAACATGAAGAAGTTATGGGTAAGCAAGTACTCAAGAGCCAGGACAATGAACTCCTGTAAAACTAGTGAGTACTTGCCAGACTCTTTTAAAAAATGAGAAACTGCTTGCAGACCTAGATGGTGAGGAATGCTTGAATAAAGACTGGCTACATCAAAGCTCATCCATCTAAAGTGTGTCTCCCAGGAAAACCCATTGAGCTTGGATAGTAGGTGTTTGGTGTCTCTCAGGTATCCTGGGAGTTCGCATACAAGGGGTTGTAATAAACTGTCTACCCATTCCCCAAGTCGCTCGTTAAGCGAGCCTATGCCGGCCACAATGGGTCTACCCGTGAGGGGATTCATGCCCTTGTGGATTTTGGGTAGGTGGTGAAAAACTGGCATTATGGGGTGGGACGGAACAAAAAGCTTACTATCTGAATCTGAAAAGATCCCGGCGCATACACCTCTGTCTAATAGTGAAACAATAGCATGTGTGTATGCTGCCGTGGGGTCAGATTTTAAACGTTGGTATGTAAATTGATCAGATAGTTGACGAATAGCCTCATCCCTGTATGTGGATGAGTCAAGTACAATTACCGCCCCCCCCTTTGTCCGCATTTCTGATTGTGATGTCAAAGTCTGATTTCAACGATGTTAAAGCTTGTTGTTCCAAGCAAGACAAATTGGGCGGGTGGTTAACCTTGTGACAGCTGCGGGCCAGGTGGGTCAACTCTCCTTCAACAAGTCTCTGGAACATGTCTAGTTCACTACCCCTAGAACCAAGTGGGTAAAACTGGGATCTAAGTTTAAATGTTATGGCCATAGGCTCATCCACAGGATCAACAGGGCAGGGATCCGATTGAAGCAATAAATCTGTAAGGTCCAAAACACCGCAAACATCTTTAAATAACAGCGGAGAAGTGACTGACTCACCTAACCCAGAGCTGTCCTCAGGTGTATCACCAGAGTTGATTGAAGGGGTGAAGAAATGTTTCTTGAGAGTGAGTGTCCTTGCAAATCTGTTAACGTCTAAAATAGTTCCAAAAAGGTTGAAATGGTTGGTTGGACAAAAGTTGAGTCCCTTGGATAAAAGTCTCAGTTCCTCAGTGGTGAGAATTCTTTTGGAAACATTGATGACATTAGAAGTTACTTCCTCGTTGCCCCCCTTAAAGCATATGGGGTGTGTTTGCTTTTGGTTTCTCCTGCCCCCCCGTCTGGTCTTTTTATGATAGGTTTTCTTTTCTTTGTTCCTTTGGGTCCGCGGGGGTATCCACCAAATCGTGGACCCTCATCTGGGGATAATGCAGGTGTACTGATGTTCCGGTCTGGAGATGACTCTGACCCCGACGTGGCATAAGTGTCATAGGCTGTTTCATTCTCTGGGTCAGAGAAGCTCACCTTTTTTGTTCTGTTTTTCCGGGACCGTTTGGGTTGATAGGGGAGCTGTGTCCAAACATACACATTATTGGTGTCATAATCTGTGCGATCTCTCAGTTGTTTCCCCTTTTTGGTGTCTAATTTATCCAATTTGCTGTTTAGTTTCGCGTCCAGATCTGCAAAGTCAGGATGTGTCTGTAGCATCGTTGGTTCCTTTTGGATGGCAGACATCTCCGTTTGTATTTTGTTGACTTGTTCTAAATTGGATTTGATGAGGATACCCATCAATCCAAATGAACAACTGTTGAGCGTGTCTGTCCATTCCTGTTTCAAAACCTCGTTGCATAGTTCTGTTGTAGGGAATTTCTTAATGCGTAAACCCCGAGGTATTTGGGAAGTAGTGATGTAATTGGACAGAAAGTGAGTATCCCAGTAAAGTTTTATCTCCTTCGCCATGTGTTGTTCAAGCTGTCTAAACATGGCTAGGAGTGATACTTCACTATCCTGACTTGGTGCCGAGATGGTGTAGGTGCCCAATCTGAACGGATTTTCCGTGGATGGTTTTAGGGTTCTGCTGAAACCTGGGTCTGTGGTTGTGGCTGTAGACGAGGACATGTGGACTAGGACGAAACGCGTCAGGCCAGGTACACTTACCTCCCATATTGCTTTTATCATTTTATACTACCAGTGATCACTTTTATGTTAATTTTTTTTTTATAAAAACCCATCCCTCTTTGACCTGCACTATCGGAGCATGTTTTTTGTTTTCTTTACATGACCTGTTTTTGAAAACTTTTTTCACACTCCACGAGTGTGCCGGTCTCCCAGAGGATATCCATTTTCACTCCCAACATCGCTTTGAAGCAAGTAGATCTCCAGGCTTGTCTGCCATTTGTCACACCTCGAGCCTATCGTTCCACGGTGAGATTCCACTTCAGGATCATCGTCTACCTTTGGACATCTACCTAATGCGCTTTTGATCTATTGTCATTGGCATATAGATCAACAACAGTTGGTAAGAGTATTTCATCTACTCCCATATTTCAAGCACAAAATGTTCCTTACATGCTGAAGTCGTGCCAACATACCCATGATTAATGGACTTTGTGTTTTTTTGTTTGTTTCCCTTTGATGTTTCCTCCATCAACCAGTGGACATTTATTATTTTCACCTTAGTTGATGCACTATCATCCAGAGTGTTCTATTATATTTGTCACTGACCATTACTTTTTAGCGCTACTTATATTTTTACCACTCTGCATTCTATGTTTGTCACATTGTTTTTGTAGCTGCTTGAATATTTTTTCACCTCCCAGTTAGCACAGTTTTTTCCCTTTCCTCTTTGCAACAGAGCAAACCGACTCCATCCTGAATCTTTGCACCCTCACAAAGCAATTGAGAGCTTTGAGATCCATGATCGGATGGACTCTATCCTTCTTCGGTACTAAGAAAAGTTTCGAGTAGAACCCCTGAAACCGTTCCTGCACCGGAACAGGTATGATAACTTTTATTTTTTTCTCAAACAAAGGTTTTTATTGAACCAAAATATCAATACAAGCAATGAGCTCAAGAGCAGTAATATATCATCAGGAGAGTGTGGCGCAGCACACCCAAAATCAGGAAAACAAGAAAGGACATGGTAAAACTTTATATACAAATGTGCTCCCCCAAATCTCTATCCCAGCATCTCATGTACAGTAACTCAAGCACACGCCTCCACCCCCCTATACCTAAATGTGGCACCCCACATACTCGGCATCCTGTATAGTATTATAGCTCAGGGGCTCACTCCCAACCCATGACCCTAGAATAGACGATCATACACCAGATTTATCGGGGCCAAACCCGGGACATCGAGCCAAGGGGCCCATACTTTTTCAAATTTAGAATCAGTGCCTCTATGTTGAAATATAATGACTTTTTCCAACCGTAATGTGACCCCCCATCTGTTTGATCCATTTGTGCACTGTGGGGGGTTCAGTGTCCTTCCAGTGCCTCAGTATCATCAGACGGGCCTGAAATAGGGCTCTACAGATAGCCTGTCTAGAACCATTCTCCACCGTCAAGGTGTCGCATATTCCCAGCAAGCAGGTCTTGGGATCTAGCGGTATCTGCGGTATGATAACTTTACGAGCCAGCAGATCCTGAATCACCCCCAACAGGGCTGCCAGACACGCTGGCTGAAGCTGGGGGGAAAAAATCTGCTTGGTGGACGAGAAATAAACTCTATCTTGTACCCCGAATAAATCACATTGCAAACCCATCGGTCGAAAATCAGAGACACCCACCAAGTCGCGAGTTCGCAAAGACATCCCCCCACCCGAGGGCTGGGCGGGGGCAAACCTTTATGCGGACTGTGGTTTTGCCGCAGGCTTGTTGGGTTTGCGAAACCAAGGTCGCTTCTGACCCTCAGCAGGTGCTTTGTCAGCCTGGGAACGTTTACCCGCAGCACTGGACGGACAAAAAAAAATTGTTTGTTCGTAGTGAAAGAGGGGTCTTGCCTACGGCGTGGCTCCTGCTCTTCTTGGACTGCGGAAGCAGCGTGCTCTTGCCCCCCCCATGGCATCCTTAATAATATCATCAAAAGAGGCACCAAACAGTTGTCGCCTTAAAGAGCAAACCCATCAGGGCCTTCTTAGAAGATTGGTCCGCCGACCAACACTTAAGTCAGATCAGGCAGCGCAACACCACAAAATAGACCGAGGCCCTGAACAGCAAAGGAATAGTATCCAGGTCGGACTCGAAAACAAACTTAAGACCTTGCACTAGCTGGTCGGTCAAAGCCACCTCATCCGGAGGTGCTTGACAAGCTTTTAGCCCCTGGAGCAGTATCTTTGCCCATTCCGTCAGTGTTTGAGACACTAGAGCACCAGCCACCGCTGGACGCAAAGCCGAGCCAACCACCGTTAGATGATAGCGGGTGATCTCCTCAGCCTTCTTGTCAGCAGGGTCCTTGAAAGCAGGAGCCCCTTCCACCGGAATCGTGGTCACTTTGTTGAGCCTGGACACAGGGGGTTCACTACCGGAGGAGAGGTCCATTTCTTCAAGAAACTCTCCTCAACGGGATACCGTACTGCCAATTTTTTGGGGGCAGAAAAAACCTTCTGTGGTTTTTCCCAATCCTTGTACAAAAGCTTATCAAGATAAGAAACACTAGGAAACACTATTGCAGTGCGGGTCAGCTTACGGAACCCAAAGTGGACAGACGCCTCCGCTGATTCCGCAGAATCCTTTATCTTCAGTGTGTCCCGCACTGTGGTGATCAGCTCACTGACCAGAGCCTTTTCACATGCTGATCCAGACCCAGAGTAATCCTCACTATCTGAACGGCCTAGGTACGCGGCCTCTGACGCATCAGAATCCTGGCCATGAGCAGCAGCCGGGCCCGACTCAGCATCAGAATTGTCCCTGGAAAATGGCGGGGGGAAGGGACGCTTTTTACCCCCAGAGGCCCAACCCTGGCAACAAAGGCCTCCAGAACTGCTGACATAGCATCCACTGACACATCAGGTGCAGGGGCCCTGGGGAGGAGGCGCTGGCTTCGACGCCATGCTGACCCATGTGTGTGACACAAGGACCAAGGCCCAGCACGCTGTCCACCCTCCTAGCTGCTGCAGAGAACGAGGTATCCCCCCAGAGGACTTAAGACCCAGCAACGGTGTCAGGAATGGTCCCCCCTGCTTGTAATTCTGCCGGTTATTTTGGCTGCAGTACTGGCCTCCACCAGCGGGGGGTTCTTGGTAGTTTGGAGCACACAGCCTTTTCTACGCTCAGCTGTAACCTGAGCTCAATCAGCAGCACTATTTATACCCGGCGAGCTCAAGCAGAGCTCGCCCTGGTATCGTCATACCTTCCGGACCTGAGCCTGTACCCTAAACCCGTCTTCTGATCCTGATTCTGTGCCTTGATCCTGATTCTGTGCCTCGATCCTGTTCTATGATTCTGATCCCTGATCCTGATCCCGCCTGAATTGTCTGCCCTGTTTCCTGGTTCCTGTCTCCCCTGAGTCCTTACCCCACAGCTAGTCCATCCATCCGTTCCCTGCTCTGTCCTGACCCATCTGCTGATATCCCATGTGTATGACCTCGGCCTGGCTTGACTTATGTATATGGTATTCCCTTTTGATTGTATCTGTTTGCTGTTTGCACTGGTTGTCCTCACTTATTTGTAAATAAACACCTTTTACTTCACTAATTATATTGTTTGGTCTCCTCTGTGCAGTCACACAGTACTGATCTATTATCCCTCCTGACAGTATACCAGGGCCACTCTTGATCAGACGTGACTGCAGTGAGGAACCATCCTGGGGTAGTGCACTGCTCTCAATATGGATTACAATGAAATCCTTTACCTTTCTCTGCTGGCAGAAGAGGATGAGGGGTATTGTCGCCAGGTTTTGGAGGGTTGGACTAGTGACCAGATAATGGAAACTATCCGATCGGCTCATTCCTGAGTGGATCGGGGTTACATGACTTTTGATGATGTTCAGGCATTAATTTGGTTGTGTGTTAAGCCAGCCCTGTCATTTATTCCTGACGGTAGTGACGATTTCTCTCCCCCTTCAGTCATGACCAAGTTGAATCCCTGGTGTGGTTATTAGAGGATGATCAGGTATCTTTTGATGAGCATTATTCTTCTTGTCCCCAGCAAAAGTTATCTGAGTGTATTAGTTCTGTGCAATCTCTGATTAGACAAGGTGTGTGTGAACCTGCTTTTGTTCAACCTGTGCTGCAGGCATGGTCAGATCTTCTGATTCCAGCCAAGCCAGTCTGTTCCAGCCCTGCTAATAACCACCTGCCTTCCCAAGGATCCATCTGTCCATCACCAATGGCAATTCCAGCCCAGATAATTCCGCACCCTACCAAATATTACTACCCAGTTTCTACTAATCGTAACTGCCCTGCCTTTAATCCACTTGTAACAACTCCACAAAAACCTTCTCCAGTCACCATCCCTGTGTCTCTGCCATATTCCAACCCTTCCTCCTACGTAATTCCATCCCTTTCATACATCACTTCTGTTAACAAACCAGCAGTGTCTAAGTCTAAAAAGAAACGGAAGTACTTCCCAACTCACACCATCGTGCCAGTTACTCAGCCTGTCCCGGTGCCATCTGTTCAGCCTGCCCCAGTGCCATCTGTTCAGCCTGCCCCAGTGCCATCTGTTCAGCCTGCCCCAGTGCCATCTGCTCAGCCTGCCCCAGTGCCATCTGCTCAGTCTGTCCCAGTGCCATCTGTTCAGCCTGTCCCAGTGCCATCTGTTCAGCCTGTCCCAGTGCCATCTGTTCCAGTGCCATCTGTTCAGCCTGTTCCAGTGCCAGCTGCCCAGCTTGTGCCAGCCAACCAGCCTGTGCCAGCTTCCCAGCTTGTTGTTCCTGTGCCAGCTTCCCAGCTTGTTGTTCCTGTGCCAGCTGCTCTGCCTGTGCCAGCTGCTCTCTGTTTCAGTGCCAGCTGCTCTACCTGTTCCAGTGCCACCCGCCCAGCTTGTGCCATCCGACCAGCCTGTTCCAGTGCCAGCTGCCCAGCCTGTGCCAGCCAACCAGCCTGTTCCAGTGCCAGCCTCCCAGCTTGTTCTTCCTGTGCCAGCTGCTCTGCCTGTTCCAGCTGCTCTACCTGTTCCAGTGTCACCCGACCAGCCTGTTCCAGTGCCAGCCACCCAGCTTGTGCCACCCGACCAGCCTGTTCCAGTGCCAGCCGACCAGCTTGTGCCATCCAACCAGCCTGTTACAGTGCCAGCCGACCAGCTTGTGCCAGCTGCTCTGCCTGTGCCAGCTGCTCTGCCCATTCCAGTGCCAGCTGCTCTGCCTGTTCTGGTGTCAGCTATCCTGCCTGTTCCAGTGCCAGTTGCTCAGCCTTTCAACCCTGTGCCAATTGCTCTACCTGTTCCAGTGCCAGCCTCCCAGGTTGTTCTTGTGCCAGCTGCTCTGCCTGTGCCAGCTGCTCTACCTGTTCCAGTGCCAGCCGACCAGCCTGTTCCAGTGCCAGCCGCCCAGCTTGTGCCACCTGACCAGCCTGTTCCAGTGCTAGCCGCTCCAGCTTGTGCCATCCGACCAGCCTGTTCCAGTGCCAGCTGCCCAGCCCGTGCCAGCTGCTGTGCCCGTTCCAGCTGCTGTGCCCGTTCCAGTGCCAGCTGCTCTGCCTGTTCCGGTGTCGGCTATCCTGCCTGTTCCAGTGCCAGTTGCTCAGCCTTTCAACCTTGTGCCAACTGCTCTACCTGTTCCAGTGCCCGCCTCCCAGCTTGATGTTCCTGTGCCAGCTTGCCAGTCTGATGTTCCTGTGCCAGCTTTCCAGTCTGATATACGAACTCCAGACCTATACCCCATTAGGAATGAATGTTGAATGGGATACCAATTCTTTTATTAATATGTCATAAATTTACATATCATTTATTCTGGGTCTTTGGTAATTTCTTGAGTAATTTTTTGTGTACTCCTATTTGTACCTCTTTTTTCTTTTTTTTCTTCTTTTCATCTATATTGGAACACACAATGTACATATCTTGCAATTTCTGTTTTCATAACTATTCATATGTACGTGGAGATCTGATTCACATGACACATGAAGCGGTGCTTTTATGTTGTTTCTTTTTCATTATTAGAAACACACTTCATTATTGAGATTAGCCCTAGGATCCAATCATGGTATACATGATGCCATTTTCTGGTATACAAGTATGCTATGAAGTGGCCTCATTGCCTGTTTATAACTAAGATATAATTCTCTACATTGTGCTATGAAATAGTGTACAGTTTTGGCAGCCACAATAGTAATCAGTTCCTTTACTTTTGGCCTGAATTTAATTCCGGTTTGGCATTAAGGTATGGCCTTTTTATTGTTTTTAACCAGAGATTTTTATGTGTGGATTTTGTCCTGCCTACTTGGAGCGCACATCCGCCGCTGTGCATGTGCATTCCACTTAGATTATGGACAACCAGTTAGTGACTTATCTGTTTTGATTCTATTTGGAACGCACGCTGGCTGGAGCGCACGCTAGCTGGAACGCATGCGCGCTCCACATCATAGTCGTCATATGCGCGCGCGCTTGATGTCGTTCTAATGGCTCTTCCGGTCGCGTTGCGTGACGCACAAATTCCTTGGCTGGAGCGCATATGCGTTCCACAGCGCACGCTAGCTGGAACGCACGCGCACTCCACATTATAGTCGTCATATGCGCGCGCGCTTGACGTCGTTCCAATGGCTCTTCCGGTCGCGTTGCGTGACGCACAAATTCCTTGGCTGTAGCGCATATGTGTTCCACAGCGCTGTCACGTTAAGAGTGTAATCGCGGACCTCTGACCACTTTGAGGTATAGCTAGACACACCCACCCAGAGGCGCGGCGACCATACACGCGCCCCATCCGTCATAGGTTGACACTCATGAGCCCTAACTGCTATTGGCTTAAACAGCCATCAATTGCAAGAACCAGGCACTGAGAATGTCCGGTTATCTTTAGTCTATCGTTTTTTTATTTATATCTTTGTACCTTTTAAATTTTGTTTTTACAAGTGCTATTACAGTCCCACACTCAGGGAGTATGTTCCCCAACATGTAGATCCAACGATATTTTTTATTTTCGTTTTCAATACTTCCTGTTTATGCTAATGGAACCAACTCACATTGAGGCTTGGATAGCAAGCCGCGGCGCCATCTTGGATAGACGGAAGTGCCGTTTTTCATTGCTGCAGGTGTATGGTGAGTCAGATCTTCACTTGATTGGACTGTAATTCACTATTTCACATAAATTGGAGTGGGCTACAGTGGAGAGATACCCCAGACGAAGTGCTCTATTCACGAAACGCGTCGGGAGGACTCCACTGCTGCCCTACTTGTATACAAGCGTTTCATATTCAGCTAAAATGTAAGTTTGACCGCTGTAAATAAATATTTTATTTTCTACATAACGGGATTACGCTATGTGGCCACTTCTTTCTTTTGTCTCTTCCAATATCCATTCATTGTGAGAACATCTATTTGGGGATCGTACTCCCAGCTGGGCTTCGTCCATCCATCCCACAGAGTTTATCTGATGACCAGCCATCATACTGCCCTGCTAAGGAGCCCATTTATACCCGGCGAGCTCAAGCAGAGCTCGCCCTGGTATCGTCATACCTTCCGGACCTGAGCCTGTACCCTGAACCCGTCTTCTGAACCTGATTCTGTGCCTTGATGCTGATTCTGTGCCTCGATCCTGTTCTATGATTCTGATCCCTGATCCTGATCCCGTCTGGACTTGTCTGCCCTGTTTCCTGGTTCCTGTCTCCCCTGAGTCCTTACCCCGCAGCTAGTCCATCCATCCGTTCCCTGCTCTGTCCTGACCCATCTGCTGATATCCCATGTGTATAACCTCGGCCTGGCTTGACTTATGTATACTGTATTCCCTTTTGATTGTATATACTGTTTGCTGTTTGCACTGGTTGTCCTCACTTATTTGTAAATAAACACCTTTTACTTCACTAATTATTTTGTTTGGTCTTCTCTGTGCAGTCACACAGTACTGATCTATTATCCATATACAAAAAGGGTGAATATGACCGGGAGCGTGAGGTTGCTTGTAATGTCTTAAGCAACAATAGAGGGGCTTAATTATGTATATAAGAAAAGTGAGTAGCCACTCCTCCAATATGGGGTTATTGCCGTAGCCAACACATAGAGCATAAACGAGAGGGCTATCAAACAGGAGGTCTCCAAGAACTGGAGAGATCACGGTTGATAAAAGAAGCTACATAGGTAATAATGGGCCATACTCAAATAGTATGGAACCCGTTGAAGTAACGGGTTCCGTCCCCGTGTGTTGGTAATGTTACCAAGTTGAATGTAAGTTATCCTACGTAGCAATAGGTCCCAAGCTGATGTTAGTGACATTGTCTGCAGAGGCGCAGATTACAAATTTTAAAGGGCACCACCGCTATTTCAGGTGAGTTAGTTCACAGTTTCTTAATAAAGCATAATATAACTTAGGTATAGGTAAAGGTACAGTGAACTGCTGAGACCAACGAAAACAAACAGGGACATAAACAGACATAAAATATAGGGGAAATAGTAATTGAAGGTTATATTAGTTAAGGGTTTTTCAACCTTACTTATATCTGTATCAAGGAGTTCTACACAGGAATATAGCTAGGGATATTTTTACTTCTTTCTCACTACACCGATATTGCTGGTATTCAGATAAAGATGAAAGAACCTCAATCAGTGCGGTCACCACTGTCCGGACATCCGTTCTATCTTTGTTTTATGTTTGTATTTGTCTTTGTGTGTTGGTATCCAACACGTACACAGTGGACTGGTTGTTCATTGGTGTGCCACTATTTGTTTATTTAGAGACTAATTTGGCTTTGATTGACTGCAGCCTTCCCTTGTCAGGGATAGGGGGTGCTTTTAGAGGTTTTTCTAATAAAATGACATGTATATATTATCTATTTGAGTATGGCCCATTATTACCTATGTAGCTTCTTTTATCAACAGTGATCTCTCCAGTTCTTGGAGACCTCCTGTTTGATAGCCCTCTCATTTTTGCTGATCTATTATCCCTCCTGACAAACGGATACCGCACAGTTGTCGTCCGTCTCCTGCCTGAGAAGTCTCCCAGCGCCTGTTGTGAGAG
This sequence comes from Rana kukunoris, assembly GCA_029574335.1. NCBI lineage: Eukaryota > Metazoa > Chordata > Amphibia > Anura > Ranidae > Rana > Rana kukunoris. The sequence continues at coordinate 366,352,869 of CM056050.1, forward strand.
TCACGCCATCCCTCCGTGGTTTGCGCCAGCCGTTCGCGCCGAATGCCAGGCACTAGAGGACAAAAACCCCTGCCAAAATGGGCGCCGAGCAGCAGACTGACTAAAAATGCGCGCAGCCACAAGAAATGCGAACAAGGCACGCAGCAGGCCGCAAACACTCGGTGACACACACAGAGGCCCCCCCACTGGGGACAGCCAAATTACCTTCCCGGGAGATGGACAGTGCAGCCCCCCGCCACCGGATGACGCCCCCCTAGGCGGCCCATGTAGCATTCAGCTAACCCAGCGCAGGGAGGAGGGAGGGAAAGGAGAGGAGCAATGAGGTGGAAACAATCCCCCAAACAGCCTACCCAGGAATTCCCAGCCATGTCCCTCCCCACCGAAGTAAGGAAAAAACAGCTACATACCTGTCCTGCATGGACTCGCTGGAAGCATTCCTGACGGGTCACCTTCCGCATGGCGACGGAGGACGGCGCTCGTAGCTCACTGGCCACCCCTGGAACGATGGGGCATGTCGTGGACAACCCAGCACCTAGCTAATGGTCAGCACACACTCGCTGGCCGAAACTGGGGAGGCTCCAAGGATCTGGGATCCAGCCTGTCGCCCAGTTGGCAGTTGCTAGCAAATAAAAAAGAAGAAAAAAATAGAAAAAAACTCCAAGAGCCACGGGCCTGAAGGGAGCCATGTCTTTCCCCTATACTAGGCAGAAAAAAACTGAGCTGCATGGTGCAGGGAGAGGGATGGTAGTTAGAGGGACTGCCCCCGGGGCGGTACTGTACAGTTTTGTTGATATGTACAAACATTAACCTGTTTCTGCCTAGTCCTCTCCTAGTTGAAGGCTGAATACCCACTTTGTCAAGAGAGTGCTGTGTCCATCCATGAACTCAGAGAAAAGGATTTTACGGTGAGTACACAAATCCTATTTTTTTCTAAAAACTTGGGGACATTTATTATAGCAAAAAGTACAAAATTTGTGTTTCACAGAGATGTACAAATATCACCAAAAGAAAGCTCTATTTGTGGGGAAAAAAAAAGACATTAATTTTGTTTGGGTACAGCAGCGCATGACCGCGCAATTGTCAGTTAAAGCGATACAGTGCCGAATTGCAAAAAATAGGATTCTTATAACAGCTTTTCTGTAAAATACTTTTCTTGGAGTACATCACGGGGCACATCACGGGGCATAGAGCACCATAGTCATAACTATGTGGGTTATACTCCACCTAGAGGTGAATGGACACTGGTACACTGAAAAGACAGGAAGTCCCCCTCCCTATATAACCCCTCTGACCTCTGTGTCCTGTGATGTACTCCAAGAAAAGGATTTTACAGGTAAGCTGTTATAAAAATCATATTTTCTTTTTCGTACATTATGGGACACAGAGCACCATAGTCATAACTATGTGGGATGTCCCAAAGCAATGCCATCTGAGGGGAGGGAGACACTAAGAAAAACGGCCGCCGCCAGGCTTGTTACTGTACATAATCATACGTGGAAAGAGATCAGAACGACATTCACATTACATTCCGATCAAGCAGGGTTACTGTCAATGAGTAAGAATCTCTCAGTGTTTAGTTTTATATTAAGCATGAATTAAAGTGATAACAAGTGAAGTAGAGAGAAAAGATAAAGAAAGAAGGGGGGAGGGGGAGAAGAGAAGGGGGGGACAAGAAGGGAGGATGTGGGGACATAGACAGGGCGAGAGGGCGGTGAGCAGACAACACCACTCCTGGTCAGAGCGATGTAAAGACCCCAGTAGGGATATTCCCTCATCTGAGAAGATAAAAATATTCCAGATACTCCAGACCTCAGTGTAGGTCTCATGTTAGTGCTGCGCACTAAGGATCAAGTCCTCCATCTTTCGTGTTTCCTCAACCTTCCGCAGCCAGCACCCAACAGTCGGTGGGCACTGCTGCTTCCAACGGAGGGGTATGCACGCCTTGGCCGCATTCAAGAGGTGGCATATCAGCGATTTTTTTGTAGGATTTAATTGGTATCGTTGACAGGTGAAGTAGAAAGAAAGAAGCATCCTCCGGAATCTCATACTCCGTGAACTTTTGTGTGATGCGGCAGGACCAGAAAATATGCAGTAAAGAGCCCGCGTCCACCCCGCACCGCCAAAAGCGGTCCGAGGAAGACGGGAAGCACCTGTGTAATCTGGTGGGTGTGAGGTACCATCTGGAGAAAAGTTTAAAATTAGTTTCCTGAGTTCTAGTGCAAGAGGAGGATTTTATAGCTAAGGTGACGATACGTTGTTTCTGGAATTCTGAGAAAGTCCAGTTCAAGTCCGACTCCCATCCCTCTAAGCATCGCAAACTAGGCTGCGTGGGGGGTGAATTTAAAAGAGAGTACATTTGTGAAAGAGTCTGTGACGCAGACCCGGTGTCAGAGCAGCATTCCTCAAAAGTCATCAGTGGTCGTGAGAACTTCTGTGGGTCGGGGATAGAGTGAATGAAGTGGTGCAATTGCACCGCATTCCAAAAGGGGAGGCTGTAGTCACCCGCGGAGTCTGTCAATTCAGTTAATGATGGCCACCGACCCAACGTCACAAACTTAGATGCTTGCTCCCAGCCCATCTCTCTCAGACCCGGATATTCCGTCGGGTAAAGGCCCGGCGAAAAGTCTGGGTGTCCAAGAACTGGAAAAAGCGGAGAAGTCTTGGATGTCAGAAGTGTCTTCATGGTCACTTGTGAACTACATCTCAACGTAGTCCCTATCAATGGGTGAGATTTCAACCTCGGGGGAAGAGCGTCAAAGCACCACCGTGCACTTTTTAAAGGGATCGTAGTCTGAGACTGCTCAATTTGAATCCATAATTTATGTGTACTGTTGCGTCCCCAGTCTACTATTCTACTCAAATGGGCAGCTTGGTAATATCGCCTGATGTCGGGTACGGCCAGGCCCCCGTTCTGTTTGGGTAGGGACATTTGGATCCTGCTCAATCTGGGTTTCTTTTGAGCCCATATAAAGCGCGTGAAGATACCCTGTACTTGTTTAAGGAATGGACCAGGAATCTGGATGGGGAGGGCCCGGAACAGATACAGGAATTTGGGGAGGATGCACATCTTTATAAAATTGCATCTGCCGAACCAGGAGTGTAGTCCTTTATGCCATTTGTCAAGTAGGGAGCGGGTCGTTGCCAATAGTGGAGGGAAGTTAAGAGTAAACACGCGTGACAGGTCAGACGGAATTAACGTACCTAAGTATTTGAGGGCCGTATTTGTCCACTGAAAGGGGAAACTCGCCTGGATGGTTGAAATACACTGGGGGGGGGGGGGATAGCCACACTCATAGCCTCTGATTTGGAAACATTTATTTTCAGATTCGAGATGGCGCCATATATGTGAAATTCTTTCAGTAGGTTCGATAGAGAGATCGTTGGGTTCGTCGGGGAGAAAGGGAGATCATCTGCATAAGCAGAGACTTTACATTGCAAGTCACCTGCCGTGAGACCTTTTATGTCGGGGTTCAACCTGATTCTACATAGAAAGGGTTCTAAGGAGAGGGCAAAAAGGAGAGGGGAGAGCGGGCAACCCTGTCTCGGGCCATTCGTTATAGGGAATGGGTCTGACAGAAGCCTGTTTACCTTCACTTGGGCCATTGGGTTGGAATAAATCCCACCTATCCAGGACAGCATCCCCACCCCAATGTGTCGGAGGACAGAGAACATACATTTCCAATTGACCCTGTCAAATGCCTTTTCGGCATCAGTACCAACAAAGACACATGGGGTGTGGTTTGCGTTTGCCAGGTGGACCAGGTTCAGAGCCTTAATGGTGTTATCCCTGGCCTCCCTTGTAGGGATGAATCCCACCTGATCTAGATGTGACAGGGATTGGAGATGCTGCGCTAAATGGGTGGCCAGGATTTTGGTAAATAATTTTAAATCAGTATTCAAGAGGTCGGCCTGTAACTTCTGCACGACCCTGCATCCTTGCCCTCCTTATGGATCAGTGTGATATGAGCCTTAAGGGTGTCTCTGGGAAACTGCGACCCCGTCCCAATTGCATTAAAGAAAGAGACCATCCGCGGGCCCAGGATCAGGAGGAGGGATTTGTAGTACTGGACGGTAAAACCGTCTGGGCCCGGGGCCTTATTTGGTTTCATGGATCCAAGGGCAAGTTGGAGTTCCTCCAATGTGATCGGGGCCTCTAGGTCTTCTCGGACTCCTTGGGAGAGGGAGGGCATTTGTGAAGTTTATTTATTTATTTAATTATAAAAATGCTTTTTGGGAGCGCAGTCATTACCCGAAGGCCTCGATGATATGTAATCATCAATGTCAGTTTGTGGTGGGTCTCTGTTTGGCAGGTTATAGAGTGAGTGGTAGAAGTCCCTGAATCCCTGCGATATATGTTGCGGTAGCGTAACCCTCCTTCCACCCGGACCGGCAATTTGAGGAAAATAAAATGTTTGGTCCTTAATCGCTCTGGCCAACACCCTACCACATTTGTTGCCTGATTAATAACCTTTTTTCCGACAGATCTGCACCGCCGCTTTCGACCTATAGTGAAGTAGGTCCGTAATTTGTTTGCGTAAGGTCCCTAGCTCTGTCTCCAAGTCTAAGGTGGGCCTATGCTTATGTCGGGATTCCGCTGCATGTAGTTTAGACAGTAATGTAGAGAGTTGAGCATTGCGTTCCCTTTTAATGCGTGCTCCATGTCTGATGAGAACACCTCTCATAAGCGATTTGTGAGCCTCCCAAAGAGATCCAGGGTCACAGTCCTGGGTGTCATTTTCCCAGAAGTACAGGGGAAGTTCTTTCAAGACGTCCGCCAGAACCTCCGGAGTCTGGAGGAGGCTCTCATTAAGACGCCAAAACTTAGGCCTAGTTGAGATGCCTCCATCTAAAGTGTACGTCAGGGAAATGGGTGCATGGTCCGACCAGGTGATGTGGCCAATTGACAAGTCGGATACAGCGTGGAGCTGGTTATGGGGGATCAAAAATAAATCAATTCTGGAGTATACTTTGTGAGGCGCGGAGTAGAACGTGTAGTCACGTTCTCCAGGGGTGCTGCAGGCGCCAAATATCTATCAGTTGTGCTTTGTGCAGGGAGTTGGCTATTCTTTTTCTCTGCATCGGGGGTATTACCGATAACCCCGAAGAGGTATCAGAGGGTGGTATCAAGGGGACGTTAAAGTCTCCACCGAGGATCAACTGGCCCTCCATGAAGTCTGATAGTTTGTCGAAGGTGTGGGATATGAATTTGGCCTGTTGGTCGTTCGGGGCAGACCCTTCAGAAAGACGAACCGCCCCCCCCCCCCCCGGGTCTAATAGCTCCGCCTGGCATTTCCACGACAGCTTGTTGGAGAGCAAAATAGAAACACCCTTGGATTTGGCTGTGGGGTTGGTGGAGTGGTAAGTCAGAGGGAATAGCCTACTTTTTAAAATGGGTAGCTTGTCATGTTTGAAATGAGTCTCCTAAATAAAGGCAACATCTGTGTGAGACTTCTTCAAATCATTCAAAAGCATGTGCCTCTTTACAGGTGTGTTAATGCCTTTGAGGTGGTGGATACACTGCGCTGCCAAGATGAAATGTAATAGCTGCTAACACGGTTTGTATGAAGTAAAACCAAAAAAAGCCAAAAAGAGTGTGAGTGTGTAGCGCTTACACAATGCTAATTATGAAAAAAAACATTGTGAATTAATGAAGCATAAAACAATGATTCACATCTATAATAGATGCAAACATCAATATTAGAGTAAAAAAAATATATATATGTGAAAAAAAGTCTGTATGATGAAATAAGGCGTATGTATGTCACACCGCTATCAAGACACACAGACATGAGAGTGCAATTGTTAACACACAAAGAATATAATAAAGTCCATAAGAATCCAGAACAATCAGGTGAATAAGTGAATGGAATATAACAGGTGACTTTCTTCAAGTGTGCAGTAATCCCATCTCCGAAAGTAATGCAGGCTTACCAGAGCCAATGGACTTAAGGTAACATACGTCACCAAAAGTCTAAAAAGGCTTATAGTGATAATATCACAGATGGTCACAACTCAGCCGGTCATCAACTCCTCTCCAGGATGGATGAATGGAAGTGGAAGCTATGCAGGAGATAATATTCCCTGAGCTGGTGGTCTCATAAATGGTTGAAAGTATAAGGAAGATAAGAAAAAGTGGCCACATAGCGTGATACCGTAGGGGTAAATAAAAAGGTTTATTACAGCTGTCAAACTTACATTTGGCTGAGATAAAATGCCCTTGTATACAAGTGGGGCGGCAATGAAGTTTCCGACGCGTTTCGTGGCAAAGCACTTCGTCTGGACGAAACGCGTCGGATGACTCCATTGCCGCCCCACTTGTATACAAGCGCATTTTATCTCAGCCAAATGTAAGTTTGAAAGCTGTAATAAACCTTTTTATTCATCCATACGGTATCACGCTAGAAAGTGATACCGTATGGATGAAAGTGGCCACTTTTTCTTTTCTTCCTTTATACGTTCAACCATTTATGAGACCACCAGCCCAGGGAATATTATCTCCTGCATAGCTTACCATCCACTTCCATTCATCCATCCTGGAGAGGAGTTGATGACCGGCTGAGTTGTGACCATCTGTGATATTATCACTATAAGCCTTTTTAGACTTTTGGTGGCGTATGTTACCTTAAGTCCATTGGCTCTGGTAAGCATGCATTACTTTCGACTGCACACTTGAAGAAAGTCACCTGTTATATTCCATTCACTTATTCACCTGATTGTTCTGGATTCTTATGGACTTTATTATAATCTTTGTGTGTTAACAATTGCACTCTCACATCTGTGTCTCTTGATAGCGGTGTGACATACATACGCCTTATTTCATCATACAGACTTTTTTTCACATATATATATATATTTTTTGATCTAATATTGATGCACACACACTCGCACTCTTTTTGGTGTTCAAGCCTCTGGCATTTAGAGGCACAACCCGTATGGATTCCATGGCCCCGTCCATGAGGGGGGAGAGAAGGGGGGAGAAGGCAGTAGAGAGAGGGGGAGAAAAGGGGAGAAACAGGTCAGGAGGTAAGTAGGGCAGGAAGAGAAAGGGGAAAGGTGGCCGAAAACTCAGGAATCTCCTCCAAAGGGAAATTAGACCTACAAAAGTGGGTAGGTGCGGTTTACTAAAAGAATGGGCACAAACGTGCCTAGACACTCACCAGGACAGAAGCTGGTATTCGAGTGTCGACCTAAGTGGGGGATTGGAAAGAGACAGCCAGCGAGAGGCTCACCGGCCACCCCCAGCCACCCCGGCTCTAGGAAGTAGCATAATAACACACATTAGTAAATAAAAATTAAAATAATGGCATGCATGCATATAACATTTTAACAACAGACAAACGCTGCCATAAGTACTTAAACAGTGATGGTGCACAGAGTGAAATAAGTAAACAAACATTTAACCCCCAGATTAGACCGAGCTCCCCTCCCTCCCACATGGGTCTCTCGTTAAACATACCTCTGGTCCTGTGCATATGGTACCCCAATCCCCCCAGGGCCAAAAGGGCCATAGCCGGGTCAGTAAGGGCCACCCACCAAGGATCCACCCCGCATCCCCCCCAGTATGGAACTCCACACTGGCAAGTGTTTCGAGACAGGGAGCCAAAGTGCATCTTTATCCATATCTACCTCCAGGTCAGGGCACGGGATAGAGGGGAACACCAGATACCTGAATACCTTTAGAGGGCAGCGGCCCCTGGGACCAGTGAGTCGGTAGAATAGATAACTCTATAGGTAGATGTTCAGATATGGACTCGGAAGCAGGGCTCCTGCCCTATGTGTGCAGGAAACAAGGATCTGTGGAATGAACATCGCAGGGCCTGGGTAGCGCCTCAAGAGACTCCCCTGCAAGCATAGCAAAAACAGGGGAGGGGAGTGGCGTGGGGGCACATGTAGGGGGGGGGGCACCTCCAACCACAAGTGCAATGAGGAGCAACGACTCCAGTGAACAGCAAAATAGTCAATGAGTAAGTGGGATGTTCAGTACAATAATCTGTGCAACGCCAAACAATATGGCAGGACATCGCCTGGGGGGTTAAGACTCACGTGACCCTTCAGTGGTGGATGGTGCTCGCGCCCTCCTGGTGGATCTCTGCTGACGAGGGATATAGCTTCCTTGATGCGCCCGGTGAATGGCCGGTTCGGCCGACGGGGTAGAATGATCAGCCAGTTTGGAACATTCACTGGATCCATTCCCAAGAAGGCAAAAAGGGCTGGTAAATCCGCTGGAGTGTGCAGAGTGAAGGATGATGCCATCTTGCGGAAGGTGACTGCCAGGGGATAGCCCTAGCGGGAGGTGCAGCCCGCCCTCCTGGCCAGATCAAGAACTGGTCGCAACATGGCCCTCCGCTGCAAAGTAGCCCTGGATAAATCCAGGAGGATCTTTATTGTGGCCGCATCAAAGTTAACATCCCCGTGCTCCCAAGCTTTGCGGAGGACTAATTACTTGTGGGTATAGCGATGAAGCCTGCAAAGGACATCGCGGGGGCGTTCTGGGTCCGAGGGCCTGGGCCCCAGAGTCCTGTGGACACGATCGAGTTCCAGGGTAGGGGGCGAATCTCCCAACAATCCCTGGAAGATGGCGATCACCGACACTGCCAAGTCCTCCGAGCCCGTAGCTTCCGGAAGACCCCGCAGCCGCAAGTTATTGCGACGGCTGCGGTCTTCCAAATCTTTTAAATGGAGCTGTAAGTCTATGGCGATGGTGACCTGCACTGCTTGGGTGTTCTCCAATGCCGACACCCTCTGCTCCAAAGATGAGATTGACACTTTCCCGGTCTCCACCCGCACGGAGATGGTCTGCAGCTCCTCTCTCACCTCCTGCATGTCACGATTGTGGGCTTCCTCTACCCGGCGGACAAGGTCCTCAATGTCGGCCTTAGTGGGGAGGGCCTGTAAGATGCAGCAGAGGTCGTCTGGCAAGCCGCCAGGCTGCTGAGAGGAGCCCTGCATGGATGGTCGGAGGACCGATGGAGTTCCCTGTGGCAGGTCAGAGTCCATTGCAGGCAGGGGAAGGGGGGTAGCGTGGGAGCAGTGTGGAGCGCTGGAGGAGACGCACGTGGAGCTAAGCCACGCCCCCTAGAGTGCGCTTTAACCTGGAAAAGCGGAAGCCTTCTCTTAAGACTATAAGCCTGTAGCGCAGGGGACATGAGCGCCTGCAATCCCGCTTAAAGGAGCCGACGTACAGCTACGGCGGCTTGTGGGATTGTGCCGACCTGCTGCAGTATAATGATGGCGGCTTGTCGGCAAGTGGATAAGACCTGCTTCTTGGCTCTGTTTTTCTTTCCTGGTGATGCTCCTCTCCTAACAAGCTATGGAAGTAAGGCTTGAAATCACCTCATTCAAACCTCACCAATATGGTGATTGTGATGTGCAGTGCTAAATGTCAGCCCCCATTCCCTCACCCATACATGGTGTCGGCCTAACATTAAAGGGACTGTAAAGGTACAATTATTTTTTTCCTTCCTTTACAGTGTTTAATTACACAAAGTGTAATTTCTGAAGGAAAAAAAGTAATTTAAAATTACAGCATTTTTTTTTTTTAAATTTGGGATGGAGTTCCCCTTTAGAATCCATACCAGACCTGAAGGGTCTGGAATGGATATTTGGGGGGGAACCCCACATAATTTTTTTTTTAATTTGACGCAGGGTTCCTCTTAATATCCATACCAGACCCGAAGGACCTGGTAATTAAATTTGGGGGGACCCCCACGCATTCTTTTTTTATGAATGACTTTTCTCTGTATTGCTGGTATCTGACAATTAATTATAGCCACGAGTAATTTTAAATGACTTATTTCCTTCAGAAATTACAATTTGTGCAGGGACAGTTCTAAGCACAGGAAACAAGTGCTACTTTACAGGCATACTATACACCCCCTAGGTACGAAATTTTAAGGAATATTTCAATTTTTGTTTCACTTTAAGCATTATAAAAATCACTGCTCCTGAAAAAACGTCTGTTTTTTAAAACTTTTTTTGCATTGATACATGTCCCCTGGGGCAGGACTCAGGTCCCCAAACACTCCCCTGGGGCAGGACCCGGGTCCCCAAACACTTTTTAGGACAATAACTTGTATATTAGCCTTTAAAATTAGTACTTTACATGTCAAACGTTCGAGTCCCATAGACTTAAACAGGGTTCTAAAATTCACAAGAATTTTTGGTCTGTTCGCAGGTTCTGGTGCGAACCGAACCCAGGTCATCCCTACTTGGAATCAAAGCTCACCAAACACGACATTAGCAAAAGGTGCCCAAAGGGTGGCGCTCAAGAGCTGAAAAACCGCGCAGTATGTCACTACATTCGTGTTTGTTGGCCAACAATTGTGTGCCATTTGTATGCAAGACAAAATCCAGGCACACGCCCTTCGGACAAAAGTCAGACACTTTTTCTGTGGAAAATCCGATCACGTGTACGAGGCTTAAGGCTGTCTGGTGACTGAAATAGCCAGTACAGCAGAGAGGCTTGGTCTTTCTAATGAATACAGACAGAGCTGTGCAACAATTAGCCATAATGCTGTAAAATATGTACCCTGTGTTGTGCTGGAATATCCTGTGCATGAAAAGACCAGCTATTATCTGCCTTCCATAATGAATAAAAGTGTGCTGGAAGCCTTAAAATGCACCTTGGCAAGAGTCCTTAAAAGCTCCCCATTTAAATTTGATCCTTACAGTGTGTATGCCTGTGTGGGATTTTTTTTACCCAACTTTACTACTATAAAAAAAAAAAAAGCTGACAAGCATTTCTATGTAATAGTATAAAGGCAGTAACATTACAGGCGAGATCAGTGAATTGTAGTTCACTGATCTCCCACCACTGTCCATCCTAAACCCCTTTCCAGTGGCCCCGGCTCCACTAGGGGTCAAGGGACAAAGAAGGGGATGCCACATTTTGGCAAAAAGAATAGCTAACGTATATACTCGATTATAAGCCGACCCGAATATAAGCCAAGGCACCTAATTTTACCACAAAGAAACTGGGAAAACATATTGACTCGAGTATAAGCCTAGGGTGAGAATGCAGCAGCTACTGTAAGTGCAAAAGAGGGTGAACAATGCCCATTTGCATGCCTCACCTCACAGTGCCCATTGCAGCCTCAAATTATTAAAAGTATTTTTCAACCCAAAATAAAAACACATGCATTTATAGTGCAGTTAATTTGATTTATTCTGTATAATGTATATATCAATTATCATTATCTGTATATGTTTAAGCCATGTATGAATAATAAGTAAACTGACTTTTATATCAGTCAATAAAAAAAAATCATAAACTGTATATGCATGATTTCAATAAATCTATCTAATGTAAAAACCTCATCATTGGTAACACAATGCTCCAGTCAACTAAGCTAACCAAACAACCTACATGGATTTTTCAGTTAAACAAGCAACAAAAATCTCCACTTTGATTAACATGCCTATGACATCATCAAAGGTCCTTCTGCCCACTGATATCAGCCTTGCTAGCATTGAAAAAAACATCATTAACTCGATACCGGATTACCCGTGACATGAGTCCGTGAGTCCAGTGTAAAAGCCGCACCTCCTCCTGTTCCGTGATAGCCGCGGGAGCTCAGTGTTAAAAAGCCGCGCCGCCTCCTCGTTCTGTTCCGTGATAGGCGGAACACTCAGCACAGACTGTGTTCAGTGTTCCGCCTATCACGGAACAGAACGAGGAGGAGGCGAGGCTTTTAAAAACATAACTCCCGCAGCTATCACAGAACAGAATGAGGAGGATGAGGGAAGGCTTTTACACTGGACTCACACAACTTTTACACTGGACTCACGTGGCTTTTTAACACTGGACAACAGTCACAGGTACACTGACTCGAGTATAAGCCGAGGAGGGCATTTTCAGCACAAAGAAATGGGCTGAAAACTCAGCTTATACTCGAGTATATATGGTATGTTTACTTGGACTGAATTGCTTGGAAACAAGAGAGAGGACTTCTCTTGGTCAGGCCAAATTATCTTTTTCATCAGAATTTACATAAGTGTACTATACTTTTTATATACAGTAAATTTGTAATATGGATATGTGAACAAATGTGTGTTCCAAATAATTACTTTTTACAATCCTTGGAGGGCAAAAAAAAGTTACTCTAAAAAATAAGAGGAAGAAAATTATTTTAAATAGCCTAATATTTGAATTAAAACTCTGTTAAAGTGGTAGTACTCTTCATTTTTTATTTATTTTTTACCTACAGGTAAGCTTATATTAACCACTTCCCGCCCGGCCAATAGCCGATTTACGGCCGGGAAGTGGTTATGAAATCGTGACTAGCCATTCTCAAACGTCTAGCACGATTTCAATGCCGCGCGCGCCCATGCGGGCGCGCAGCGCGGCGATCGGTGATGCGGGGTGTCAGTCTGACACCCTGCACCTCCGATCTCGGTAACGAGTCTCCGGCGGAGCCTCGTTACCACGTGATCAGCCGTGTCCAATCACGGCTGATCACGATGTAAACAGGAAGAGCCGCCGACGGCTCTTCCTCACTCGCGTCTGACAGACGCGAGTACAGGAGAGCCGATCAGCGGCTCTCCTGACAGGGGGGGTTCGCGCTGATTGTTTATCAGCGCAGCCCCCCCTCGGATCGCCACACGGACCACCAGGGAGTGCCCACACTAGACCACCAGGGAACATAAAAAAAGAAAAAAAAAAAGACAAAAAAAAAAGAAAAAAAAAAAAAAAATCAGCAAGAAAAAAAAAAGGGGGCAGTAAAAAAAAGATGCCAATCAGTGCCCACACATGGGCACTGATTGGCAACATTGATCCATCAGTGCCACCCCTCAGTGATCATCAGTGCCACCCCACAGTGCCAATCCATGCCCAGTGCCCACCTATCAGTGCCCACCTGTGCCACCTATCAGTGCCCACCTGTGCCGCCTATGAGTGCCCACCTGTGCCGCCTATGAGTGCCCACCTGTGCCGCCTATGAGTGCCCACCTGTGCCGCCTATGAGTGCCCATCTGTGCCGCCTATGAGTGCCCAGTGCCGCCCATGAGTGCCCATCAGTGCCGCCCATGAGTGCCCATCAGTGCCGCCCATGAGTGCCCATCAGTGCCCCATACCAGCGCCGCCTATCAGTGCCCATCAGTGCTACCTAATCGGTGCCCATCAGAACTACCTCATCGGTGCCCATCAGTGCCACCTCATCGGTGCCCATGAGTGCCACCTCATCGGTGCCCGTAATTGAAAGAGAATACTCATTTACAAAAAAATTAACAGAAAAAAATAAAAACTTTATTTTTTTTTCAAAATCTTTGCTCTATTTTTAGTTGTTGCGCAAAAAAAAAAATTGCAGAGGTGATCAAATACCACCAAAAGAAAGCTCTATTTGTGGGGAAAAAAGGACGCCAATTTTGTTTGGGTGCAGTGTAGCATGACCGCGCAATTGTCATTCAAATTGCGACAGTGCTGAAAGCTGAAAATTGGCTTGGGCGGGAAGGTGCGTAAGTGCCTGGTATGGAAGTGGTTAATTTACATGTAGGTTAGATCAATATCTCCTAAACGTGTGACATCAGAAGCATGCACTCTGAAAGAACGGCATACCCATGCTGTTCCTTCAGAGCTCTGTGCCGTGGCTGTGACTCCTGTGCCCATGAGGAGTGCTCGGCTATCCAAGTGGCCACAGCCCGCAAACCCAGAAGGAAGACCAGGTGAATATAGAAGCCTCTGAAGAGGTGACAGTACACTGCTGGAGGGCTTTGTTTCAAGGTAAGTAATTCATAATGTGCTAGCATGCAATGCATATTAGCACATACTGCCTTTATCTTGCAGGGAGAGCTTTTTTTTTCCTGCTCAACCTTCACTACTGCTTTAATAAAGAAAGCCTCTGTATTTCCTGTGGATATTTTATTTAAAAAAATGTACCACTAGTTTATAAGAACAAATAAAAGTTATAAGATATATATATATTTTAATTTGAATGAAATATTTTACCAGAATATCTGCATTGTCAGAGCTATCAGAATGGAATTCAAAATCAACGGAAACTTTTCTTTTCTTCTTTGCTGGATCTTGAAGACATGCACTAAAATGGTCAGGTAATTTGGCAAACTTTGGTGGGGTCTTCACAGAATATGTCTGAAAAGCAAATATATTCAATTAAATATGTATACATATGATATAATGGTCAAAAACAAAGTATTCCCTCAGATGTAGTATGATGACGAAACACATCAGTATAAAGGCTACACGACTACCAGGATTGATGTGAACTAGTTATTTGGGGGGATTGTGGACTTGTGCAAGTGACGCTGCAGTAAACAGCAGTACTGCTGCACTACCCGCTGACTGAAAAGATTTATGTCATGTGCCAGTTTTCAATTTTACATTGTAAGTGCATGTCTTATAAAGGGGAGAACAATGAACATATTTTGTAACAATATTACACTATGGAAGCTCTGTTTCTTTTCTACATGTGATTGAGCTCGTCAGCTGACTATCGTTACACCTGGATGCTGTGGAGAGTGTAAACTATTGCTCCAAGGAGACGATCTACATCCCCGTCGGGTGCAGTCTGCTTTTCATTAACAAAGTGGACTGACTATCGTTACACTTGGATGCTGTGGAGTGTGTGAATTATCTCTCCAAGGAGAAGATCCCCGTCAGGAGTTGTTTGCTTGTCATTAGCGCAGTGTGGTAAGAGTCCAATTCTCAGGGGGTGTTATCTTTAGCCCCCCCCCCCCCCATATAGGATTAAAGGTGAAGGTTTATGAACGTAACTGAACACAGCACAAGGATTGCATTTTTATTTGGATATCATCACATCGCTTTTGTTCAGATTGACATTGCACTGAAAACACACGTTGAAGAGTAGGTGTGTGGATATATATAGCGCTGCCTGGATGATTATTTTTTGTCTGTTTTTAATTTAAAAAACAAAGTATGTTGTACCTTTTTAACCACTTAAGGACCAGCTCCTACACATATACGTTGGCAGAATGGCACGGCTGGGCACAAGCACGTACAGGTACGTCCTCTTTAAGTGCCCAGCCGAGGGTCGCGGGCGCGCTCCCGCAACCTGAAGCTCTGTGACCACGGCACCCGCGGACCCGATCGCCGCTGGAGTTCTACGATCGATCCCCGGAGCTGAAGAACGAGGAGAGCTGTGTGTAAACACAGCTTTCCCGTTCTTCACTTCACTGTAGTGCTGTCATTTATCACTTGCTATAGTTCATATCATTTTTTTTCAATCTATCACAGCGCAACTACATTTTTTTCTACAGGTAAAATTACCCTGCACCTGAGCAAGTCTTGTACTGCTCCCATTAAAGCAGCCCGACGAGCCGGAAGGAGGAAAAGATTTGAGAGAAAGAATCTGTTTGGCAGACAAGAAAGAAACTCGATCTTGTACCCCATAGTGACCACCTCGCAGACCCACTGGTCGGAGAACAGGGAGGTCCACCGAGCTGCAAACCCACAAAGCCGTTCCCCCACCCTTGAGTCGGGCGAGGGCAAAACTTAATTCGGTAGCAGGCTTGTTAGGCGGCTTGTTTGGCTTGCGCACCCAGGGACGCTTCTGTCCCCCAGCTTTAGCTTTGTCAGTCTGGGAGGATCTGCCAAATGACCCTGACTGATGAAAATACTGATTCTGCGCGGAATAGCAGACCCCCATTTTACGGCATGGCTTCTTCCCCTTAGAGGACTGAGGGAGAAGTGTTCTCTTACCTCCGGTAAAAAAATCCTTAATAGTGTCGTCCAGCGAGGTACCAAAAAGTCTCCCACCTTTGAAGAGCAAATCCACTAGAGCTTTTTTGGATGCTTGGTCAACGGACCAGCATTTCAGCCAAATCAGGCAGTGTAATACCACCGCAGATACAGAGGCTCTGGAGATCAAGGGAGCTGCATCCAGAGTGGCATCACACACATACACAAGGCCCAGTACCAACTGGTCGGCCAACCGCACACACTCAGGGGGGAGCTGATGCTCCTTCATTGTCTGGCGCAAAATCTTTGCCCATTCAGTAAGCGTCTGAGACACCAAAGTTGAAGCCAAAATAGGTCACAACGCAGATCCCAGGATGGTAAACATGGATTGTGTCACAGCTTCGGACCTCCTCTCAGTAGGGTCCTTAAAGGCAGGAGTCCCCTCTACCGGGAGACTGGTTACCTTATTTAGCCGACAGACTGGGGGGTCCACGACCGGAGGAGAGGCCCATTTTTTCAAAAGGTGCTCCTCAAAAAGATAACGGACCACCATGCGCTGAGGAACCACAAAGGACTTCTGCAGCCTTTCCTAGTCCTTATCTATGAACTTATCGAAGACAGTAACATAAGGAAAATCTTTCACAGAGCAGTTAGATTTGTGTGACCTAAGGGAGACAGACCCCTCTGTGGAAGTTCCAGCTGCACCCTCCAGCTTTAGAGAGTCCCTCACAGCATCAATAAGTGCACCCACAAGTGCCCTGTCTTGCACTGACCCGAACGAGGGGTCCTCCTCACCAAGGAGGTCCTGGTCCGCATCCTCTGACATACCAGAACCGGGGTCCTGAGCTGCAGCCAGGCCCGAATCCGAGTCAGAGCATTCCCCAGAAGATGGCTGGGGAGGGGGCGCTTTTTCTCCCCCTTACGCCCGCACGCCGCCTCAACCCTGGCAAAAAATGATTCCAGGACTGCCGACAGCGTATCCATGGGAACCGCAGGTGCAGGGGCACCATCTGCTGCCTCTGGCAATTTAGGGGAAGAAAGGCCAGATACTGACTCCATATTCACCCACAGACAGCCCTCAAGGACTAAGTGAAAAACACTCAAGTCGTCCACCCTCCTTGCTGCACCGATCGGGGTGGGGTTACCCAGGGGATTCACCACCCAGAGGGAGACCGCTCAGCACCACTGCTCGCCTTCCTTGTATACACAGCGTGCGTGTGAGGAAAAAAAACGATGAAAAATAGGATTTTATGCTCACCGTAAAATCTTTCTCTGAGTTCATGGATGGACACGCCTTATCTTGACAAAGTGGGAATAGACTATCTATCTTTAGGAGTGACTAGACAGAAGTGTCAACTTCTTTTTTTTTTTTTTTACTTTGATATTCTTTATTGAGTTTTTTTGTAATACAAAAATACATAGGCGTTTATTTTCTTAACATACATCGTTGAAAATATAGTTATAAATATAGCGCGTCTTCAGACCTTGGTTGTGCCCCTTTTACCCCTACCCCTTCCCCCCACCCTTCTTATTTATACCACGTTAGTGCACTCTATATTATGGCTTTCTCTATTCTCTTTTTACACAACTGTCACCATGTTTACTTTAAGAGTTTTCTCCCTCTCTCTTGCCGTTACCTCTCCCTTCTGCCCAGACCTCTCCCCAACAGCCTGGCATGATTACTCTCCCCGCCCTAGGGTGGACATCCCATTCTGCTCAGCCAGGGCGCCCAAAGCTTTTTGAATTTTTCAAAGTTGCCCTGTCTAGTTAAGGTTACTTTCTCCTTCCATACTGTGGCATTAATCGTGTTTACCCATTCTACAATTGTAGGCGCTTTCTCTGATTGCCACTTTTGTGCTATTAGTTTCCTGGCTTGGAACAAACATCTCACAGCCGCTACTGCACTGCCCCTTTGCTCCGGTCTCTCCTCCATACCTCCCAACAAGCAAACCCTAGCCTCCAGTTCCATATCTATCCCGAAAGTTGTATTTATTATCTCTAATACGTTACCCCAGTATCTATATAGTTTCGGGCATTTCCACGTCATATGGATAAGGTCACCAGTGTTTTGGCACCTGGGACATTTATCGTCTACTTTTCTCCCAAAGTTGTATAACCTCTTTGGGGTATAATAAACCCTGTGAAGTAAAAACAAATGGGAAACTCTCTGTGACGGGGCTAGTGACACCAATTTCCCCGTCTCGAGGATCTGTTCCCATTGCTCATCTGTTATGTGGCCTATATCCTCTTCCCATCTTTGTTTGTTTTTACCTGGACTTGCTCCCCCAATCGCCCCCTCACTAATCTTTGCATATAGCTCTGATATAATTCCCTTGGTGCTCTCGGAATTAATTAGCCGTTGGAAATGGGGGATTTTTTGCCCTCTTGCCGTGTCCGTCTTGAACTGGGCCTGTAGGGCATGTCTGACCTGCAGGTAAGTATAAAACAGGGAGTTTGGTATATCATATTCTTCCCTTAGTGTTGCAAAAGATTTCAATGTGTCCCCTATATATAGTTGTTCCAGCCTAGTTATTCCTAGCTTTTCCCATTCTTTCACTTTTCCCATTTTTACAATCTCCTGCAGGTTTTTGTTTTCCCATAAAGGGGAGTATTCTGTTAGCCCCTTATACCCCAAAGCTGCCTTACCTGCCTGCCATGTTCTTTTAACCAGACACAGTGTCGCGTTCTTATCCGGGAAAGAATCAGCCTCCAGGGTTTCTATTATAGATCTATGTGGGGACCCCATTAACATAATTTTCCCACTAGAGTTCCCTCCTCCTTCGGAACCGCAACCTCCCAGATGCTGTAATTGGGCTGCTAAAAAATAGCTACGGGGGTGTGGAACCGCCAGGCCACCCTTATTTGTTGGCAATTGCAGTGTCCGTAGACTGATCCTAGCCTTCCTCTTCTTCCAAATTAACTCCCTAAAAAGGGTCTCTATTTTTTTAAACCATGCCTTTCCTATCCACACCGGTGAATTGTGGAATACATAAAGTAGTTGTGGCATCCAGATCATCTTTATAAGGTTACATCTTCCGGCTACCGATAAGGGAAGTCTTCCCCAGATATCCGCTTTCCTTTTGAATTTAAGCAAGAGTGGCTCAAGGTTATTACTGATGTACTGTTCTGGATCGCGGGTTACGACTATCCCCAGATAGTCCATTTTTTCCACTATTTTCAGCTGGGGGATTTCTGCACATGTCGTATTACCCACTAAGTCCACCGGTAAAAGAACTGATTTTTCCCAATTAATCACTAAGCCCGAGAGTTGTCCAAATGCCTCCACTATCTCTAATGCCATTTTTAGGGACTTTGTTGAGTCCCCCAGAAAAAGCAGGATGTCATCTGCATAAAGTGTAGTTTTTTCCTCTCCTGCCCTTCTCTGGAACCCTTGTATGTCCTGGCTATTTCTAATCGCAATTGCCAATGGCTCTACTGCTAGAGCAAACAGGAGGGGAGACAGGGGACAGCCCTGCCTTGTGCCCCTTTCTAACTTAAACGTCCGTGACTGTTCGTTATTCATTTTTATCTTCGCGCTTGGAGAATTGTAGAGCGTTTTTATCCACCCAATGAAAGTAGGGCCGAATCCAAATTTTTCCAGGACAAGCCAGAGGTAGTCCCACTCTAGACTATCAAACGCCTTGGTGGCATCCAGGGACAAGATGGATTTGTCACCCACATTTTCAGTTGGCGTTTGTAGATTCAGATACAACCTTCTGATGTTAACGCTAGTTGATCGGTTTGGTATAAAACCAGACTGATCTGGGTGTATTAATTTCTGAATACATTTATTTATCCTGGCCGCCAGCACCCTGGCCAATATTTTCACATCGGAGCACAATAAAGATATTGGCCTATAAGATGCTGTATTTAACTGGTCCTTCCCTTCTTTCTGCAACACTATTATGGTGGCTTCTGACATTGAGGTAGGGAGCCTCCCCCCTTCCAGTGCCCAGTTTAACGCCTTAAGTAGTTCTGGGAGCAGCACCTCACTGTACTGTTTGTAAATTTCTACTGGTAAACCATCAGGTCCAGGGGACTTCTGATTGGTCATCCCCCCCAGGGCCTGTTGTAATTCCTCTAAGGTTATTGGGACTTCTATGGAAATTCTATCCTCCACTAATAGAGCTGGTGTTTCTATTCCCCTTAAGAACTCATTCGTTTGGGGCAACTCATCCCTTGTTTTTGATTTATACAGCTCCTGATAGTATGCCACAAATGTGTCCAAAATTACTGACGTTTGAGAGGATATCTCACCTCCCACTGTCCTAATTGCGGGTATGTTGGAGGGGGACGAGTTAGTTTTAGCTAGAAGTGCCAATGTGTGGCCTACACTCTCCCCTTCCGCGAAAAAGCTCTGACTCTGAAATAGGCGTTTATTCTCCACTTTCCTATTGATTGCCACCTTATACTCCTGTTGTTTCTCGAGCCATCTTTTTTGTTTGATCAATGAGGGGTCTTCTACATATTGTTTTTCTGCTTCCAAGACTTCTTTCCTAATTTTCTCTTCCCAATCCCTGGAGTTTTTCTTAATCTTGGCAACCTGCTGGATCAATAAACCCCTAAGGAAGGCCTTTAGGGCATCCCAAACCACTCCCACCGGTGCTCTTCCTGAGTTAAAGTTCAAAAATTCTCTTAATTTACTACTTATTTCCTCCGATTTTCCCATCAGTTCCAACCAGAATGGGCTTATTTTCCAATTGTTTGTAGGCCTCTGCCTCCCTATATTCAGTGTCAGCACCAATGGGGAGTGGTCCGACACCCCCCTTGGATAATAAGCTATTTCACCCATTAACTGCAGACTCTCCCAGTTCCCCAGGGCCATGTCTATTCTGGACAAAGTATGGTATGAGCTTCAAAAACAGGAGTACTGACGTGTATCTGGATATTTTGTTCTCCACATATCGCGCCATCCAACTTCCTCCAGGAACTGGTTTAAGTGTCCTTCCCCCCTGCTGTCGCCACTTGTCCCTGGTGGGAATCTGTCCCTTGTTCTGTTCAATGTCACATTAAAGTCCCCCACCACTATTACAGGAATGTTTTCCTTATTTGTTACAAATTCCATTAATTTATACAGGATCTCCATTTTAAAGGGTGGAGGAATATAGACATTGGCCAGTACATAAGGCGCATTCTCTATTAAGCAATGCATGAAAATATAACGACCCAGTTCATCTATTTTGAGCTCTCTGCATGCAAAAGACACCCCTTTTTTCACCATTATACTCACACCCCTAGAATAGGAGGAGTGGACCGAGTGGTACTGACATTGATATTTTCTGTTTGTTAGCTTTAATTTTGTTTCCTTTGTTAGGTGAGTCTCTTGCAAGCAAATTAGCTCCATTCCATGCCACTCAAGCGTGGAGAAGATTGCTGCTCTTTTAACCGGGTCGCCCATCCCCCGAACATTCCAAGAGCCGATTTTGAGTGTTTTCGGCCTCATGTCACCATTAAAACTTAATGAAAATGACAAGTGTGGCCCTGGACATATAGGAGAGGACCACTTAACAATGCTCATGGGAGTGGGTACCACCTCCAATCGAAACAGCAAAGGAAAGAAGGTCCTACAAGGCAACATCCGGGGTGGCAGATGAATAATAATTCCACCATGTCAGAGAGGGGGAGAGATGGAGCAGAAAGGCCAGGAGGACAAATTTACTCCGTCTTCGTCCTCCTGCCCCTCTCCACCATCTCTGCCTCTGATCCATCCGAGAAACCTTCCACAGATTGACTTTCTTAAATGTACTTTTCAAAAAATGTGTGCATCTCCCAAAGCTCATAGACTCAATCTTCCCTTTACCTTGTTCTGTAACTATAATGTTGAATGTGATATTCGTGCTTTTGTGACGTTTTAACCCTCCCCCCCTCCCTCCCCTGAAACCACCCCTCCTCCCTCCCTCCCTTTTCCCTTGCCTATCTAGGTCCTCCCCAGGGGCTGTTCTTGTGACCGCTATCTGCCATCCCTCTCTTACATACTCTACACCATCCATTCCAACCTGCGAACCCATGTGTTCCCTCCCACCGTACCCCAATCCCTTTCTATAATGCTTATTTACTACAGTATAGCCCCTTCTTTCCAGTCGGTGCCTATATTATATTGTAATAACACGTGTTACAACTTTCCATACCTTTGTGCGTTTAGTTATTTAAAAAAAAATTGAATTTAAAAACTTAAAGACCCCATGTAATCCCTCCTGTCATTCACCCCTTCCAGGAGCGTTTGCTTTCCACGGATATGACCTCCCCTTTCTAATCAGTGCCTATATTGCCTATATTGTAATAACTTGTGATTCTCATAATTCCTCTTTGCGTCCCTTCGTGTAATTACTCATTTACTCATTTTAATGTGTTTAAGATTGAGAGTCCCCCCCCCCCCCCCCCCCTCAAAAAAAAAAAAGGGGGGTGTTTAGGAGGAAAAGCCCTCCAGCCCCCAAAGTGATGGGTGCGAGAAAACCCCAAAAAAGAGAAGGGGAGACAATGTGTTTAAGTGTACATAAAAGTGTTTGTATGCGTATGTATAAAAGTGGATATGTATTAAAAAAAAAAAAAAAAAAGGAAAAACCCCATCACAGCAGCAGAAGGGTGAAGTCCAAGGCCTCTTAACAAGGACTAGTCCCTTCCTTTACTCCTCCCCGCCAGTATTCAGTCAAGTTGCTTGTTCTATTTGAGATTTATTCTCTTCCAGCCACTGTGCTGCTTTTCCTGGTGAATCGAATAGCAGGGGTCCCTTTAAAGTCATTATCCGTAAACGTGCTGGATACAATAGTGCGTATGTGATTTTATTTTTTAAAAGACTACGCTTGATTGGTGTGAATTCCGCTCTGCGTTTGCTTAGTTCGGGGGAAAAATCTGAATACAGAGAGATTCGTGAACCGTTATAGAAAATTTCCCCCTTCTCTCTTGCTTTTTGCAGCGCTGTCACCTTATCGTTATAATTAAGGAATTTCAAAAGTAAAGGCCGAGGGTGCCCATCCTTTAAGGCTCGGAATGGGACTCTGTGAGCCCTTTCTATCCCAAAAAATGGTGAGAAAACATTTTCCCCAAAAGTCTCTCTAAACCAGTTCTCGAGGAAAGTTGCTGGGTGGGCGCCCTCGCTCTGTTCCGGGAGACCTACCACCCGTATGTTGTTTCTGCGTAACCTATTCTCGATTTCATCGAGTTTAGATGCCTGCCATCCTATTTGCTCCTGCATTGCTTGCATCTGTTGCTTTAACGGGTGCATTTCGTCTTCTACTTGGCTCACTCTCTCCTCTACTGCCGTTATTCTTTGCCCAGTTCTCTGCATCTCTTGGCTCATTGTCTTCAGCTCTTCCTTTATTTCTTTTGTCTGATCCGTTAGATTACTCAGTGACCCCTTGCAGGCATTTATAGCAAGTAATATTTCTTTCAGGGAGGGCTCCCCCCCACCTGTTGAACCATCCCCTATGGGGGTTTCTATAATGGTTTTTGGATTAGTCAGCATACCCCCGGGAGGTTCTCCTATGGGGTCTTTTTTACTTGTTAGCTTTGAGGCCAGAGCCCCGTGGCCCTGGCTTCTCCTGTCCGCTGATGTACCCCCTTGGTTCTTAATCTGCGCTTGTTGGCTCTGGGCCCCTTTACCTGGAGAGTTTGAAGAAGTATGAGTACTGCTCCAACTTGGCTGCTGCAGCTGCCGCTGCCTGTGTCGCTTTCTCTTTAGACCTTGTTGCTTGGGGCCCCCCACTCTCCAAGTTATGTTGCCCCTTTTTTGTTGTTGCTGCCGCCATTTTGTGTCCGGGAGGGACTACCTTCCGTTACTATTCTGTTTGTATTTGCGTTTATCCAAGCATTTAACAATGCAGAATAGGAGAGGCAAGGTATGAAGCAAAAAGAGGGCAAAAAAAAAAAAGAGAAGAGGGGATCCCTATGGAGCGTGGCCAACCCGGGCGTGATTCCACTAGGCGCCAGACACTGCCAATTCTTTCACCAGATCAACCCCCGCTTTTGACCGTCCGAATATAACTTTAGACTGGTCTCCGGTGTTTCCTGTGGAAGCCAACCAGGGGGTGCGGTGAGGTACTATTTAAAAACCTCACACGATTTGTCACCGACACTAATCAAGATATAAAAGAAAATAGAGAGGGAATCGGAGCGATTTTCCCTCTGTTGGCGACCCCACCATGCAACAATTTGACAAAAAAAAAAAAGGAAAAATGTTGTAAATAAACAGTCCTAGTTATCCTTGTGTCCACAATCCTGGATTTTTGTCTGGCTTCCTCTGATTTTTATAGATGTATACTACACATGTCTATATGCATATATTTTTGACTTTGCCCAACAAAAAGGAGCCAGAGGGCAGCAAGAGGGCAGCTGGGATGGTAATATGGAAGGATAAAAAAGATTGCAATTCTAACGAAGCTCAATAGATCGTAGGTCAATGAATCAGTCCAATCCACTCTATCAAACAACATCAAAGTCTTTCACAGCAATCGGTAATTGAGTGGTTATAAATGTTGATATGCCAAGCACAAAAATACACAGTAGCACCAGCACCAGCATAAACAAAGCACACAGCCAGAGACAGATCTTGGGAAGTTCAAAAGTAGGGGTGTATTGCTATAACCGCTCTTGCAACAACTGCTCTTATATCAATACTGCCGACATGTTATAGCTCCTGCCTGTGCTTCTAAGCATAGGATTGACAATTGCTAGTTAACACAGTCACTTTGCAATGTGGCACATACCAGGGATTCTTTGATGCGTGGCTCACACCGACCCGTTCTTGCTTGATTTGTCTATGCCGTTTTTTTTTTTTCCCAGCACAGCGTGCCGGGTTGAACTCCTCACCTCCTCACCTCCCGCAGCGTTCTCCTTCTTGTGACGCTGTCCTGTTCGGCTTACTGTGTGCTGTACTGTGCGGGGATCGCTCAGGTGCTGCTGCTCCTGCTAATGCGTCGAATCCCCTGCCAACATGCCGACAAGCAGACCCGTCTCCCTTGGTAGAGAGGGGGGGGGGGAGAGGGGGGATGAACGGCACTTCACTGCAGCATGTACGGTCCCGGATCTGGGGCTGGCACGGTGGGAGACGGCTGGAACTCACACAGGGATCCTCTCCTCCTCACATCACACTCACATCACGCTCCCTCACATCCGGTCACTGCCCCCGTGTCTTCCTGGGATTGATGCCGTCTTCCAACCTCTTCCAACAGAAGTGTCAACTTCAAAGCAGAACCGCCTTGCCCAGGGTGTGGCTCCACTGACTATATCCCCTCAGCCTGCACCAAACAATTCAGTTTGTAGCAAGCAGTACAGACACAAGAGGGGTGGGTGCTGTGTCCATCCATGAACTCAGAGAAAGAGATTTTACGGTGAGCATAAATTCCTTTTTTCTCTTTTGTTCATGGATAGACACAGCCTTATCTTGACAAAGTGGGACATCTCAAAGCATCAAAAATGAGGGGTGGGAAGCATAAAAATAAACTTCACCCCAAAACAGAGCTCCTCAACTGAGGAGTTGTAACGCTTAACAGCCGCCTGCAAAACTTTGCGGCCGAAGAAGCATCCGAAGATGCACTCACGTCAACTTTGAGTTTAGTGAAAGTGTGGCCGGGCGACCAGGTCGCCGCCTTACACACCTGGAAAACAGACACTAGATGTCAGAAAACCCCAAGAGGCACCAGTACCCTAGTCGAATGCATCGTGATAGGGAGCCGCCCGACCCATTATGGCGTAAGCCTGATCAGGATCTGTCGGGTCCACCTCGAAATGGTGGCCTGATGAGAATGCTGGGCCCTCCTTGGGACCAGCCACCGAAACAAACAGCGAGTCTGAATTCCAGAACGGAGCAGTAACAGACAAGTATCTTCTCGAAGCTCGGACAGCGTCCAAGGAATGCCACGTTGTCTCCTTAGGATTCTACGGATGAGGACACAAGTATGGCAGTACAATGTCTTCCTTGAGATGGAAGGTCGAAATGACCTTAGGAAGAATCTAAGGCTGCGAACGCAGCACCATCTTATCCTTGTGGAAGATCAAAATGGGGAGCCTTTCATGACAAGGCTGCCAGCTCAGAACCCGTCTTAGCTGACCTAACAGCCAGCAAAGTGAGAAAGTGTCAACTTTCAAGGGAACTTCCCTAATGTTCTCAAACGGTAGTTTCTGAGGCACCTAGAGGTCATGCCGTTAAGGCCATTGACTGCAAGTAGGATGCCGTATGGGACCTTGCGACAGCAGGTACTCTCGTAGCGGTAGACAAGGGACGTCTGCTATTCAAATCCCCACGGAGGTAGTAGAGGACAGACCGGAGGGGCCACATGTCGAACCCCCTGTAGGTATGTCCTCACTAGAGAGTGAGTCGCCAGGGGTCGCTGAAAGAAAACAGCCAGGGTAGATATCTGCCCCTTAATCGTGCGTAAAGCAAGCTCTTGGTCCACCCTGCGCAGTAAGAACAGCAGGACTCTGGACACCAAATGGATTCCACTTCATTTCCTCGCAAAAAGCTAAGTAAGCTCTCCAAGTGTGTTAATAAATCCTCCTAGAGGATAACCTCCTAGCCTTCCTCATGGAAGGAATCACAGAATCCATCAGGCCCTGGTCTCTTAGTACCTGGCTTTCAATAGCCATGCCGTTAAGCCAGCGACTGTAAAGCAGGATGCAGTATGGGACCTTGTGACAGCAGGTCCTCTCTCAGCGGTAGACTCCAAGGGACGTCTGCTACTAGCCGCACTAGATCGGCGTACCAAGGACACCGAGGCCAATCCGGAGCATTTAGGATCATAGGAATCCCGTCTGCCTCCACTCTGCGAAGCAGAAGAGGCAGGAGCTTTAGAGGAGGGAAAACATAGATTAGCCGGTACTGACTCCACGGCGCCACTAACGCATCTGTCGCGTCTTCCCATGGGTCTCTTGACCTGGCCACAAACCTCAAAACCTTCCCATTGAGTCGAGACACCAGGAGATCTGCGTCTGGTGTGCTCCATCTTGGGCAAAGAAGCTGAAACACCTCCGGATGCAGAGACCATTCTCCTTGGTCCAGCATCTGGTGACACAGGTAGTCCGCCTGCCAGTTTTCCACACCGGAATGTATATGGCCAACAGTGCTGGGTATGCTCCTTTCTGCCCACTTTAGGATGTGAACGACTTCGGACGCTGCAGCCGAGTTACTTTTTCCTCCTTTATGGTTGACATATGCCACCGCCGTGGCGTTGTTCGACTGGATCCTGACTGGATGCCCTCGTAGCCTCTGAGACCATGTGGAGAGGCACAGCCTGATCCCCCGAAGTTCTAGGACATTGATTGGCAAATGGGAATCCGCTGGAGACCAGCGACCCTGGGTCGACTGAACCCCCCCCAGACTCCCCCACCATTAAGGCTGGCGTCCATCGTGTTGATTATCCAGTGAAATGAAGGAACAACTTCCCGGACAAAGTGCCGGTGAGGTCAGCCACCAACAAGGGAGGCCCTGACCAAGTGGCTCACCCTGATTAGATAATCCAGGGATGATGGGCGCTTGTCCCATCTGGACAAAATTTCCTTCTGTAGCACTCGCGTGTGAGATTGCGCCTATGGTACCGGGTCTGAGGGTCTGATGGTATAGACATGCTCACCTCTAATTCTGAGGCTGAAGCAGCCCTCAGAAGCAGGTCATCGAAGTAGCCCATGACAGCGATGCCACGTTGTCTTAGTAGGGCGCGAATTGGGGCAATCACCTTGGTGCCGATGCCAGGCCAAAGGGGAGAGCCACAAATTAATAGTGGTCTTCCCCAACCGCAAAGCGCAGAAGTCTCTGATGCTTTGTGCATATGGGGGACATGTAAATAGGCATCCCTGATTTCCAAGGATGCCAGAAGGTCCCCCGGCTGAAGGGCAATGACGACAGAGCGAACCAATTCCATCCGGAATCTTGTACCTTCATGAAGCAATTGAGAGCCCCGAGGTCCGGAATTGGGCGAACGCCCTCTTTCTTGGGTATTATGAACAGATTGGAGTAAAACCCTTGAAACAGATCCTGTACTGGGACAGGAATAACCACCCCGCGTTTCAGCAGGTCTTGAACTGGCCCAAATAGGGCTTCCTGATGAGTCGGTTGTAGCTGGCGATTGGAGGGAAAATTTTTTTTTTTGGTGGGCAAGATAGAAGATTTATCTTGTACCCTGAAGACACTACTTTGCAAACCCACCGGTCGGGGGCCTGAGATGTCCATGGGTCACGAACGCGAAGACGTCCCCCCACCTGGGATATGGGTGGGGGCAAACCTTCATGCGGACGTAGCTTTGTCTGCAGGTTTGTTGAGTTTGCCAAACCAGGGACGTCTCAGTCCCCGAGCAGGCGCTTTATCGGTCTGTGGTCTTTTACACGCCGTACTGGGCGGACGAAAAAAACGCTTATGTGTGGTAAAGAAGGGCTCTTGCCTACGGCGTGGCTCCTTCCCCTTTTTGGACTGTGGGAGCAGTGTGCTCTACCTCCTGTAGCATCTTTAATTATGTCATCCAGGGGAGTTCCAAAAAGTCTGTTGTCCTTAAAGGCCAAGTCCATCAGGGCTTTCTTGGAAGATTGGTTGGCGGACCAAATCTTAACCAAGTAGGCAGCGTAACGCCACCGCCTGACCTGAAGCTCTGGCTAGCAGAGGAATAGTGACCAAGGCTGATTCACAAATTAATTTTAGGCCTTGTACTAGTAGGTCAGCTAGGGCTACCTCGTTGGAGGAAGCCTGACGCTTCTAACCCATTGAGCAGCATCTTTGCCCCTTCCGTGCGTGTCTGAGACACCAGGGCCCCAACTATGGTTGGGCATATCGTCAACACTACCGTGTACAGGTTGCGGGTGATCACCTCAGGCTTTTTGTCCGCAGGGTCTTTGAAGGCGGGAGCCCCGTCCACTGGTATAGTGGAGTTTGTTTAATCTGGACACAGGAGTGTCCACTATCGGGGGCGAGGTCTATCTTTTCAAGAAGCTCTCTTAAAGAGGGTTCTTGGTCTGCATCTTCAGATCCCTCAGGGCCAGGGTTATGAGCTAGCTGGACCCGGCAACGCATCTGAGTTGTCCTTAGCAGATGGCTGCTTCCACCTTGGCTACGAAGGCATCTAGGATTGCCGCCTAGCGTCCACCGAAAAATCAGATGCAGTGGCATCAATTGCCAGCTCAGGTGTCTCAGGGGAAAAAGCGTCTGCTTCTGACGCCATGCTGTCCACACACCTGACACAGGGACCGCCAACAAGTAACCCACCACTCCTGGCTGCAGCAGAGACAAGGGGTTCCCCCCAGAGGACTCACTACCCAGGAACCGTAATAGATGTTTAGCTAGCAGAGCTGCTGCCTGCAGAGTGTGTCTGTCGATCTGTGCTCTCCAAAGCTTTCAGACTGCTCAGTCGCAGCGTGTATCTGTTCATCTGCTGTTTTTTTAAATGGTCTGATCCATGGTACAATGGCCGCTGATCTGACACTAGAGGCCAACAGGGCAGGAAACCACGGTGCAGCAGAGTAATGCCACAGTCAGAACACCTCAGCAGAAATCACCAGAAAAATGCGGCTACAAGAAGATGGCCACCAGCGAGAAAAGAAATACAGCATGGACAACAACCTGGGCGCCGACAGCATGGAGCAAGACACACAGAAACACAGAATCTCTTATGCGGCTTTATACATTGTGGAAGTAAAGAAATACAGCACGGATACACCAAACATGGCCGCCAACAGCATGGAGCAGGACACGCAGGTAAACAGAATCTCTTATGCAGCTTATACACTAATTTAGTGACTTTTGGTTCCCCAAGTGAAGCTCCCCAGAGGAACCCCTGCCCAGCAGCTAGTTTAGAGAGCCTAGGAGGAGGGGGGGAGGGGATAAGGCCCTTTACTCACCTCTCCAAGGATGCCCAGCTTTGTCTTCTTGCTAAAGCAAGGTAGTAGCTACTTACCCTTCCTGTGGGTTTATGCTGGAAGCATCCTGGACAGTGCATCTTCCACGGAGATGACTGTCAGCCAGGCTATTGCGACTTGGCCCTGTAGACTGGTCCTTATGCAAGCCCTGGAGCGTATAGCTCACCGGCCACCCATAGAGCGACGGGCATGGTGGACGACCCAGCGTGCAGCTATGGTCGGCAAGCGCTCGATGGCCGAAACTGGGAAGAACACAAGGATCTGGGATCCAGCCTGTCACCCAGTCGGCAGTTGATTGAAGATCGCAGGAAAAATGTAAATAAAAAATCCAAAAAATGTATCCAAACTAAAAGTCTCCAAGCCATGGGCCTGAATAGAGCCATGTCTTCTCCTTAGACTAGGCAGAAAAAACTGAATTGTTTGGTGCAGGCTGAGGGGATATAGTCAGTGGAGCCACACCCTGGGCAGGGCGATTACGCTTTGAAGTTGACACTTCTGCCTAGTCACTCCTAAAGATAGATAGTCTATTCCCACTTTGTCAAGATAAGGCTGTGTCCATCCATGAACAAAAGAGAAAAGAAAATTGTGAGAAGGAGCTGAGCGCTATTCAGAAAGCCAGTGCTAGAGGCCAAAACCCACTCCAAAATGGCCACCAGACACCACAAGAAAATGTCCGCCGGCAATACCGACCTGCGCCACAGCGCAGCCATGACAAAATGGCCACCAATGGAAATTACAATAGAGGAAGCAAGCACACTAAAAATGGCATTGGCGCTGCAAAAAATGACGCTTGAGCCCCACGATGCGGATAAGAAGGCCGTGCAGAGATTTCCCAAGAAACAGATCCACCCTCACAGAAAGTGGACCCTAACACCCCATGGTCCCTCACAAGGACCCGGAGTCCCCCCACAGGTACAGCCCGGTCGCAACAGGCCCTAGGGCAGGAGGGGAAACGGTGACAGTGAGCAGTATGTTGTGGCCGAACATGCGCGTAGCTAAGGTCTGCTCACGCTTGATTACTGGACTGGGTGGACTACAAGGATCTATAATATCCAACCTGTCACCAGCCGGCAGTTGATAGAAGAAATTTAAATTAAAAAAATGTAATTTCTTTAGGACTCTGGGCCCAAAGGGAGCCGAGTTCACCTCCTCTGCTAGGCAGAAAAAAACAGAGCTGCATATTGCAGGGTGAGGGGTTATGACCGGAGGGACCGCCCCCTGAGTGGGGCTGTTCAACTCCATTAAAGTTACATGTTTTAAGATAACTAACATGTTCTGCCTAGTCCTCTCCTATGAACAGGAACATAACCCACTTGTCAAGATTTAACCACTTCCATACTAGGCACTTATGCACCTTCCCGCCCAGACCAATTTTCACCTTTCAGAGCTCTCACACTTTGAATGACAATTATTCAGTCATGCTACACTGTATCCAAACCAAATTTGTATCCTTTTATTCTCACAAATAGAGCTTTCTTTTGGTGGTATTTAATCGCCACTGGGTTTTTTATTTTTTGCGCTATAAGCAAAAAAACAGCGAAAATTTGAAAAAAAAACACACTTTTTTTTAGTTTATATTGTGAAATTTTGCAAATAAGTGATTTTTCTTCATAAATTTGTGCCAAAATTAATACTGCTACATATCTTTTGTAAAAATAACCCAAATTAGTGTATATTATTTGGTCTTTGTGAAAGTTATAGAGTCTACAAACTATGGTGCCAATCACTGAAAATTGATCACATCTGATCACACCTAATGTACTGAAGGCCAATCTCATTTCTTGAGACAATAACAAGCCAGGAAAGTACAAATACCCACCACATTACCCCTTTTTGGAAAGTAGACAGTCCAAGGTATTTATTAAGAGGCATGGTGAGTTTTTTGAAGTTGTATTTTTTACCCACAATTCTTAGGAAAATTAAGATTTATTTTTTTACATAAACTGGTCATATTAACAATTATTTCTCTCACACAGCATATGCATAATTGCAACTACACCCCAAAATACATTCTGCTACTCCTCCTGAGTATGGCAATACCAAATGTGTGGGACTTTTACACAGCCTGGCCACATACAGAGGCCCAACATTGAAGTAGCTCTTTCAGGCGTTCTACAAGCAAAAATTGCACAAATCCTTTCTCAACCACCTATTACACTTTTGAAGGCCCTGGAGCACCAGGACAATGGAATTGTCCACAAAATGACCCCATTTTGGAAAGCACACACCCCAACGTATAATCTATGAAGCATTATGAGTCTTTTGAATGGTTCATTTTTTTCCAAAAGGTTTTGGAAAATGTGGAAAAAAAATGAAAATGCTTTTTTTTTACACAAAGTTGTCCATTTATAAGATATTTCTAACACATAGCATATACATAGCAAACATGACACCCCAAAATGCATTCCGCTACTCCTCCTGAGTATGGCAATACCAAATGTGTGGGACTTTTACACAGCCTGGCCCCATACAGAGGCCCAACATTGAAGTAGCACTTTCAGGCGTTCTACAAGCATAAATTGCACAAATCCTTTCTCAACCACCTATTACACTTTTGAAGGCCCTGGAGCACCAGGACAATGGAATTGTCCACAAAATGACCCCATTTTGGAAAGCACACACCCCAACGTATAATCTATGAAGCATTATGAGTCTTTTGAGCGGTTCATTTTTTTCCAGAAGGTTTTGGAAAATGTGGAAAAAAAATGAAAATGCATTTTTTTTACACAAAGTTGTCCATTTATAAGATATTTCTAACACATAGCATATATATAGCCAACATTACACCCCAAAATGCATTCCGCTACTCCTCCTGAGTATGGCAATACCAAATGTGTGGGACTTTTACACAGCCTGGCCCCATACAGAGGCCCAACATTGAAGTAGCACTTTCAGGCGTTCTACAAGCATAAATTGCACAAATCCTTTCTCAACCACCTATTACACTTTTGAAGGCCCTGGAGCACCAGGACAATGGAATTGTCCACAAAATGACCCAATTTTGGAAAGCACACACCCCAACGTATAATCTATGAAGCATTATGAGTCTTTTGAGCGGTTCATTTTTTTCCAGAAGGTTTTGGAAAATGTGGAAAAAAAATGAAAATGCATTTTTTTTACACAAAGTTGTCCATTTATAAGATATTTCTAACACATAGCATATATATAGCAAACATGACACCCCAAAATGCATTCCGCTACTCCTTCTGAGTATGGCAATACCAAATGTGTGGGACTTTTACACAGCCTGGCCACATACAGAGGCCTAAAATTGAAGTAGCACTTTCAGGCGTTCTTCAAGCATAAATTGCACATATCATTTTCTAAAACCGATCACATTTTTGAAGGCCCTTCATATATCTAACACATAGCATACACATACCAAATAACAAAAGATTACCTGTTTGTTTTAGTAGTGCAGTGGTCCACAGAGGAGAGCATCGGTCCAGGCAGCAGGCAGGGATGAGGTCAGCGACAACAAAAGCAATCATTCAGGCAGCAGGCAGGAATACTGTCCATAGTTCGTACAGGCAGAGATACTGTCAGCACAGCCAGAGCACAGCCAAAGCACAGGTCCAGGTAGCAGGCAGAGGTGTCTTAGCAGAAATATTGTGAAAAGTCAGTAGAGGTAGCAGGCAGATATATGATCAACACAGCCAAAGTATTGGTCCAAGCAGCAGGAAGAAACATGGTCCATAATGTCATGGGTCAATACAGGCAGTAATATGGTCAGCACAGCCAAAGTATTGGTCCAGGCAGCAGGAAGGACCATCAAGCTTAGGGCCAGGGGGACAGGGGTAGAGGCTTCTCCCACCCAAATCGCTTTGAAGCCTCTGGGCAACCAGACCCTGTTCTGGGAGAACAGAAAACGAAAAACTGGCTTTCTCTACTCAGAACGCTTTTCTGAAGCCCCTCACATATGTGAGACCCCTGTGTACTAAAAGTAAATGACCAAAAGATCAGTCCAAGTGGCAGGCAAAAACATGGTAGATTAACAGGCCAAGGTCGGTGCACATGGAAGTCTGAAATGTGGTTTAAATCGGCAGGCAGAGGCATCGTCGGTAAACAGGCTGAGGTTGGTACACATGGAGGTCAGAAACGTAGTTTGAATCGGCAAGCAAAGACATCGTCGGTAAACAGGCCAGGGTCAGTTAATTAACATGGTAGCAGGCAAATGGGGAAATGGCAGTCTGTTAATAAGGGGAACTAATATTGGATGGATGTATGATACTTTTTGAAGCACTGTCCCATGCACAGGCCAGGTTGGGAGGGACAATCGGGACAGTAACAGGTGGTGTCTCTCCTTACTCCTGCTTTGCTGCATACACGGCATTTTTTTTGGCGTCTTCTTCCAGATTCTGAGGGGGGGATGCTAAAGGGAAAGTGTCGCTCGTGAAGACGACTCACACAATCAGAGCGAATGCTTCCTGGGACGGGATCTTGTTGATAAATGAGGGCTTCAATGATATCTTCGATATACTGGAGGTAGGAGATTTGTGGGCTTTCAATTGGCGGATTGTCTTTTTGGTAGCATACAAACGAATTAAAAAGGGCCATGTGAAACAGATGAAATGCAACCTTCTTGTGCCAAAAATAGGACTTTCTTGTTGATAAGTAGGGCTGTAGCATCTGGTCATTTAAATCCACCCCCCCCCCCCCATGTACAAATTGTAATCGTTAACACATTCAGGCTTGGCAATATGTCTGCCTCTTTTTTGGATCTCCACCATGGTGTCATTGTGGATGGTAGAGAGGATGTGGACATCTTTCTTGTCCCTCCACTTCATGGCCAACACCTCCTCGTTCCTCATGAATGACGACTCTCCAGATTTCAAGTTTTTGGTCAACAAATTTTGTGGGAATCCCTTCCGTTTTTTTTTGAAGGTACCGCAGGCCAGGGTTTGCTTGCTGTAAAGTTGACGAAAAAGGGGCAGGCTGGTATAATAATTATCAACATATAAATGGTAGCCTTTTCCGAACAGGGGGTATGCCAACTCCCAGACAATTTTTCCACTGGTTCCAAGATATGTTGGGCAATCACGGGGCTGGAGCTGGGAGTCTTTGCCTTCATAGATCCTGAATGTGAACACATATCCAGTGGCTCGATCGCATAATTTATTTAATTTTAACCCATACCTGGCTCTCTTGTTTGGGATGTACTGCTTGAAGTGCAGTCGGCCAGTGAAATGTATAAGGGACTCGTCAACACAAATGTTTTGGTCTGGGATGAAAACTTCTGCAAATCGCTGGGAAAAGGCATCGATTAGGGGGCGTATTTTGTATAATTTGTCGTAGTGGGGATGATTTTGGGGAGGGCACTGTGAATGGTCATTAAAGTGGATAAAACGCATTATCATGTCGTATCTTGTCCTAGACATGACAGAGGAAAATATAGGCATGTGTTGGATGGGGCGTGTAGACCAATATAAATGGACTTCGTTCTTCTTTGTAAGCCCCATATTGAACATAAGACCCAAATTTTTTTTTAATTCTTCCAATGTTAGACGCCGCCAGTGGAACATGCGGGCGTAGGAAGAATTGGGGTTGGCGGCAATATATTGGGATGCATATAGATTGGTTTGATCCACTATATTCTGCATAAAATCTTCTGGGAAAAATAAACAAAAATAATCAAATTGAGAAAAATTCCCAGTGTTGGGCTGCACACCTGGCTGTGCGGTGAAAAGGGGGATGATAGCGGATCCTGAGTTAGCAGGCAACCATAAGGGGTTTGCCAGGGCATCGGGAAGGTAGGACTGGGGCAGGATTCTTCGGGTTGGGCGTGGATTTCCATTACTAGTACTGGGCTCCTCTTCCTGGCGTATGGCGCTGCTGGTGCTGGGCAGATCTCCTGATCTTGGTCCTGATCTTGGTCCTGATCTTGGTCCCAATCGCATTCTTTTGGGAGGGACGGTTTCCTCCGGGGACTCGGACTCTGAGCCACTATCCTCCACTGGCTCATATTCCGAATCAGAATCGGATAATGGGGGCTCCTCGCTGTGCTCATCATCCGACATGGTGGACATAATGACATATGCCTCCTCGAGTGTGAAAAGCTTTTGGGACATTATGGCAGTATGTCAGTACTTATTGGTGGGCCTGCGTAATAGTACTGCTGGTGGTAGTGGTGGCGGCCTATGTGGTGGTACCGATGAAGGTATTAGTGTCAGGAATGTGTGGTGGTGGTACGGGTGGTGGTGGTACCGATGGCGGTGGTGGTACGGTGGTGGTGGTACCGATGGCGGTATGGGTGGCGATACCGATGGCGGTATGGGTGGTGGTACCGATGGCAGTGGTACTGATGGCAGTACTAGTAGTCTGTGTGGCGGTACTGATGGAGGTATTAGTGGCAGGAATGTGTGGTGGTACCTATGGCAGTGGTACAGGTGGTGGTACCGGTGGTGGTGGTACCGATGGCGGTACAGGTGGTGGTACCGATGGCGGTACAGGTGGTGGTGGTACCGGTGGCGGTACGGGTGGTGGTGGTACCGATGGCGGTACGGGTGGTGGTGGTACCGATGGCGGTACGGGTGGTGGTGGTACCGATGGCGGTACGGGTGGTGGTGGTACCGATGGTGGTACGGGTGGTGGTGGTACCGATGGCGGTACGGGTGATGGCGGTACAGGTGGTGGCGATACGGGTGGCGGCGGTACCGATGACGGTACGGGTGGCAGCGGTACCGATGGCGGTACAGGTGGTGGCGGTACTGATGGTGGTATGGGTGGTGGCGGTACGGGTGGCAGTGGTACCGATGGCGGTACGGGTAGCGGCGGTACCGATGGTGGTACGGGTGATGGCAGTACAGGTGGTACCGATTGCGGTATGGGTGGTGGTGGCGGTACGGGTGGCGGCGGTACCGATGACGGTACGGGTGGCAGCGGTACCGATGGCGGTACAGGTGGTGGTGGTACTGATGGTGGTATGGGTGGTGGCGGTACGGGTGGCGGTGGTACCGATGGCGGTACGGGTAGCGGCGGTACCGATGGCGGTACGGGTGGCGGTGTTAGAGATGGGCTGATTTACAGATGGGCTGATTTACAGATGGGCTGATTTATAGGGCTGTGTGACAGGTCCTCTTTATTGGTGGGGGGGGGTAGGGTGGGTGTGTTGTATACAGTGTATATACAGACAAACTACACTGATCTCACTTACTGATCCCTGCTCTCTCCTCACAAATCGGTGTGTGAGGAGAGAGCAGGGATCAGATAGTAACTGCCTGGTTTGTTTACACTTGTGACCGGCTGTGATTGGACACAGCCGGTCACATGGTAAACAGCCAATTTCATTGGCTGTTTACCCTGATCGGGGAAGCGCTGTGTCCAAGGGACACGCGCCTAAAACGATCCCCGCTCTGCAAGCCTCTGGCGGCGCGCACGGAGCGCGCCGCCGAATCTGTTTTGACATGTGATCGGCTGTGTCTTTGACACAGCCGATCACGTGGTAAACAGCCAATGAAATTGGCTGTTTACCGTGATCGGGGAAGCGCTGTGTTCGAGGGACACACGCCGTCCCCGATCGCCGCGCTGTGCGCACCTGCGGACACGCGCTGGGCATTAATGTAAAAGCCGTTCCTAAACGGCCAGTCACAAATTTGTAACTACTTCCCGGCGGTAAATTTGTCATTGACCGGGCGGGAAGTGGTTAAGGAGCTGTGTCCACCCATGGATAAGAGAAAACAAATGTATTCATCAGTTTAGGCCAATATGTATTCTGCTACATAATTTTGGTAAAACAAATCTTAATAAGCGTATATTGATTGGTTTGTGCAAAAGTTATAGCGTCTACAAACAAATGGGATAGATTTATGGCACTTTTTTTACTAGTAATGACAGTGATCTGAGATTTTCAGCAGGTTTGTGATATTGCGGCGGACAGATCGGAACACTTTTTTGGGGCCATTGACATTTTGTCAGGGTACCAGTAACTCCAGCTGCCGATCCTCGCCACGGCGCATGCCCATGCGCGGCGCATCCACGCGCACGTCCGCCAATCAAGTCTCAGCCCGGCCTATTTAAAACAGTACCTTTGTTAACCTGAAAGCCTTGACCTATTTTACCCCGGATCGGACCTGACTTCTCTACGCCTTCTCCTGCACTTTGACCCTCGGCTCGTCTCATCGGTTCTGCTGCTGTCTGTACCTCTTGACCCCCGGCTTGTATCGTGGACCTTCTGCCTTCTCCAATCCCTGACCATTGGCTCGCATCCCGGATCTGCTTATAGTCCTGACCTGAACTGATTCTCTGCTTGCTGAACTTTGTTGTTCCTGGATCACTATCCACGCCTGCCACGGCCCAGTCCTGTGACCATAGGCCAAGTCCTCAGAGATCTACTACCAGTACAACACCTACCGCTGGTAGCCGGTGCCCCTTTGTGCCCTTCCCCGCTGTCTCCACCTCCAGGGGGGTGAAGTGCACAGAGTCGCAAAGGCAGCCGCCCTCGGCATTTTGGCCTCGGTGAGTACTTATCCTGACAGTTCTGACAGTACAAACCAGCCAGATGTCAGAGGCCGACAGGGTGCGCTCGCCTTTTGAGACCTTATGCCAGCAGGTCTCGGGTCTTACGGAGGCAGTGCAGAAGTTGCAGGACGGGTACCTCCAAATTGACGGCCGCCTTCAGCAGCTTACCGGACAACCTGGTCCCTCCGCTCCAACCGCAGCTCCCCCTACTGAGACTGCAGCCCCACAGGCTTCCGCAAATCCAGCTGTGGTAGTGACTCACCCTGAGCCCAGAGTCCCGACTCCTGAGCGATTCACGGGCGATCGCAGAAAGTATCGTGCATTTAAAAACGCCTGCTCTCTGTATCTCGCGCTGCAGCCTAGAACATTCTTTTCAGAGGCAGTAAAAGTAGGCTTCGTTATCTCCCTCCTCTCTGAAGAACCACAGGCATGGGCCCATGGCCTCATGGAACAGAGAAGTCCGGTGCTGGATACACTTGACACCTTCTTTGAGCAAATGGCCAGACTCTACGATGATCCACAACGCACTGCGACAGCTGAAACCATTCTTCACAACCTCAGCCAAGGGAAGAGACCAGTAGAAGACTACACAGCCGAGTTTCGGAAGTGGTCAGCCAACACCGGCTGGAACGAAGCAGCCCTAAAGTATCAGTTCCGGCAGGGACTTTCAGAAGCGCTCAAAGACGAGCTAGCCAGAACTGAACCCTCTGCCACACTGGAGGACTTAATTCAAGCCGATACCCAATTGGACAGACGTCTACGGGAACGGCGTTCCGAGCGCCTCCACACGCCTCGTCCAACCTGGATTCCTCCGAGACCAACTCCTACGTACCCACCGCCTCCAGTCTCCTCCTCCAACCCAGTTCCCGACCCAGAACCCATGCAGCTTGGGCTGGTCCGCTCTCCTCTCACTCCGGAAGAAAGGCAACGCAGGCGTCAAGCCAACCTGTGTCTGTATTGTGGTGGCTCCGGCCACTTTCTTCGCACCTGTCCGGTGAGACCCAGTAAGTGTGCACCCAGGCCCGCTTCGGACTGCCGTGTTGTCAGCGCTCCACAGTCTTACCTTACTCTCTCTACAGCTACCAGAAGGGGTGACTCGCTTACCAGCAATCATGGACTCTGGCGCCTGCAGTAGCTTTGTGGACTCTGCTCTAGCTCTGAAGCTACATTTTCTCCTTCATTCCAAGGATCCTCATTTACAAGTACGTCTGGCAGACGGCTCTCTCCCTCGCTCAGGATTAGTCACACAGCAGATCGATCCTGTTCTGGCCATCACAGATATCGGACACCAGGAGCTCCTACAGTTGGACTTAATTGCATCTCCAATGTTCCCTATCATTTTGGGCCTTCCCTGGCTGCACACACACCAACCGCATATTGACTGGGGAAGCAAGGAAGTCAGCTTTGTTTCTTCCCACTGCTCTGCACATTGCCTCGCACCAGTTACCAACGCCTGTTCCACCGTTACCACCACGGCAGAGAATCTTCAACACGTCCCTCCAGCATACCGGGAATTTACAGACGTCTTTGACAAACAACAGGCCGACCATCTACCACCTCACAGGCCTTACGATTGCCCGATAGACCTACTACCCGGCGCGGAAATCCCGTTTGGCCGTATTTTCCCCCTATCAGAGACTGAACTAAAGGCCCTCAAGGCCTATATCGATGAGAACCTTAAAAAACAATTTATTCGCCCTTCCTCTTCCCCTGCGGGAGCAGGGATCTTCTTTGTGGAAAAAAAAGATGGCTCTCTCAGACCCTGCATAGATTACAGGGAATTGAACAAGATTACTGTCAAAAACAGATACCCGCTACCCCTCATCCCCAAACTCTTCCAGCGCTTCTGGTCTGCTAAAGTCTTCTCCAAATTAGACCTCTGGGGAGCTTACAGCCTCGTCCGAATTAGGGAAGGGGATGAGTGGAAGACTGCATTTAGATCCAGATTCAAACACTTTGAATATCTTGAAATCCTGTTCGGCCTCTGCAACGCCCCAGTAACCTTCCAGCATTTTGTCAATGACATTTTTCGGAAGCACTTGGATGACTTTTTGGTAGTCTATTTGGACGATATCCTTATCTTCTCCGCTTCCATTGAGCTTCATCGGGAATATGTCAAGATAGTTCTTATGACCCTCAGATTCCATAAATTGTACCTGAAAGCCGAGAAGTGTGAGTTTGAAAAGAGTACAGTACAATTTCTTGGGTTCATCGTTTCTACGAGTGGAGTCGCCATGGACCCACAAAAAGTTCAAGCCATTCAGGACTGGCCGGCTCCCAAAGACAGGAAAGGAGTACAACGGTTTATCGGTTTTGCTAATTTTTATAGACTATTTATCACTGGGTTCTCCGCCATAGTAGCACCCATCACCAAGCTTACCCGTCAAGGCAACCGTTTTGTGTGGTCTCAGGAGGCCCAAGAAGCCTTCCTTCAGCTCAAGTCAGCATTTACTTCAGCACCCATTTTACACCATCCGATCCGGCACTACCCTTTATACTCGAGGTTGACGCCTCCGAGACAGCTGTGGGAGCAATCCTAACCCAAAGACACGGACTAAAAGCCCTGCTGCATCCGATGGCTTTTGCCTCTTGAAAATTAAATCCGCCAGAAAGAAATTATGATGTCGGTGACAGAGAATTGCTGGCGATTAAGTTCGCCCGAGAAGAGTGGAGATACTTGTTGGAGGGGGCAGTTCACCCTGTTATGATCTTCACAGATCACAGGAATCTAGAATATCTGCGATCTGCAAAGTGGCTAAGACCCAGACAAGCCCGCTGGGCCCTTTTCTTCACCCGGTTTAATTTTCTCATATCCTATAGGCCCGGTTCCAAGAATGGGAAGGCAGATGCCCTTTCCAGAATGTTTTTGGAAACCCCCAAAGCATCTGAACCTGGCACCATCCTATCTTCACAAAACTTCCTGTTACTCCCGCAACTGGATCTCCTAACCTCTATTAAGACCGCATCCAGGCACTATCTTAACCAGAGCTCTCTCCCTCTTGAAAAACGGGACGGAGTGCTCTGGTCTCGAGACAAGATTTTCGTTCCTTTGAAAACCCGGTACCTAGTTCTGAGTACCTTCCAAGATCACAAGCTGGCGGGCCATTTTGGAGCCCGAAAGACCGCAGAACTGGTCTCCCGCACCTTCTGGTGGCCAAACTGGAGGCAGAATTGCAAAGCCTATGTGTATGCATGTACTCGTTGCCAATGCAACAAGGGGCCTAGTACAAGGAGTTGGGGGTTGCTCAAGCCTCTGCCCATCCCCGAACGACCATGGTCGGAGGTCTCCATGGACTTTATTGTGGATCTCCCTCCTTCCGGGGGGTTTACCTCAATTTTCGTAGTCATTGATCGCCTTTCCAAAATGGCGCACTTCTTACCTATGGTGGGCACCCCCTCCGCTACAGAGACAGCTAAAGTTTTCTTTAAAGAGATAGTCCGGC
Source organism: Rana kukunoris (assembly GCA_029574335.1). NCBI lineage: Eukaryota > Metazoa > Chordata > Amphibia > Anura > Ranidae > Rana > Rana kukunoris. The sequence continues at coordinate 366,394,254 of CM056050.1, forward strand.
TTTACGGGACTCCCAAAAGTATCGTCTCTAACAGAGGCGTACAATTTACGTCCAAATTCTGGAAAGAACTCTGCAAATCTCTTGACATCAAAATTTGTCTTTCATCAGCCTATCACCCACAGAGCAATGGTCAAACTGAAAGTACGAACCAGACCCTGGAGCAATACCTCCGCTGCTTCTGTTCAGCCTCCCAGGATGACTGGTCCTCACTGCTTCCATCCGCGGAATTTGCATACAACAATTCCATCCATTCCACAACCAAATAAACCCCCTTCTGGTCAAACTTCGGGTTTCACCCCTCATTTCTGCCTAGTCCTATTCCGGAGACGACGGTTCCAGCCGTGCAGGAGCACATAACCTCTGTTCAACTGAACTTCAAGAGGGACTCCAGGAGATGATGCGGCAAGCCCAGGAGGATCACAAAAACATTTTTTGATAGGAAGAAAAAGGAAGGCCCGACCTTTGAAATTGGGGAAAAAGTCTGGCTGACAGCTGCGAATCTCAGGTTACACATACCTTCTCGGAAGTTAGGACCGAAGTTTATCGGACCCTTCAAAGTCAAACGAAAAATCAATGATGTGGCTTTCGAGTTAGCTCTACCCAATTCTTACAAGATCCACCCCGTCTTCCATGTCTCCTTACTGAAGCCTGTCATCCCTGAGTCCTTCCCAGAGAGGGAAGAATCTCCGCCATCACCAGTGGAAGTAGAGGGTGAGATGGAATTCGAAGTTGAGGCCATTCTGGGCTGCAGAAAGAGAGGAAGACAGCTGCAGTACTTGGTCAAGTGGAAGGGGTACCCTCCGGAAGATAATTCATGGGAACCTTCAAGGAACTTACACGCTCCACGGCTAATTCGGGCTTTCCACCAAGACCACCCAGAACTGATGTCCAGCCTGGGCGTCCGGAGTCCGCCCCTTGGGGGGGGGGCACTGTCAGGGTACCAGTACCTCCAGCTGCCGATCCTCGCCACGGCGCATGCCCGTGCCCGTGCGCGGCGCTGCGTTCCAACATGGTTCTATGCTACGGCGCGCGCATCCACGCGCACGTCTGCGCGCGCATCCACGCGCACGTCCGCCAATCAAGTCTCAGCCCGGCCTATTTAAACCAGCCCCAGGCTCATGGCGGGTTGCTGGTTTGTTGTCAGCTATCCTGCTATAGTACCTTTGTTAACCTGAAAGCCTTGACCTATTTGACCCGGATCGGACGTGACTTCTTTACGCCTTCTCCTGCACTTTGACCCTCGGCTCGTCTCATCGGTTCTGCTGCTGTCTGTACCTCTTGACCCCCGGCTTGTATCGTGGACCTTCTGCCTTCTCCAATCCCTGACCATTGGCTCGCATCCCGGATCTTCTTATAGTCCTGACCTGAACTGATTCTCTGCTTGCTGAACTTTGTTGCACCTGGATCACTATCCACGCCTGCCACGGCCCTGTCCTGTGACCATAGGCCAAGTCCTCAGAGATCTACTACCAGTACAACACCTACCGCTGGTAGCCGGTGCCCCTTTGTGCCCTTCCCCGCTGTCTCTACCTCCAGGGGGGTGAAGTGCACAGAGTCGCAAAGGCAGCCGCCCTCGGCATCTCGGCCTTTGGTGAGTACTTATCCCGACAGTTCTGACACATTTATACAGCGATCAGAGCTAAAAATAACCACTGATTACTCAAGGGGTTAAATGTGTTCCCTGGGAGGTGTTTCTAACTGTATGGGGACTGGAGGAGGAGAGAGATTGTTGTTCCTAATCACTAGGAACAGACACAATTTCCAACAAGCTGATTCAAGAGAAGTCAATAATTATATCAAATTCTCTAGAACAGGAATGGCTACAGATGGATCAAAAATCGACCAGTGCCTGCTGAACCAGACAGCACCAGCGCAAATTTAGATTCCAGATGAAATATACATGTAGTGAGGGGATCATTCCCCTAAAATGGAAAAAACGTTTAAGGCCTTTTCAACATAATGCTCATTTTCTCTTTTTTACTACAACAATGCTTAAAAGAGAAGTTTGGGATTAAAAACAATCATATTCACCTAGGTGGACGCAGCATCAATCTGATGCTGCATCTGTCCCCTGTCGGGTCTGCAGGGAGAACTAAGCAATAAAAATTGCATATCGCTCAGTTCTCCCCCTCAGCTCTGAACAGAGAGCCGTGACTGTCAGTCAATGGCTCTCTGCTCTCCCCTCCAGCGCTGGGCTGTGAAGAGGGCTGGAGGAGCTGGCTTAGGCTCTCAGCGGATCACTGAGAGGCTGAGCCAGGTGTTGGTCCAGGCATCTGGATAGACCCCGACCACATGATCGGGATCTATCCCAAGCCTGGTGACGTCAGCTGACAATAGACTTTAGTCCACTGTTGGCTGAAAACAGGTCACGGGAGTGCAGAAGAAACTACACTCCGGTAATCTATAGGAGAAGTATGGCCACAAAGGCTTTGGCCATTCTTCTCCTTTAAATTGGTTACGACTTTTCGAAACATGCACATCCATAACTCACTTGCATCTGCCTTCCTGAAGCAGGTTAAAAAGAACAGAATAAATATTTGTACCTTTGGAACTGTGTAATTGCAGCTCTTTGAATTGGTCCATGGAGATGAAATCTTGTTATCAGATTTTCTGTCAGGCTGTCCTTGTGATATTATTTCTGCAAGAGTTGATCTCTTTGAAAAAGAGGAAGAAGTCTGTATATTTCCCATTTTGGATGATTGCTTTGGAGTTTCTGCAATAAAGGTCTGAACCTCCTATATGAGAAACAGAAATGCCATAAAACCTTGGATTGAACTTGCAGATTTTACTTTTTTTTTTATCTTAATTGCTTTTTATTATTTTTTCTCATTTTAGCAAACATTGCATATGGTTACATGTATAAAAAAAATGTTTGATACAGTTTAATTGTTTACATACAAACCCTTACACAGTGTATATCAATTGTCTACCAAAAGTGTCCTCCCCCCCCCCTTTCCCCCTCCCCCTCCCACCCCTCCCCCCTGATAGAAGAGCCAGAGGTCCAACACCTAAAGAGAGGAACAAAGATGCAGCGAGAAGGAGAGAGTATCCTGATCTAATTTATCTAATTATTCGTTGGAAAGTGTCCTTGAGGAACAGGGGATGCGGTCCAGGAGGCACATCGGGGAGTTAGGTCTGGCCCAGTCAGAGAGATAATATGGCCTACTTTCATCCTATTATTACTACTAAACTAGCCTTTTAGTCTACTTGGGATGGGAGGGCTTGCGGTTTCAGCAGAGTGTCATCCATCTAGCGGGAATCCCATTTATTTTAGCCAGGGCCCCCATACTCTTTTAAATTTATTGTAGTTTCCTTGTTTAATGAGGGCTACCCTCTCACACCATATCAGAGCGTTGATATTTTCAGCCCAGGTCTCAACGGATGGAGGAGCCTGCGATTGCCATCTTTGTGCAATCAACTTCCGAGCCTGGAACAGGCACTTAAGTACACTCTCCAAGACTCCTACCGGGTTTATATGATCGTCCATAATTCCTAGGAGGGAGGTCTTAACTTCTGGCTCCAGAGAAGTCCCAAACACCCTATTGATCATGTTTATCACTTTTGTCCAGTATCTAAAGAGCTTGGGACATCTCCAAAACATGTGAACAAGATCTCCAGGTGCCTTACATCTAGGGCATTCATCGCTCTGTTTCCACCCTAATAGAAACATTTTCCTAGGTGTGTAGTAGACTCGGTGTAGTAGAAACAGATGAGACAGCCTCTGGGCTGGGGCGATTGATACCAATGTCCCCCTATGTAGGATCTCATTCCACTGCTCCAAAGTCAATACCCCAATGTCTCTTTCCCATCTTTCTCGGCTCTTATAGACCCCAGTTTGATTTATAGTTTTAGTACCTAATTTATAGTATAGTGCAGATATTTGGCCTCTCGTGGCAGTGTTTTGAATCATTTTAAGCAACCCAGGAATAGGAGTCCTAACTAGTGGATAGGTCTTAAACTGAATTTGAAGGGCGTGCCTAATCTGGAGGTAAATAAAGAAGGTTTTATTTGGTATATCAAATTCTTCCCTCAATTTAGAAAACGTTTTAATGAGGTCTCCCTCATACATCTGCATCAGTCGTGTTATTCCCTGGTTTTCCCAGACTCTAGGGATTTCAATCTCCCTGAGTTCTGTTAGATTTTTGTTTCGCCAGAGGGGAGTAAATTCCGTTATACCCGTATAGCCCAAAAGGGCTTTCGTATTCTGCCATAATTTATTAATTAGATTAATAGTCGGGCACTTATAGTGGAATGAGGCTGCTTCTAAAGCTTCTATTATTGATGGGGACTATATAAAGTCCATTTAAACTTCTATACAGTGCTTATAAATAGTCAAACAAAGCACTGCAACAACCCAAAAGGGTAAAAAAAAAAGGGGGGATTTAAAGGGAGGGAAGGAAACACAAAGTCGCATTAATATCTATAGTTTCTTGCTGTTTGCTTCAAGCCATTGGGCTCCCTCTGCCGGTGAGTTGAAAATAAAAGTCCTGCCCAGAGCTGTCACCCGTAAGCGAGCCGGGTACAGCAAGGCATATACCACATTATGTTGCTGCAAGGTGCGCTTTATTTGTGTGAATTCAGCTCTGCGTTTTTGTAACTCAGGAGAGAAGTCAGGATAGAAGGAAATGCTGCCTCCCTTATACATGATGTCCCCCATACACCTGGCTTTCTGGAGGAGGGTAACTTTATCTCCATAGTTGAAGAATTTGAAAAGAAGTGATCTAGGGCGCCCTCCTTCTTGCGGGGGCTTAAAAGGAACTCGATGAGCTCTCTCAATAGAAAAAAAAGATGAAAAAGTGTCAGGGCCAAAGATCTCCTTGAGCCAGCCCTCCATGAAGGATATAGTGTTAGACCCCTCGCTCTGTTCCGGCAAACCGATAACTCTAACATTGTTCCTTCGTAATCTGTTCTCAATTTCATCTAATTTGGCTATTTGTTGATTCGTTTTCTCCTGTAAACCCTTGAGCTCTTTTTCAAGCGGATATAGTGCGTCCTCAGTCGTGCTCATTCGTTCTTCCAGGGTAGTAACCCTTTCGGCAACTTTGCGCATATCCTGATGTATTAACACAAGCTCCTCGCTAAGGTTTAACTGATTATCGAAGCCCACCATAAATTGTTTACAATCATTAACCGCCCGCAATACATCCTTCAGTGTAGGCTTATCTATTGATTCAGGGCATGGTAGGGTGGCCGGATCTGTTGTTGAAGGCGCAGATATAACTGACTCTGGTACAGTTCCATTTACCTCCCCGTCCTCTATCAGGCTGGGTTTTAGCCCCTATCGGATTTGCGAGGTTGGTTGGTTTAGAGGCCGCCGCCGGCCCTTGGCTTTTCCTGGCAGCCGATGCTGCTAAGGGGGGCCTTGGTCTGTGTAGCTGATGATGGTTGGCCTCCTTTGTTAGGTGATTGGGATGTATTCTGGACGGCCGGAAAAAAACGATCTAGCTTGGCCGCTGCAGCCTGACTACCTTTCTCCTTTCCCTTGGCGGAGCGTGTAGTAGGGGCCCCCGCTATATGCTGTTGATCCTCCAGCCCACGTTTAGTAGTCATAGTAAACATGGGGATAAAAAAAAAAAAAAGAAGGGGGGTAGAGATACACACCACTCAAAGTGTCCCAGAAATGGCAAACACAGGGAAAGATTAGAAGTCTGAAGGTTACAGTGTACACTGTATAGTGTATGTCTCCTGTGCCTTATCCAATGATCCAAAATAAAGGGTACCTTGATCAGAGTGAATAGGATATTTGTGGGGTATATTGAGATGTATTAAGAGTGTATTAAGTCCACATCTCTGCTTGGCCCCTTTCTCATATTACTTCCCCTTTCTTCCTCTATTCCTTGTGTGATAGATAGTTGAGTCCCCTCTTCATATTTGTCTCCTCTCACCCTCTCTCTACTTCCCCTCTCCTTTACCAAAAAAAAAAAAAATTATTACAAATGACAATCAATTGGACAGTCAATCACTTTAGGGAGATAGGGATACTAGAGGCAGCATAAGAGAGCATAAGAGAACAGGTAAATCCTAACCCCAGGAATCATTAGGGGGGCTTAGGGCTGTACACTGGAGCAGATGTCTCCTTACCAGTACCTCCACAAGTGCGATCCCGAGCGGATAGGGCGGGTAAAGTTAATGTCCTTGCTCCAATCGCCGATCAGCCTCCTCAGCTCCAACTCGAGTGGTGAGACTCTCACGGCGTCCCGTACTCTTGCGAGAACTCGGGAGAAGCATCAGGGAATCAAGGGGGCTCCAGTCCCGCACCGCTCTCACCTCTTAGGCGGATTTTTGGGCAAACCCAGCAGAATTTCCTCCTCGAGCAGCGCGGCAAGCAGGAGCGGAAGGTAAGGAGCCGTGTATTTGAGATAACGGTCTCAGGTAGCAGGGATCCATTAGGATGTTCAATCTCGCAGCATGACTTTTTCCCCTGGAGATAGGAGGGGTGGAGAGATCCTCACACACTCATGCTCACGCTCTCGCTTTCACTCCATCTTACATCCGGTCACGCCCCTCGACCGCAGATTTTACTTTACTTTTAATTAAAATGTAAAAAATATTATTCACCTTATGCTTCATATTTGTCTTTAGTTGTATTTTCTCCTTTTCAAGTTTTTCCTAAAATAAAATATTTACATATTAAAGGAAATGTACACATGCACAATGAAACTGACAACGACTATTAAAAAAAGCTATCTCTTTCTAAGCAGATTGCAATAATACCAAATCTGACTGCCAGTCAGACTGAAGTTTTAGATTTTGCATACCCTGTTTTTATATTTTCCTAAAAAGTACTGAAAAAAGTAATCAATTCAAAAAGCAAACAATGAGAAATGTCGTCAGAGGAATAGCTGCGAGTCTAGTATATCTGGTACCTGAAAGATAACTATTGGCCTAAAGTGGTTATAAACTAATCTTTTTTTCATTAAACCCAGCGGGTTGAACAAAACAAAACTGACAGCTATGGTCGGAGCCTCTGTATTAAAAATCCGATGTTAGTACAGCAATCTCCCCTGCGGTGCTATTGTGTTCTTAGAGGGGGACAGCCCCCTGCCAGAACACTCCGGTAAGCACTCTCAGGCGGGGGCTGGTCCGCAGACCTTTTTTGGTCATGACCCGTCGACAGAACAGCCAAATGACTTTAGACATTCGGCCGGTGTGTACTAGGCTTTACTTATACCCAGTGAAGTAATTATCCTCAGGAGATATACAGAGATGAAACGGTTCTTCCTACATATGTTTTACGTGTTTATCTGCAGTCTTCTCTTCTCTACATCTCTTCAAAGTGCAAGAGAAGAACAAAGAAACAGCTGAGGCTGTCAATCTGCTGGAGATCCCTCTCCTAACACCTTTTTTTCTCTTGGTGTCAGGAAAACTTGTCAAGTGATTCATGCTGATAGCGGAAGAATGAAGCAGCAGACAGAAATGACATCACTTAGTTCTCTTAATTGAGACAAATACACACAACAGAGGGATATGCTTGGTTCATTTTCATGTATGAGGTTTACAATTACATTTATTTTCAAATGATCTAGGGTAATAAGAAATTTACATTGAAGCCCATCCACTGGCATACATTATTCAAACCCATTCCATTTACAAAAACCCGCTGGGTACACCTGGATTGAAAATGTGGCCAGTTCCTTCTGAACCGGCCGAATTTTCGATCTTTGTGTAGATCAGCAAAAGCGGATGTATGGCTACGGGCTCTCGCCCAGGAGAGCTGAACTGCCGCAGTAAAAGGACGGCGGCAGGTCGGCAAGCAGTTAAAGGGCATGTCAACTCGAACAATGACCTTCACGGGCAAATGGCACTCCATGGCCACGGAATCAGACGCTATGCCCAGAAAAATTAGCTCCGTCGTAGGGCCCTCCGTTTTTTCTGGAGCTAAAGGAATCCTGAAACAATCCGCTATGTGTTGAAGTGTCCCCACTAAAACTGAGCCAGCGTTAGAAGCCGGTGGCCCGATACACAGGAAATCATCCAGGCAGTGGATGATGGAATTTAGGCTGGACACATCCCACACTACTCATTCGACAAAAGAGCTAAAAGCTTCGAACAGTGCACATGAAATGGAACACCCCATTGGTAGACAACGATCGACAAAATATGAATCGTCCCACCTACAACTCAAAAGGTGCACATTGTCCAATGAACCGGTAGCAGGCAAAACGCTGCCTCCACATCCATCTTGGCCTACAGTGACCCCCTTCCGTACCACGAACCCAGGCTACTGCCGCGTCAAACAATGTATAGGTGACCGCACAGGCTTGCGGATCAATACCATTGTTGATCGAGCCCCCTTTAGGGTAGGAAAGATGATGACTCAAACTATACTTGCCTGGTTCCTTCTTGAGAACCACCCCCAGACCACCCCCACGACCAGGCCCGGAAACGGAGAGGAAAAAGTTCCACTCATCCTACCCAGACAAACTTCCTTCGAAAGTTTCTCCGACACCACCTCCAGGAACTGGAGAGCCGACCGTAAATTTGGTGACAAAGGGGGAAATCCCGTCAATGTGCAAGGGATACTGAAAACCACCCTAAACCCCTCGCCAAGGAGTCGCGCAGACTCTCATTAAATTGCCAGCAAACCCCTTTCTTCCTAGTGCCCGATGAACCTGAGGTGAAGGCTCCACCAGCCCCCCTGGAAAGGACTGGCTCCCACCCCTGATCGGGGTCATCAGCTTCATACAGAGGCCAATGTCCTTATGGTCCCAGCAAATAGCCGGCTGCACCGCCTTATGTTGCCTAAACTGTTCATCATAGCGAAGTCACGCCACACCCCCATAGACCCATTAGCCTCCCCAATAGCAAAAAAGGTCCGAACAGCTCTCTGGTTCCTTTTCGCCGATCACACTTGCCAAGATCGCAAAAGCTTGCAACCAGTTGGCAAACGTCCGAGGAATAAGGCGATACCTATGCTTCTCCTCGTCTTCCTTCTTGATCGCCTACGGTTTCTCGCAATCAAGGTTGAACTTTTCAAGCGGCAGCAGGGAAAATTTTTCCATATACTCCCCCTTCCAAATCCTGTCCCTCACCACAGGCTTGAAGGGTCCGAAGGCGGGCTCCTGTTGCAGTGCTGAGCCAGAGGGGTCCTGTCAGGACTAAAGTGCTCTAGAGCGACTAGAGCACGTGGTGGCGCAGGCCCTATCTGGGGGGGGGGGACTCTGCTGGACCCCCTGCAGGGAACCTACGACTTGGCTCTGCACTCACGCTGTGCCATGAACATCGACCGCAGCCCTAAGCTGGGATAATAAATGCTCCAGCTCGCTCATAACAGCGGTGATAATCGGGAGAACACTAAGCTGAGATGTTCTTCCCCCTGGCTACCACAATCAACTGTTGGAGCCTCACCCCCCCTTCAAAGCCAATATCTCCCTAGCCCCCCCCCCCCCGAACCTTTTAACCGACCAATGAAGATGCCGACTAGATGCCAACTGGGAAATTACAAATTTCTCGACCTCTTTTCGGGCTCTCCAATCTGAAATATCCTCTGCAGCAGCTGGCAGGAGGAGGGAAGCTGGCAGTGCTGGAGGGAGGGTTAAGGAGGATCAAAGCAATGGTGGGGGGGCACACAGGGGAGAGTTATTTAGAGCAGCGGGGGGTGCTGGATGCAGGCATAGGCACTGTAGATTCCCCTGCAGGGCAATTAGTGGACCCCAGTACCAGAACGTGGCTAAATAAGTTTTTAAGCTTCTTCCTTAAACCCTGTCCCCACGGTCTGCTTCCGTCTCAGTCCCCTCACTACAGATTACTCAGCCACCCTGAGAGAAAAAGCTCAGCTGTTTGCCAGCGGGGGACTACAGCTGACAAACAATAAATACATTTTGTTTCCTCAGTAAGGGTCCTTTCACACATGTGGATGGTATGTCTGTATTTTATCTATCCGTTTTTGGTTGAAATACAAACATACATGTATTCCTATGGGATAGCGGATGACAGCGGTGAACATCCGCTGACACTCGATCTCATCGTCCCTGCTATGGTCCGATTTTACAGACAGAGGAAAATCCTATTTTTCCATCCATCTGCGGAGCGGATGAACATGGACAGACGGTCCGTGTTCATCCGATCCCCCCATAGGGGAGAGCAAAGATCTTACAGGGCGGTCCCTGCACAGTGTGCAGGGAACGCCCTGTCATCCGCCGGCTCAGCGGGGATCAACAGAGCGATCCCCGCTGTGAAAACAGATGAGACATGTACGGATTCTCACGGGATCCGTACATGTGAAAGGGGCCTAAGTGTCTGGGGATTTGGACCCCCCCCCCCCCAGGCACCCTTAGACGAGGTGGCTGCCTAAGCCACCCATCGCTGGCGCCAGCCCTGGTAGCAGATGTGAGCTGTTGTAGTTCTACAGAGATATACATCAACAAACTCCATTAACCAGTGCTTTCCTACAAAGTATCCTACACCGAAAAAGAGATGAACATTGCTAATGAGAAATCTCTAACGCACTTGATCTTGGTCATTGTTTATCTCAAATATATTTTGCCCCTGAAAATGACTGTGATTTTGAATATTGATCATCACTCGTTTTACCACAGTTATTTAACATATAAACATATTTTACTTATTACCAGTAAAGCTTTTGAACAAATAGCTTCCTGTTCTTTCGCTCTGAGCCGACACAATTCTCCATCCTTTTCTTCAATCAGTTTATCATACTGATGCTAACAGAAAAAAAAAAAGATAAAACATATTCATGTTAATCTATAAAATATTTATCTATAGCCTTTGAACCTGTTAAAATGAACCTCAGTAATATTTCTATTTCCTCTGTTTAGTGAGGATACTTTTTTTTATATCTGTCTTTTCTTGAACGTGTCCACGTCACACAGGCGTTGTTGTAGGCTTCTATGCACAGAAGAGAGAAGTCTCAGTTCCCGAATGTAACATGACTTCAGATTTAGGCGAGTAGAATATTTTTTATACCAATTATTAGTTAAAGGGAATAGGAGGAGGAGGAGCCTGAAGTTCAGCTGTAATGACAAAGAGCCAACCAGCTGAAATGGGCCTGGGAGATGGCAGCTGGTGAATCTTAGCTGTGAAGTAAACCTAAATCCAGAGGGGCACCTTAGAGGCCTTTCTTGTCTAAAAAAAGTAATAGCAGGCATCTTGCAGCATCTGTTTTAAGCAGAACTTTAACTTTTTAAAGCAAAGTACACATTCACTTTAAGTATTCATTATTCATTATGTGTTTTAGATCTGCATGATAAAAAGAGGGAAAAGCAAAGTCTTCTGAAGAGTGGATGGCCTCACCTCTTCTGGACCTTGGGTGTAGGAAATATGCCAAAAAAGACTGACGGGTTTCTTAGGGCATACTTCCTATGTTATGCTCCTTTTCCCTCACTGCCACTTCCCGGAAATTATATTCTACTTTTTTTTCCATTTATAATCAGGGGCCATTCACACTTCTACGGTGTGGCACTTTAACGCACCCATTATAGCAATACACGTTAACGTAGTATTAAACCCAAAAACAAACATATATTTTATTGCAGCTTACCAATTCTCAGATGTAATGGTTGCATTAGTTTCCATTTTTAGGATTTAAAAACTGTATTTCCGCATTTGCAAAAAAAAAAGGATCACCACCTCAATCTAGAGACATGCCTCTCTTTGATAGAAAACTGGATGACAAAGAGTTATCTTAAACTCAACGGAGCGAAAACAGAACTTCTCCTGTTTATGCCAAGCGTATGAATCAATCTGCAACAACTTGGACACCCCCGCCCATTCTGGGTAAAATCATCACCCCTAGCGCCAAAGTCAAAAGTCTCGGGGTCATCTTTGACTCCTACATGACTATGGACGTACAAATAGGGTCAGTAGTCAGGGGATCTCACCATCTGCTGCGCCTACTACGCAGACTTACTCCTTTTATTCCCAAAAAAGACATTGCAGTCGTGGTGGGAGCAATTGTAAACTCAAGATTGCACTATGCAAATGCCCTTTACCTCGGACTCCCCAAGTACCAAATCGCTCGTCTGCAAGTCGTTCAGAACACGGCCGACAGACTTGTGACTGGGAAAAAACCCTGGGAATCAATCTCCCCTTCACTGAGAACCCTTCATTGGCTGCTAGTAAAAGACAGAATTGCTTTTAAAGCACTCTGTCTAATGCATAGATGTATCCATAGTGTGGCAGGCGCAGCACTATGAAGTGCCTCATGCGCTGTGGCATTAGAAGAATTGTGATATCTCTGACTTTTCAGTCCAACAAGACTGTCTATTACTCTGAAATTCCTCTATTGCCGTTCTATGGAAGCAGTAGGTTTAAAGAGCACACCAAATGCTTAAAATAACTTCTTTAATAACTTCACTTTTCTTCATATAAAATACTGCTGCTTTGCAAACACGTGATGAATAAAGTATAACAGAAAATGGTGGTTCAAATATTCAATCTTGTCATTTAACATAAGATGGTGGATATATTTCTTTCTTCAGTATTTACTCTCACTCTCTCTCTCTGTAAGTTATCAAAGCATTCTCTGATTTCTTTGAAAGGTATAACTGGTTTTCAGGGTTAGCTTAGTTTGGTTTGAAGGTATGGTATGTTGACTGATGAGTGATTCAGGTTTGGGTTTGATGAGTGATGAGTGATTCAGGTTTGTTTTAGTTTGGTGGAACTACAAGTGAACACAAAGCCAGATCCATATACAGTTCTAATACAACTATTTACAATAAGAACATATATATAACTGTATAATTACCTAATTTTGCCCTGGCTTCCATAAGAACTGCTCTTTGGCCTTGTGTCTGTTGTGCTCTGTCCTCTGTGTGGTTCTGTCTCTGTCCTCTGTGGTGGAATGAACTAATTTGCAGAGCACATGTACAGCACTAGGAACCTCCCAGACAGAGTGTTTGTAAAGCTGGCTGTGACTGGTCAAGACTCTGCTCAATGTGAGATTAGCTGTGATTGGGCCAAGGCTTCTGATGAGTCACAAAAGCTTAACTCTATGCTTGCTGGTATGAACTAAACTGTGAATAACTTTGCTTACCTCCTGCCCCATACAAACAAATGACTCTTAAAGGCATATTTTTTCTTTTGCTTCTGTGAACACAACATACAACTGTTATATAACATCCAAACACAAAATCACAGTAAATAACTCTGCCTTTGTCTCTCACATATAAAAATGTGCTCTACATTAGGTTCCTAGCAGGTTTAGCTGTATATACATGTAAGTTATACTAGCTACCTAGGACAGGTTCTAGCTGGCCAGCTACACATGGGAATGCCCCCCATTATCTATGCGAAAAAATAAAAGCTCATAATCCCAATCGCGTTCTGCGATCCACCAATCAAAATCTACTCCAGATACCGAAAGCCAACTACAAGTCCAAAGGAGATAGAAGATTCGCGGTCCAAGGTTCCAGACTATGGAACGCTTTACCAACCAACATTCGGTTGGAGGAGAACCACTCAGCATTCAGGAGAAAGATCAAGACTCATCTCTTTTGATATCAAAGGAGACAGGAACAACAAGCGCCCAGAGGCGATTAAGTTCGCATGTGCCACGCTATACAATTTTTCATTCATTTATTCATTCATTTCTTTATTTTACCACTTAACCACTGCACGCCTTCCTCTCTCCCCTCTCTGTACCGATCGGTACAGTAGGAGAGGGGGAGAGCGTGTGGCAGCAGCGTTGTGGGCTGGATCTGTGACAACTGCAGTCACAGATCCATCCATCCATGCTCTGCCATCCCTGCAATACTCAAACCTCAATACTTTCCGATTGAGTTGGGACACCAAGAGATTTACGTCTGGCGTACCCCATCTCTGGCAGAGGAGCTGGAACACATCCGGTTGCAGAGACCATTCTCCTTGGTCCAGCATCTGGCGACTCAGGTAGTCTGCCTGCCAATCTTCCACGCCTGGAATGTATATGGCTAACAGGACCAGTACGCTCCTTTCTGCCCACCTTAGGATGTGAGCGACCTCTGACACTGCAGCGGAGCTTCTTGTTCCTCCTTGATGGTTAACATATGCCAACCGCCGTGGCATTGTCCAACTGGATCCTGACTGGACACCCCTGTAGCCTCTGAGACCATATGGAGAGGCACAGCCTGATCGCCCGAAGTTCCAGGACATTGATCGGCAAGTGGGATTCCTCCGGAGACCAGCGGCCCCGAGTCGCCTGAACCCCCCAGACTCCCTCCCAACCGGTAAGGCTGGCGTCCGTCATGATGACTATCCAGTGAAGAGGAAGGAACGACTTCCCGGACAGAAGTGCCGGTGAGGTCAGCCACCAAACAAGGGAGGTCCTGACCGGGTGGCTCACCCGAATTTGATAATGCAGGGATGATGGGCACTTGTCCCATCTGGACAGAATTTCCTCCTGTAGCACTCCCGTGTGAGATTGCGCATATGGTACCGCCTCGAAGGAGGCCACCATGAGGCCCAGCACTTGAATGCAAAAGCGGAATGACGACCATTTCTGGGATGTCAACTGCCGCACCGCAGCCCGAAGGATCTGCAACTTTTCCACAGGGAAAAAAAAAACCTTGCCTCTGGAGTCCAGAATTAATTCCAGATATACTAGGCGTTGAGTCGGTACTATTACTGACTCCTGAATGTTCGGTATCCAAAGTGTCGGAGGGTTTGACAGGTTATAGACATGCTCCCCTCTTATTCTGAGACTGATGCGGCCCTCAGAAGCAGGTCGTCCAAGTAGCCCATGATAGCGATGCCACATTGGGCCAGATTCAGGTAGATGGGTGCTTTTTTACTTTGGAGTAACGTTTCTCATTTACGTTACTCCGCCGACACTTTCGGCGCAAGTACTTTAATTCACATAGCACTTGCTCCTAAACTTGCGCCGGAGTAAAGAAAATGCGCTGGCGTAACCCGACGCAAGTGGAAGTGGGTGTGATCATATGTAAATGATGGGCGGAGCCCAGCGCAGAGGCTTACGTTCAGCGCATCATCCACGGAGCATGCGCAGTAAGTGAGGCTTCACTCGGCCCCCTGTGCGCATGCTCACAACTTCCGTCGGCACCACTTCACGGGAAACGGCAGCGCAATGTGTTCCGTTGCGCGTATAAAAGCGCCAGCGGAAGGGCCATTCCGGCGCAAAAGTACTTCTGTTTCCCCCCACCCCAGGGAATTTACTTTTGCTTTGTTATGGCTGCTCCCGCTACCCCCAAAGAGAGGAGGAACCTCAATTTTAATGCCCAGGAGGTCTGTGGTCATCTCGGCTATGGAGACTTACAATGATTTCCTGCATGGGAAGAAAAGTAGGCAGACCAGCAGGGAGAGGAAGCAGGCCATCCTGGACACCATTGCTGGCAGGGTGAATGTGTTGGGGTACTCCACCCGGACTGCTGGTGATATCCAGAAAAAGATCAATGACCTGCGGCGCAAGGTCCGTGGCAAGGTGGCCACCATTCGGAGCCATGAGCGGGGCACAGGTGGTGGACCCCCATGTCCGGTCAGCCTGACCACAGAGAAGGAGGTGGTCGCCCGCTGCCTGGAGAGGGAGCAGTTGGAGGGGGTCCCTGGATATGATTCCGTGGAGGAAGGCTCCAGGACAGGTAAGTGTTTTTTAACCCCTATTTGGTGTGTTGCATGTGGGGGGGGGGGGTACATGTGCCAAGTGTGTGGGACCACCAACATGTGTCTTCTTTGTGTCATCCACAGATGACGGAGCTGGGACATCATCTGTCAGCGGCCAGTCCACCCCATCCCCCCAACGGCATCCAGTGCCCCTGCCCCTGGGTGGTCAAGACACCGAGGTGGAGGAGGAGAGTGCCCACACCTCACCTGCAGAGGTCGTTGAGGAGGAGCCTGTTGGGGCAGAGCAGGACATCATTTTATATTTGGACGAGTCGTCCTCTTCTGCAGGGCCCTCTCAGATCCCCTCCCCCATTATAGGAAGCCCCTCAAGGGTGACTCCATCCCCCCGGGGACAACCATCTACTGGCCCCAGGAAGGCCACCCGTAAGACCAGGGGGTGTCTGATCTGGTCCAGGACCAGGTGGCGAGGGATCACGCCAGGCAGACCCAGCAAATGGGGGACATAGTTGGGCACCTGGACAGAGTGGCTGACAGCCTGTGCTCCGTGGCCCAGATATCTTCGGCAGTGCAGGATGTGAGCTGCAACTGCGCTGCAGTGGTGACCAGCCTGGGGGAGGTGCAGGGTGAGATAAGGGACCTCACTGCAGCCGTCCAGGCAAACACTGCTGCCATCCAGGGAAACAGTGCTGCCATCCGGGACCAGGGGAGGCAGAGTCGGCGGGCCCAGCATTACCAAGTCACCCGGCAGCTCAGGATGCAGGCCCAGCAGCTCAGGGTGCAGGCCCAGACCAATTCATACCTCGGCCAGATTGCCGTGGCCTTGGAGGGCATGCAGGCCACACCCGCCAGGAGTGGCCCACCCGGGGATCAGCCACCTCCAGATGCCCCCCCACCCCCACCCACTCCATCCAGGCAGCTGAGGAGCCAGAGAGAGGCCACCAGAAGGAGCCCCCGGCATCCCAGATGATTTTTCTTTTTCTTTTTTTTTGTATGCTCAGGATATGAGATTTATATTTTTTGATTATGCTCAGGATATGAGATTTATATTTTTTGATTATGCTCAGGATATGAGATTTTTAATTTTTGATTATACTCTTGATATGAGATTTATATTTTTTGATTATGCTCAGGATATGAGATTTTTATTTTTTGATACTGCACACGTTGCAGTGTGAATGGTGTGTGAATGTGAGGGGGTGGCACTCCTGCCAGTAAGGGGTGTCACCCTTGGCCGTGGTGGTGAAGTTAACCCCACGGCTGTATGAATGACGTGTGAAAGGTGTATGAATGGACAGCGACATCATTGGGGCCTTGACGCTGGCGTTGCTGCTCCCAAGTCCTACATGCTGGACTTGGGCTAATCCAATGCGATGTGCATGTGGTGTGTGTGATCTAGGGACATCAGTGGTGTGCATGCATGCAATGTCTGTGTGATTAATGTTTTGGTTTAGTGTCCAAAGATGCCTACGGCGAGGACCCTCCTGACTGCTCTTCCATCAGCAGACTGGTTCTCCTCTGGCAGGGGGGGATGGTCTGGTTGGGGGGTCAGGTCATCACGCATGTCAATCTGCAGGCCTTTTCTCATGGCAAAGTTGTGCAGAATGCAACATGCACCGATGATCTGACACACAAAGGTAGGGGAATACAATAGGGCCCCCCCAGACTTATCCAGGCAGCGGAAACGGGACTTCAGGAGCCCAAATGTTTGCTCCACCACTGCACAGGTTTTGATATGTGCTTCATTGTATTTTCTCTCTCCTCTGGTTTGGGGGTTCCGGAAAGGAGTCATGAGATGGGGTCCCAGTGCATATGCAGAGTCACCTGTAAGGGAAAAGACAGGAGGATGTTAGTCATGCATGTGTCACTTGTGAGGTGTGCATCATGGGAGGGGATAGTCATGCATGACTCCCATGTCACTCACCAATCAGCCAGCTGTCCCCATACATGTTCTGCTCGAATTCTGCTGGGATGGGGCTCTGACGGTATATGAAGCTGTCAAGGCTTGACCCGGGGTGTTTGGCACGGACGTGCCATATGAGGCATTGGGCATCGGCTATCACCTGTACGTTGATGGAATGCCAATGCTTCCGATTGCGGTATATGTGCTCTGTGGCACTGGGGGGCTGAAGGGCCACATGTGTGCAATCAATGGCCCCCACAGTGCGTGGGAATCTGGCAATGCTGTAGAAATCTGTCATTGCCTTCAGCCGCAGCTCCTCAGTGGTGGGTCTGATGAAGTGGTGGGACATGCGTCTGAGGATTGCAGGGACAACCTGGTGCACACATCTGCTCATGGAGGATTGTGACATCCCAGCCACCACTCCACTTGTACGCTGGAATGATTCACTGGCAAGGAAATGAAGTGTTGCCAGTACCTTCACCAGTGGCTGCACTGCTTGTGAGCGGTGTGTTGGGCTGGTGATGTCACCCTGCAGGGTTGTGGTTAGTTCAAGTATTGCATCTGGGCTGAATCTGAAGAGGCGATACACCTCCTCATCCCCCATGCCAAAGAGGCTCATGCGCGTGCGGTATATCCTCTCACGTGCCCGCCTCCTTCGTTCCGGGGGACCCAGTACTAGTGCTAGGACCGCGACTGCCCCTGGCATGTTGGCACACAGAGGTGTTGTCCTTGCACGTGTGGTTGTTCAGCTTGCTAGTTTCGTCGGTAACGCTGCTGCTGTAGCTGCTCTCCTGCTGACCTGAGGCCGTCTGGAGTAAAGATAAAACAGCTATTTGTAGAAATAACTTTGCGCCGGACGGACGAGATACGCGCGGCGCATGTAGCCAGCGTATGGTGCTAATCCGTTCGCGAATCGGGAAATCTCCCTAATTTGCATATTTACAGGGGAAATCAATAGGCGCGACTGATGCGCCAAGCGAAATTATGCGCTGACGAGACTCTGGCGTCGGAAAGTTAAGCCGATCGGAAATGGCCCGTTTTCTGTCGCATCTAGTTTGGTGGGTACGGCCACATAGAAACGACGGCGCATATTCACAGTTACGCGGCGCATATCGAAATACTCCAGCGCAACTCTACCTGAATCTGGCCCATTGTCTTAGTAGGGCGAGAATTGGGGCAAGCACCTTGGTGAACACCCTTGGTGCCGATGCCAGGCCAAAGGGGAGAGCCACAAATTGATAGTGGTCTTTCCCGACCGCAAAGTGCAGAAGTTTCTGATGCTTTGTGCATATGGGGGCATGTAAATAGGCATCCCTGATGTCCAAGGATGCCAGAAAGTCCCCCGGCTGGAGGGCAGTGATGACAGAGCGAACCAATTCCATCCGGAATCTTTGTACCTTCACAAAGCAATTGAGGGCCCTGAGGTCCAGAATTGGGCGAACGCCCTCCTTCTTTGGTACTACGAACAGATTGAAGTAAAACCCCTAAAAAATGTTCCTGTACTGGGACAGGAATAACCACCCCGCGTTTCAGCAGGTCTTAAACAGCCCCAAATAGGGCTTCCCGACGAGTTGGTTGTAGCTGGAGGTTGGAGGGAAAAAATCTGTTTGGTGGGCAAAATAGAAATTCTATCTTGTACCCTGAAGACCCTACTTTGCAAACCCACCGGTCGGGGACCTGAGATGTCCACCGGGTTGCGAATTCACAAAGACTTCCCCCCACCCGAGAGATGGGTGGGGGCAAACCTTAATACGGATGTAGCTTTGTCTGCAGGTTTTGTTGGGTTTGCAAAACCAGGGATGTCTCTGTCCCTGAGCAGGCGCTTTATCGGCCTGTGGTCTTTTCTTTCAATCTTCTTTTATTTGTTTTAAAGCACAAGAAGTAACATACAACGGAAAAGCCATTCCTCTGGCCATGAAGTCATCACATATTATAACAAAGAAAAAAAAAAGATTCCAGCCGTAAACACAAATAATACTTAGTATCTTCTTCAAAAAGAAAGGCAGTTTGCATTTTCATAACTCACTATCTCTTCAGACTCAACCACACCAATCCACTATCCACTCCTCGGGTGTCCCTTTAAGTCTGTGGTTACCATTACCATTCCCTCACTCCTTCAGGCCAATAGACCCCCCTCCTCCAGGGTATCCAGTGTGGGACAGTTGAGCCTCTCCTTGTAATGTCACTCTCAGCTTTACCCTCCCTAACCAACCACCCCCCTTCCAAAAAGGGAAAAAAAAACCTGACAATTGTGCGGTCGTGCGACGTGGCTCCCAAACAAAATTTACGTCCTTTTTTCCCCACAAGTAGAGCTTTCTTTTGGTGGTATTTGATCGCCTGTGCGGTTTTTATTTTTTGCGCTATAAACAAAAAAGAGCGAAAATTTTGAAGAAAAATACAATATTTTTTACTTGTTGCTATAATAAATATCCCAATTTAAAAAAAAGAAAAAAAAATTTTTTCTCAGTTTAGGGCGATACGTATTCTTCTTCTAAAAAAAAAAAATTGCAATAAGCGACTGGTTTGCGCAAAAGTTATAGCGCTTACAAAATAGGGGAGAGAATTATTATTTTTTATCCCATCCCATTGACAACGTCCAATGACGAAACGCGTCTGGGAGGATGTGCGGTGACGTCATCGCGTTCAGGAGGAAGGGCTCCGCCTATGTGTTCGCCGGCCGGCAACAAACTTTTTACGTGCCTATAATACTCCTACAAAATGTGAGTGAGTTTTTTAATTTTGTGTTTTAACCTTCCTGGCGTTATGATTCTGTCTGGAATTTTGTACCAAAAGCGTTGCAATTGTTTTGCAAGGAAATGTGGTGTTATGTATTATAGGCCTGCAATTCTTAGTAAGTACTTACTTAAATCTATCTAAACAAGAGTCTAATAGGCATCCCGGGTATGATTTTTTTTTTTTTTTTTATTAAAAATGATAATATAATAAATAATTATAAAAAATTATAACAAATAATAATATAATTATAGTAAAAATTATTCAATAATGTAATCAAATCAAAATCACTGAAATTTGCTCAGTTGCAGAATTTTTGCTGTCATAATTTTTTTTTTTTATGACGAATTTCCCCACAGATCGCTATCGCTAAATTCTGCAAGTGATTATAATTTATTATCGCTGTTTTTTAGCTGATCTAAAACCATTTTTTACATAAAGGGACACTTTTGGTTGCTATGGGCAATCTACAGTTTGCAGGGAGAAAGAAAAGTTTTTATTATATAAAATGACATGCAGGGCACAGGGCAGACCACTAGGGACATGGGGGGGGTGTGTATTTTTTACATACAGTACTGTAATCTATAAGATTACATTGTACTGTATGCATAGTGTTTGTTTACATTTTTGAATTTGGCGCCGTTCTCCGTCCCCGTGCGTCGTAACGTCGCAGGGAACGGAGCTCGGCGGCACACGGGGACGCTGTGTGAATCGAGCGAGCACCCGCTCGATCACACAGCGGGGATGCATCGCTGGATCCAGGAAGAAGGTAAGTAAACTGTCTCTGGATTCTGCGAGGCGAGCCCGTGTCTGACACGGGATCAACGATAGTAGCAGCAAATTTTTACCCCGTGTCAGACACGGGAACAACGCCAGGGAGGTTAATAAATAATCTTTGCGGGATTACACTATGTCTGCTATTCTCTATACATGACCGCGCGGTGGTGTCTGGTGTCTGGCTGATGTACTGGAGTCTAAGTCTACTGAGTTCCATCCAGGAAGTGAATTTCCCCGTAAAGGCCGCGGCTGGGCTATAGCCGACTGCTGTCATTTATAGTTCATCTGCTTATACAACTGGTGGTGGGTCTCACCGAAGAGTGAAGTGTGCGGTGTACCACGTTGGTGAATGTTATATTCCGCCCCAAGCAGACACATATCTCTCCAAGTTGTATATAACACAGACTCTTTTGCATCCTCAATCTTTGTGGAAGAGCAATTTTATCCTATTGGTATTGAGGACTATCGGCTCACACTGTGTCCGGATGTCATGGCGCAGCTCTAACCCCCCCTTTTTTTTCTTGTCTTCTTAGTGCAATTTGCATAAGAGCTGCTGCCTTCCTGTTGTAGTGTTTGTTATCATTTTGCCTTTATTGGTATTTGAGAACCATTTTTAGATAAGCGCAATTTTTCTTGTTAATATTTTTTTTTTTACTAGAAATGGCGTCAATCTGCGATTTTTATTGGTACTGCGATGTTATGGCGGACATATCGGACACTTTTGACACATTTTTGGCGCCATTCACATTTATACTGCGATCAGTGCTATAAATATGCACTAATTACAGTATAAATGTGACTGGCATTGAAGGGGTTAACACTAGGGGGTGAGGGTGAGGAAGGGGTTAAATGTGTATCCTAGGTGTGTTCTAACTGTGGGGGGAGGGGGGGGGGTGACTGGGGGTTGACCGATCTGTGTCCCTATGTACAAGGAACACAGATCGGTCTCCTCCTCTCCAGAGACAGGACACTGTCTCTGTGTAAAACGGCAATGAGAGATGATCTACGAGATCATCTCTCATTCGCCCACAGATCGCATCGCAAACGGCCACTCTGACTGGCCGTTCGCCGCGATCTGTGATTGTTCGTGTCCAAGGGACACGGACAACACAGGGCTTCCCCGCAGCGCGCTCTACAGCACTCGCTGGGAACGCCCAAACGGGGCGGCCGTCAAAAGACGGCATGTTGGATATTCAGACCCGCGCTGTTGCCGTCATTTGACGATAGCGCGGGTCTGAAGTAGTTAATAGTTTGCTGGTTAGTTGGGGGGTTCAAAGTATCCAAAAAATGCCATAACTGTAGTGCCCTCCAAAAATCCAATTGGTAGGGCAACCCTCCCATTACCATCTCCTGGACCGTATGCCATGAGCCTTCTTTCAAAAAATGAGTTGCTTGTGTCAGGCCCTGTTCTATTAAAAGAACCCTTCATCAACCCTGGTTCAAACTGCGGGTTCCCCAGGATTGGATAGAGCGAGGAATCCATAGAGAACAGTCTCCTGTAGGCCACTTGTAGGCCACTTGCCAAGTAGGGCCTATCAGAGGATGTTTTTTAATGCTTATCGGCAGTTCCCTGTAACACCATGCTGCCCGATGGAGCATAATGTTACACTGGGCTTGCTCTAGGCCCGGCCATAATTTCTCACTACAATGTCTACTCCAACCTATCAGGCGGGTCAATATAGCCGCCTGGTAGTATCTATAAATGTCTGGGGCCGACACGCCTCCGTCACGTTTCGATAAAGATAAAATACGACACTATTCTAGGGCACTTGTTGGCCCAGATGAATCTGTTGAAGAGGGTTTGCGTCTGTTTAAAGAAAGATTTCTGTATTGCAATAGGGAATGTCTGAAAGAGATACAGAAATTTCGGCAATATATTCATTTTTAAGATGTTGGATCGCCCGAACCATGAATGGAACCCCTTCTGCTAAACATCCAGGAGGACCCGTGTTTTCAACATTAATGGAACAAAATTGAGTTTAAAGACCTGTGTCAGGTCTGCCGGGATGGAGGTGCCCAAATATGTAATTGATATATCGGACCATTTAAATCCATGACTAGTTTTCAAAGACCGCAAGTCTTCCCCCGAAATCGCCACTCCCATTGCTTCTGATTTATCATAATTTATCTTGAAATTTGATACGTTTCCGTATAGCTGCAATTCACGGAACAAATTGGTAAGGGATTCCATCGGGCTCGTCAGCGAGTACATCATATCATCCGCATATGCCGAGATCTTGTATACTACACCTCCAACAGACAGCCCTTTAACATCTGGGTTCCGTCGGATCCTACTTAGTAGGGGTTCCACAGATAACGCAAATAAAAGGGGGGATAAAGGACAGCCCTGTCTTGTCCCATTTGACAGCTTAAAAGGTGGTGACAGTATTGAGGGCCCTGAGGTCCAGAATTGGGCGAACGCCCTCCTTCTTTGGTACTACGAACAGATTGGAGTAAAACTCCTAAAAAATGTTTCTGTACTGAGACAGGAATAACCACCCCGCGTTTCAGCAGGTCTTCAACTGCCCCAAATAGGGCTTCCCGACCAGTTGGTTGTAGCTGGAGGTTGGAGGGAAAAAATCTGTTTGGTGGGCAAAATAGAAATTCTATCTTGTACCCTGAAGACACTACTTTGCAAACCCACCGGTCAGGGACCTGAGATGTCCACTGGGTTGTGAATTCACAAAGACATCCCCCCACCCGAGAGATGGGTGGGGGCAAACCTTCATATGGACGTAGATTTGTCTGCAGGTTTTGTTGGGTTTGCAAAACCAGGGATGTCTCTGTCCCTGAGCAGGCGCTTTATCCACCTGTGGTCTTTTACCCGCCGTATTGGGCGGACAAAAAAAAAACGATTGTGTGCGGTAAAGAAGGGCCCTTGCCTACGGCGTGGCTCCTTGCCCGTTTTGGACTGTGGGAGCAGTGTGCTCTTCCCTCCTGTAGCATCTTTAATTATGTCATTCAGGGAAGCTCCATAAAGTCTTTCGCCCTTAAAGGGCAAGTCCATCAGGGCTTTCTTGGAAGATTGGTCGGCGGACCAAATCTTTAACCAAAGTAACACCACCGCCTGACTTGAAGCCCTGGCCAGCAGAGGTATGGTGGTTATCTTATTTAACCACTTCCCGCCCGGGAAGTAGCGTACAGCAGGTTAACATGCTGGTGCCCGCCCGTGGGGGCGTGCAGCGTGGCGATCAGTGGTGCGA
Organism: Rana kukunoris; assembly: GCA_029574335.1. Classification (NCBI taxonomy): domain Eukaryota; kingdom Metazoa; phylum Chordata; class Amphibia; order Anura; family Ranidae; genus Rana; species Rana kukunoris. The sequence goes on from CM056050.1 coordinate 366,418,383, forward strand.
GGGGTCAGTCTGACACCCTGCATCTCCGCTCTCTTTACCACGTGATCAGCTGTGTCCAATCACGGCTGATCACAATGTAAACAGGAAGAGCCATTGATCGGCTCTTCCTCACTTGCGTCTGCCGATCAGCGGCTCTCCTGACAGGGGGTACACGCTGATTGTTTATCAGCGTAGCCCCCCCACGGATGCCCACACTGGACCACCAGGGAAGAGGGCAATGTGGATGGCCAGTTATGTACCACATGGCCATCCACATGTTAAAAAAATATTTGCAATAGATGCCAATCAGTGCCCACAAATGGGCACTGACTGACAACATGGGCACAACATAGGAAACATTTAAAAAAGGGATGCCCAGCAATGCCACCATCAGTGCATCCCTTCAGTGTCCATCAGTGCCACCTCTCAGTGACCATCCATTCCCATCAGTGCCCCTATCAGTGCCACCCATAAGTACCCATCAGTGCCACCCATAAGTACCCATCAGTGCTGCCTATGAGTGCCCATCATCAGTGCCACCTCATTGGTGCCACCTTATCAGTGCCCATTAGAGCTGCCTTATCAGTGCCCATTAGTGCAGCCTTATCAGTGCCTGTAATTGAAGAAGAAAATTTACTTAATTACAAAAATAAATAACAGAAAAAAAAATGTATTTTTGTTTTAAAAATGGTCGGTCTTTTTTTAGTTGTTGCGCAAAAAATAAAAAAATCGCAGAGGTGATCAAATACCACCAAAAGAAAGCTCTATTTGTGGGAACAAAATTATACAAAAAATTGTTTGGGTACAGTGTAGCATGACCGCGCAATTGTCATTCAAATTGCGACAGCGCTGAAAATTGGCTTGGGCAGGAAGGTGCGTAAGTGCCTGGTATGGAAGTGGTTAATCTGGACCCTGGAGGGTCCACCATCGGGGACGCAGTCCATTTTTTGAAAAAAACTCTTTAACCACTTAAAGATCCCCGCACGCACATATACGGCCACAACATGGCTCGTACAGGCACAAGGGCGTAAATTTACGTCCCCGCCTGAGTGCGGTTCGGGGGTCCCATCGGGACCCCCTCCGCGGCGTGCGGGCGTCTCCCTACCTCTGGGAGCGATCCGGGATCTGCGGGCGGATGTCCGTGATATCCGCCCCCCCCCGCGATCGCTCCCAGCCAATGGGAGCGCGCTCCCAGCCTGTCACTTCCTCCTCCTGTGTTTACACAGGAAGGAGGAAATGATGTATTCTCTCATCGCAGCGCTGTTTCCCAGCGCTGCTGATGAGAGAAGACATCACAAGTAAGTGTGCACCAACACAACACTGACACACACTCACATAGGCATATTAACCCCTTGTGATCGCCCCCCCACCCCCCTGTCACAGTGTTACTGAATGCAGTGATTTAATCACTGCATTTAGTGTCAGTGTGACAGGCACTGTAAAAAACAGTTAGTGTTAGGTTCAGGATAGCCCCCCCACCCCCCCCTAATAAAGTTTTAACCCCCTGATCACCGCCCTAGTTAACCCTTTCACTCCCTATTGCCAGCGTCACTAAGCGATCATTTTTCTGATCGCTGTATTAGTGTCGCTGTTCCCGCTAGGTAGCTATTTTTTTTTATTGCGATTTTTTTTTTTTACTAAAGACATGTGGCTAAATAAATTTTGGCCTAAATGTTTGACTAAAATTTAGTTTATTTGATTTTTTTTTAACAAAAAGTAAAAAATAGTGTTTTTTTCTCAAAAATGTCGCTCTATTTTTGTATATAGCGCAAAAAATAAAAATCGCAGAGGTGATCAAATACCACCAAAAGAAAGCTCTATTTGTGGGAAGAAAAGGACGCAAATTTTGTTTGGGAGCCACGTCGCACGACCGCGCAATTGTCTGTTAAAGCGACGCAGTGCCGAATCGCAAAAACACCTTGGGTCATTTACCAGCGTATTGGTCCGGGTCTTAAGTGGTTAAGAGGGTAACGCACCACTAAATTTTTAGGGACTGAAAAACCCTTCTGTGGTCCATCCCACTCCTTGTATAAAAGTTTGTCCAAATAAGACACACAAGGAAACACCTTAGCAGTGCGGGTCGACTTACGGAAACAAAAGGGAACCGGCTCGTCTGCTGCTTCTGCAGACCCCTCTATTTTTTGCGTATCTCGCACTGCGGTAATAAGGTCACTTACTAGAGCCCTATTGTGTGCTGACCTGGGTCCGAAGTCGTCCTCACTGGGCGATCCTCAAATACCTCAGAGCCAGGGTCATGAGCGCTAGCTGGACCCGGCTCCGCATCTGAGTTGTCCACGAAGATGGCGGGGGCGCTTTCTAGCTCCTATTCTCCCACGTGCTGCTTCCACCTTGGCCACAAAGACATCTAGGATTGTCGACACATCGGGTGCAGGGACATCAATTGCCAGCTCAGGTGTCTCGGTGGAAAAAACGTCTGCTTCTGACGCCATGCTGTCCACACACCTGACACAGGAACTCCCAAACAAGTAACCCACCACTCCTGGCTGCAGCAGAGACGAGGGGTCCCCCCCCCCCAGAGGACTCACCACCCAGGAACCATAGTAGATGGTTTAGCTAGCAGAGCTGCTTCCTCTAGCAGGGTGTGTCTGTAGATCTGTGCTCTCCAAAGCTGGGATCAAAGGCTGTTTGTGGGGCTTCTGTTTTTGTCAATCTTTCAGACTGCCAGGTCAGCAGCGTGTATCTGTTCATCTGCTGTTTTTAAATGGTCTGATCCATGGTAAAATGGCCGCCTATCTGAAACTAGAGGCCAACAGGGCGTGGGCCACAAAAGCATGGCCGCCATTCTAGATGGGATCTACAAGAAAATGGCGGCTAGAGGCCTACCCAACGCCGCTACAGGAACGAAAATGTAGAGGCCGTCGAGCGTCCGTTTTAGCAGAGAACCACAGTGCAGCAGAGTAATGCAGCAGTCAGTACACATCAGCAGGAATCACCAGGAAAATGGCCACCGAGCGTCACTAGAGGCCAATACAAATGCGGCTACAAGAACATGGCCACCAGTGCAAGTAATGAAATACAACATGAACACAGCAAAAATGGCCGCCGACAGCATGGAGCAGGACACACAGGAAAGCAGAATCTCTTATGCAGCTTTATACACTGATTTAGTGACTTATGGATCCCCAAGTGAAGCTCCCCAGAGAAACCCCTGCCCAGCAGCTAGCTCAGAGAGTCTAAGGAGGAGGGAAGGGAGGGGAGAAGGGGGCATAAGGCCCTTTACTCACCTCTCCAGGGATGCCCAGCTCGGTCTTCCTGCCGAAGCAGGGGATTACTACTTACCCTTTCTGAGGGTTGGGCTGGAAGCATCCTAGACAGACCATCTCCCGCATGGTAACGGAGGTGACTGTCGGCTCGGCTGCTGCGACTCGGCCCTATAGACCGGTCATATGTATGCCCTGGAGCGTCTCCACCGGCCACAAGGAGAGCAGCATGTTGTGGACGACCAGTGCGTAACTATGGTCGGCACACGCTCGATGGCCGAAACTGGAGGGACTACAAGGATCTGGGATCCAGTCGGCAGTTGATAGAAGATCACAGGAAAAAAATAAAAGCAAAAAAAAAAAATCCAAAACTGGGCGAGGCTGTATGGTGTGTATGATGTGTTTAACATTTACTATAAGTCTCTGCCTAGTCACTCCTAAAGGAAGGCTAATACCCACTTTGTCAAGATTAAGGCTGTGTCAGTCCATGAATGAAAAATAAGCAGCTAACACCCAAACAAAGTCTAATAGGAATGGTAAAGTATAGTGTAGCGCTAATATTATAAATATGAATGAATGAATGAATGACTTGTATAGCGCTACACATGCGAACTGAATCGCCTCTAGGCGCTTTTTGCAACCAGTGTCTTCCTGGCTGGTGCGGTCATAGGATCTTGACACGCTTGGGACACACAGTCGTACACACATATATTCTGGGCCAATTTAGCCAGGATCCAATTAACCCACCAGCATTTCTTCGGAGAGTAAATAGAAACCGGAGTACCCGTAGGAAACCCCCGCAGACACAGGGAGAACATGCAAACTGCAAGCAGATGGTGTCGTGGTCGGTATTCAAACCAGCGACCCTTTTGCTGCTAGGTAAAAGTGCTAACCACTACACCACTGTGAAAGTATATACACAGAGGTGTGAAATATGACTCCTAAGAGGTGAGAAAACCCAAATTACACAGTATAAAACCTAAAAAAAAGGAACAAATAATGAAAAAAGCATATGTGCATAATACACTATGGATAATACATTGAAGTCCCAATAGGAATGTGAGCTTCCAGTAATGTGATAAAATAAAAACAAATTCTACAAAAACGTAAAGAAACAAATGATGCTTCTACCTGTTAAAGTGACACCAAATAGTGGGAATGGGGGAAAGAGTTACCTGTAGTCACTCTAATAACTCTTCTGAGGTAAATGAATAAGGTACTCTTACCGACTAGGGTGGACACACATGTCTTCCGACTGTGGGTCATACGATCTTAGGATCCAGGATGGTCTAGGTCCAATGTTAAGCAGGGAAGATGGTGCAGATGGATCAAGTTGTAGGATCCCCGGGTCTCGACTTACTGAATACCGCAGGTACAGCAAACGTCCCTTAGAGTCAGATTAAACTGAGAGTACACTGGGGTATTTCTTAATGGGCTCCAAGGAAAAAAGAAAAAATGTAAAAAGAGGCTCCAAATGGTGCAGGTCAACCAAATGGTTTTATTGAAACAAGTCGAGCATAAAAATTAAAAGATAAAAAAGTCCATCTCCCCCTCCACCAATCCCAGCAGAAGTTTTTTTTTTTTTTTGAAGGCCAAGGAACATAGCAGACAGGTCGGGGATAAAGTTGTGGAGAAGTTTTAAGCAGTTAGGTTATAAAAAAAATATCCCAAGCTTTGAACATCTCACAGAGCATTGTTCAATCCTGTGGGGGGGGGGGGGGGGCACAGCAAACATATGGAAGAAGATGCTCAAGTCAGATGAGACCAAAGTTGAACTTCTTGGCCTGAAATCAAAATGCTATGGTGGAAAAAGGAGCACTGCACATCCCCCTGAACATACCATCTCCAGCGTAAAACATTGTGGTGGCAGCATTATGTTGTGGGGATAGTTTTCTTCATCAGGAAAAGGGAAGTTGGTCAGATAACAACAAAAACCTGGGGAATGCCCAGGGAAAAACCAAGCCTACTTAGAGTTGATGGGTAGTTTGATGGATCCAAATACAAGACAATCTTAGAAGAGTCTGCAAAAGACTTGAGACTGAGGCGAAGGTTCATCTTCCAGCAGGAAAACCACTCTAAACATACAGCCAGAGCCGCAATGGAAATGTTTAAATCAAAGCATATTCAGGTGTTAGAATGGCCCAGTCAAAGTACAGACTTAAATCCAATTGAGAATCTGTGCCAAAACTTGAAAATTGCTGTTCTCAGACGCTCTGCATCCAATCTGAGAGCTTGAGCTATTTTGCAAAGAAGAATGGGCAAAAATGTAACTCTCTAGATGTGCAAAGCTGGTAGAGACATACCCAAAAAACTTGCATCTGTAGCTGCAGGGAAAGGTGGTTCTTCAAAGTATTGACTCAGGGAGGCGGAATACAAATGGACGACACACTTTTCAGATCTTTATTTGTAAAAAAAAAAAAAAAAAAAAAAACATTTATAATTTTCCTTCCACTTCACAATACTAATGCCCGGATTCACATACATCGGCGCATGCCGTCGTAGCGTATCTCTTTTACGCTATGCCGGCGCAGCGCGGAGAGGAGAGGAGAGGCGAGGAGAGGCGAGGAGAGGCGAGGCGAGGCGAGGCGAGGCGAGGCGAGCATGGAATTCACAAAGCAAATGCTCCCAACTCTGCGCCGGCTTAGCATATATTCGTAGGCGTAAGTGTAACACCGCTGGCGTTACCTTCTACTAGAACAGGCGCAGCTGCTTCTGTCCCTCGCAGCTGCGCTCCGTTCTGTTTACATTCGGCGTCACTTCCTGTGTGCCCCGTGCGTTCCAGGCTGGAACGCGGATGTGCGCCACCAAGCGGCGCTTCACCTCCATTCCAGTGCGGCCTATTTAAACCCCCAGAGCTGACAGTGCGGCGTTCCTCTATTCTGTTAGGACGCCCACTGTCAGCCGGGGTCCTACGCTACCCTGAACCTTCCTGCCTCTACCTCCTCCCTGAGCATCAGCCAGGGCCAGCCTCACTGGGACCAACAACACCTCCGCAGCTTCGCCTCATACCCTTGCTGTCTGGATTGGATCCGCACCACTTCACCCCAGCTCTGATTCCACTGAACCGCAAGTACCCTGAGCTAAGTTAGAGCTTGTTGCTAAACTGACGTCTGCTGTGTTATCCCTTTGCTCTGTGCTATGTTACCAGTGTTGCCATAACCTCACTTGCCTGTTCAGCTCTACTCAGTACCAGTGTTGCCTTAACCTCACATGCCTGTTCAGCTCTACTCAGTTACCAGTGTAGCCATACCCTCTCAAGTCTGTGCGGCTCTACTTAGTGCCAATGTTACCATAAGCTCACATGCCTGTCCAGCTCTACTCAGTTGCCTGTGTGCTCCCTTGATGTTGCCATAACCGCTCATGTTTTACAAGTAACGTTGTATACCATTGGGACTGCATCTCAGAAAGTAACTCTCTCTATTAGGATCCCTATGAACTGTTGTATCCATTCCTTTAGCATTGTGCTGGTCCCTCTGCTTCGGCTTGCTTAGTCTATTCTTGTCCCCAACTTACAGTCTTAGTTATGCCTACCAAGCTGGTGCCTATGAAGGAATATGCGCCATCTAGTTATCTGAGGCTGTGATGTCAAAACCCAAACTCTCTGCATAAAAGAGAGTGAAACCTGGGTTCAAACCTAAGAAGCCTCCGCAGTTGCGATCCATATACGTAACCCCTAGGTTGGCGTACCCTAAGGCCTCGTACACACGATCAAATCTGTCTGCTGGAAACGGTCTGCTAGACCGTTTCAGCAGACAGATTCGATCGTGTGTACGGCTAACAGACGGATTTGGCCACCCGACAGATTTCAAAGCATGCTTTGAAATCTGTCGGCTGGGAACCCGTCCGCCCGACATGTCTGCTGGTTAGTATGCTAACCAGCAGACATGTCTTCTCGCACACGCGCCAAATGGTTTCGACGCATGCGCGGAAGTGTTTTACTTCCTGGTGCGGTGACGTGGCGGCGTCAACGTCACCGCCACGTCACCGACACGTCAGCGCGCTGTCTGCTGGCGGGGATTTTGGTTTGCTCGTGTGTACACGCAAGCAAACCAAAATCCCAGCAGACAGATTTGTTCAAATCTGTCGGACAGACAGATTTGAACAAATCTGTCTGCTCGTGTGTACGAGGCCTTACAGTAAGGTAGCGTAAGTGGAAGTGGGTGGAAGTGGGCGTGATCCATGCTAATGAAGCGTGACCCCATGCAAATGATGTGCCGGGCACCAGACAAGTACTTAAAATGAACTGTGCATGCGTCGGGACATGGACGTATCCCCGTGGGCATGCGTACAACCACGGAACAACTGCCTAAGATACGCTGGATAACTGCGTACGCCGTGAACGTAACCTACGCCCAGCCTGACCCACGTCAGCCCATATTCACAGACGTCCAACGTAAAAAACGTAGGCTTGTGTTCCCTGGTCCATACCTTTGCATGGGTTTGCTCCTCATCTATGGGGAATAACTTTATGCCAAAGTAAAAGTTACGTAAAACCGCTTAAATCATGCGCCGGGCGCAAGTACGTTTGAGAATCGGCGTATCTCCCTCATTTGCATATATGAATAGAAAATAAATGGGAAAGCCACATGCGTCCAGCGTAAATATGCGCCCACTCTACACCGGCGTAGGCAAGTTACGTCAGTGGGATGAAGTCAGTTTTTAGGCGTATCTACGTTTGTCGGTTTGGCGCACAGATACGACGGCACATATTTGTACTTACAAGGCGTATCTGGAGATATGTCGGCGTAAGTGCTTTGTGAAACCGGGCATATGTTTTTGGCTGTAACGCGACAAAATGTGGAAAGTATCAAGGGTTATGAATAATTTTTCAAGGCACTGTATATGCAGTTTGTAGACCGTGTATTACATCAGTGTTATTTCTTTTATAGATGGATAAAACTCTTGTGGCTTGAAAAACCATGATCCAGTTCTCAAGTAGCAGTGAAACAGATGCCAATCCATATGATTTGAAATTGTATATTGTATACATTTTTTATATTTTTCTATAGATATGATCTCTGCTATGAGATTATTATATGGCATTTATCGTATAAAATAAAAATATAAAAAATGTTTTTATCCTGAAGCAATTTTGGCTTATATGGTCAAACTCTGTTTTCCTTGTAGCACATCTAAAGTCCTTATTTTCTATGTAGGTACAATTTTCCTTTTTTTCCACTATTTAGTGGAACAAGATAGTCAGAATCTGCAGTGGAGTAGCAGCATAAATTAGCCTGCACTGAGATGAGCAGATAATTAGAGAATCTGAGGCTAGAGCTAGACAGTGGCATCGCTGGGGGGGTGCAGTCCGCACCCGGGTACCACCCACTACAGGGGTGACAAAAGCCCTGGCTCCCTTTTTTGCATTTTTTTTCCACCCGGAAACCCAGCTCCAGTGCTGCTGCCGCGCCTGTGTTCTCCTCCTCCTCTCTGTCTCTCACTGCTGCCCCAGCCTGTCACGATCGATTCTGCAACCGGGCGGCGTGGCTGCACACTGTCTTCTCCTCTCCAGATGCCGTCCGAGTGTTACATGTACCTAAGCTGCCTGAACTGGTGCGGTAACGGAGGGAGGGTTGTAGGTGTCGGCTTTTGATGGGGGTATTAGGGATTACTAATGAAGAGCAGTGTCCTGAGGGAGGGTCTATACTAATGGAGGGGAGTGCTATGTCCCGGGGGTCTGTACTAATGGAGGGGGTGCTATGTCCAGGGGTCTGTACTAATGTAGGGGGGTGCTTTGTCCTGATGGGGGGCTTGTACTAATGGAGGGGGTGCATTGTCCTGAGTGGGGGTCTGTACTAACGGAGGGGAGTGCTATGTCCTGGGGGGTCTGTACTAATTGAGGGGGTGCTTTGTCCTGGGGGGGGTCTGTACTAATTGAGGGGGTGCTATGTCCTGGGGGTCTGTACTAATGAAGGGGGTGCTATGTTCTGGGGGTCTGTATTAATTGAGGGGGTGCTTTGTCCTGGGGGGTCTTTACTAATGGAGGGGGGTGCTTTCGCCTGGGGGGGGGTCTGTACTAATAGAGGGGGATCTATACTTAGTGGAGGGGGTTCTACTGAGGGGCGACTATAGTTGGTGGAGGAGGGGTGACACCATGTTTTACCGCACCAGGTGACACCAACCCTGGTGACGCCACTGGAGCTAGAGGATCCCTAGTTCTGGCAGTAAACAGAAGTCGCTTGTTGTTGTGTCTGGAGGTTAGATCTCCACATCAGGAGTCCCCCCCACCTTTGGCATATCTAATTGAACACATCTGGATAAGGAGACTATTCCCCTTGGTACAAATGGCAGTGGCTGGGATATTCCACCTGCCAGTTGTCCATTCCTGGGATCTGGACTGCAGAGATTGCTGGGTAGTGAGCTCCTGTCCAATACAGAATCTGGTTTGCTTCCTTCAAAGCAGTCAGGCTTCTTGTGTCCCTTTTGATGATTGACATATACCACTGAGGGGAAGGGAATGGTGACTCAAGTGCAGGAGGGATAATCTGACTGCTTCAGGAGGGACAATCTGACTGCCCTGAGCTCCAAAATGTTGATGGGGAGTTTGGATTTCTTTTTTGACCATGATCACTGAACTGTCAAAAATTGCAAGACCCTTCCCCAGCCTGACAGACTTGTCTATTGAAGGAACCTCCAATCTGTTACAATTGGATAGGTGATCCACCAGGACAAGGAAGTTGTTGCTTGGGTGGAAAGGGCCAAAGGTTTGGAACAATTGAATTGATGTGTGGACATCTGTTGAGATTTGTATGAGGATGACACTTGGTTGCCCTGAGAGGGGCAAGCAAGGGTGCCAAGACCATTGTGAACACCCTGGGAGCAGAGGTTAGGCCAAGAGGCAGAACATCAACCTGGTGATTGACTGCACAGTGTAGGAAACACTGATGAGGTGGGTAAATAGGAATATGCAGATAGGCATCTTGGATTTCCATGGATGCCAAGTATTCCTCTTGTATCAGAGAGGCAATTGCTGATTGTGTTTTTTATGCGCAATTTTGGAATCTGAAGAAATTTGTTGAGGGATTTTAGGTTCAGGATAGGATGAGAACCCTGCTGGACTGGTACTGTGAACAGGTTTGAGTAAAATTGAACTTGTCCTGTGGTGGCACGAATACAGTGACTTCCTGGAACAAGAGGTGGCACAGGGCATTTTGCATATCTGACTGTCCTTGGACAGCTTTGGTTGGTTTTAAAGAAGGAAACCGTAGAGTTTTGAACAGATTGAAACCACAGGTTTGGGATGTCTGTGACCCCGGTAGAAAGTAAGGATGACCCTTCATTGTCCCTTGTGCAAGGGACGGGCTGAAACTCAGGTTTTGAAGTTTAAGCCTGAATAGAGTGTATAGAATAGATACTCTGCATTTTGGAGTGTTGGGAGCTTCTGAGGGAGGTTTTAGTACCTTCTTTTTAGGAAGTGAAGATGAGTTGGTCAATTACCTCACCAAACAGGCATCTTGTTTAGAAAGGCATACGTGCAAGGTGCCTCTTGCAGGCAGCGTCTGCTGTCCAAACAATAAGATTCTGCGCATATGAATAGAGATTAACCACTTAACCCTCGCCGCACGCAGATATACATCCTCTTTTTGAAGAGGGATATCTCGGTAACGGCAGCAGCACTTGACCCCAGATCTCATATTTAAGAGGACCTGTCATGCTTTTTTCTATTACAAGGGATGTTTACATTCCTTGTAATAGAAATAAAAGTGACCCATTTTTTTTAAACAGTGTAAAAATACATAAAATCAAGTATAATAAATAACAAAACATTTTTTTTTTTTTAAACGCCCCGTCCCAATGAGCTCGCGCACAGAAGCGAACGCATACGTGAGTAGCGCCTGCATATGAAAATGTTGTTCAAGCCACACAAGTGAGGTATCGCCGCAATCGTTAGAGAGAGAGCAATAATTCTAGATCTGATCTGTAACTCAAAAGATGAAACTTGTAGAATTTTTTTAAATAAAATAAAAATGACAATGTTATACTTTCCTGCTCTGTGCAAATGTTTTGCACAGAGCAGCCCCCAATCCTCCTTTTCTTGGGTCCCCGTTGTAGGGGTGCAACGGATCAAAAAACTCACGGTTCAGATCGCTCCTTGGATCAGAGGAACGGATCGGATAATTTTCCGGACCACCATATATAGTCTCCCCTGTAATGTCCACGTCATCTCCCCCACTGTAATGTCCACGTCATCTCCCCCACTGTAATGTCCACGTCATCTCCCCCACTGTAATGTCCACGTCATCTCCCCCACTGTAATGTCCACGTCATCTCCCCCACTGTAATGTCCACGTCATCTCCCCCACTGTAATGTCCACGTCATCTCCCCCACTGTAATGTCCACGTCATCTCCCCCACTGTAATGTCCACGTCATCTCCCCCACTGTAATGTCCACGTCATCTCCCCACACTGTAATATCCACATCTCCCCACACTGTAATATCCACATCTCCCCACACTGTAATATCCACATCTCCCCACACTGTAATATCCACATCTCCCCACACTGTAATATCCACATCTCCCCACACTGTAATATCCACATCTCCCACATTGGGGAGCTCACCTAGGCCGCCGCCGGGTGTACCAAGATGACCGCCGCTCCAGAGCTAGGCCGAAGCCATGGCCTTTCCTATGGCGGCAATCCACAGATTGCGTAGTGTGCCGATCCGAACACGGCGACCCCTTCGGATCATGGATCATTGAATATCCGTTGCACCCCTACCCACCAGGCATCCTGGCTCCTCCTTGTGGGGTCTGCTCCTGAGCCCTGATTGCTGCGTCCTTAGACACCACCTTCCACTCTCTCAATATAGGATTTGATTACATCAGCAGCAGGAGCCAGTGGCTTCTACTGCTATCAATCTGCCCTGTGAGAAGGAAAAGAGCACAGAGTCGCTGCTCTTTTGCACAGCGCTTGATCAAAATGGGGCTCAGGTAAGTATAAATGGGGGGCTGGGGGATCCTAGACACAGAAGGTTTTTTATTTTAAAGCAGAAAATACATTGAGGAAATAAACCTTGGGCCTTTGAAACCACTTTAAAGTGGAGGTTTACCCTCCAAACAAATTTCAGGCATGCATTGGAGCCCACCCACCCGGCAGTATGCCGGTGTTTTTTTTTTTTTTTTCTATACATACCTTTTTTTTATGGGCTCTCGTCCCCTCCGGCGATCGCGCGTGACTGGGCGTTTCCAATCACAGGCTGTGATTGACGTCCCTCAGCCCGGCGCAGACAGCGCGCCACGAGATGCCGAAGGAATCTGAACGTTGGTGCGGCCCTATACGGCGCCTGCGCAGCGGCGTTCGGGTTTCTTCGGCATCTCGTGAAGCGCTGTCTGCGCCGGGCTGAGGGACGTCAATCACAGCCTGTGATTGGAAATGCCCAGTCCCGCGGGACCGCCGGAGGGGACGAGAGCCCGTAAAAAGGTATGTATAGAAAAAAAACACCGGCATACTGCCGGTCGGGTGGGTGGGCTCCATGGCATGCCTGAAATTTGTTTGGAAGGTGAACCTCCCCTTTAAGCTAAGAAATGCTGAGAGTTTAATACTACTTTAAAAATAATAAATAAGAAAATATATTCAATAACAATACCTTATGCTTTTCCATCAGTGCCACCATTTCGGTAATCTTATGCTGACATTTAACATCAGTTTCTTTCTGCAGCTTTATCGCTTCATCAGATGCTAACTTTAATTTTTGAACCTTAATACCAAAAAAAAAAGAAAAAAGAAAAAAATATATAATTAGCTTGATACAAAATGGTTTAGTAGAAAATATGTTTATGCGTTAACAGATTGCAATATCACCATCTGCGATGTCAATGCCATAAAAGAAACACACACGACAGGCAACCAGTCTCATATACCAAAAAGGCTATGGATGGAATTAAATTTGCACAGATTTGAGGTGGACTTGATCATTCAGCATCAATAGTTGCCTGAAAGGCATTGGTGACTTAGCCTTCCCAGGAGGCTGCTAAGGACATGCGTAAATTTAAATAATTTTATTTTTTTGGAAACTTCTGTTTATTGAATTTTGTTAGGGTATACAAAAAAAAAAATTAAGAATATAAGCTGCCAGGTAACAGGCATACAAAATTCAAAAAGAAAACCAAGGAAAGTAAAAAAAAAAACAGTACAATAGTAGCCTTAACAAGGTTGTTAGTGTTTAAGTCACCCAACCAGGGGAAAACCCCTAGACCAGTGAAATGTTGCCCCCCCCCCCATGTCACTCACTGCAAGATACACATAATATGCCAACACCTATCTCCCCTCCCCAACCCAACCCCCCCCCCCCCCCACCAGCGAGAACAAGGAATATACAGTCACCTTTTAGAGAGAGTTCAGCTGAGAGAGTGAGTTCATACAGTATTTAGTCAAAAACAGTATCTGTAGAAAACAACTATCCACTCCACACTTTATCAAACTTCATAAACGCACCCCCTATTTGCATAAGTGCCCTTTTACAAAGGGACAGCTTTGTTCACTAGTGATTTCTATGCTGCCACAGAGGGTGCTGATGATTTCTTCCAAGATAGTTTAATCAACTTCCTGGTGTAGAACAACAATAGTGTAAGTACTGTATAGCTTTAATAGTGGCAAGTGAGTCAACCAGACTTAATAAACACGTTTCTATGGAGAGGGGAAAAGAAATGCAGGAAGAAGCGATGCATGCCAAAACCTCCCTCCAGAAGGGACCTATAGCCGGACAGTTCCAAAAAACATGCATGAAGTCTGCGTCTGGTGTGGAACATCGCCAACAAAGGGAGGATTGGTTCCCAAATATCATAGCCAGTCTCGCAGGTGTGAGATAGACCCCATGAATGAACTTAAAGTATATTTAACGGTCTCTAGCAGAGACTAATCTGGTAAAAGGAGCTTCCCAAACGACCCCCCAACTCCTCTTGATCTAAGCCAGGACCCACAACTTCCCAAGCCGATTTAAAGGGATGTCTCAGTTAAATAGTTTTTGGGAAAAAAAATCTTTGTATATAGTGGACAACAGCTTAACCAGGTCCTCATCCCGAGGCAACAATTCTATTTCACTACAGTAGCTTATAGGGAAATATGCCTGGGGTCAAATTGAACCTAAAAACAGTGTCATAATTGTGAATACCTAAAAAAAAAGTGGGAATTAGTTGGTGGCCCTCTCTGGGAATTCTAAGGTGATAAGCTCCCTCTTTGGGTGGACATTGGCAAATTATGTAAACTTGTTACACGCATTGATGTACGTCTATTTTTGATATATATTTTGCTTATGTTATATTTTCTTTTTTTTGTACAGTTTCACGTGGTCATTGGTTGATTAGTATATTCCCTAATGAAGCCATAAGGCGAAACATGTCGGGTTAATATACGAACATGAGATCCCTGTTTAAACATGAACTTTAGACATGTGATCACCATCACAATAAAATGTTAAACACTACTCAACAAACTGCTTTGTTTGGTTTTTAATCGTGTCCTTATTAAACTATAACTTTTTATATATATGATTTTGATTAATATTTGCAAGCACCCTGATAATCCCCTCCCAGCTTCTAGCCTCTTTTTTGAATAGTTAGTTGGAAAAGTGCCTTTAACTCAAAGGACTTCAAAGAGCTCTGAGATGCAACGTGTTGCAATGTTTTAATGCCATATTTCGTCCATACTATTGGGTCATGGTGCAAATAAAAATGAGTCAAGTTTGGGTTTTTCCACAAGGATGCATGTGGAGAGAACCTAGGGGGTTCCTCGGGTGCAGAGCCGGAAACCACACCCCAGGCCTTTAGTACAGAGCGCATAGAGCTAGTAAGACTTAGGACCCCTGTATAATAGATGCTGTAAAGCCTTGTAGGATCCTAAGTAACTTAATTTTTAATAAAAATATAGGATGTAAAATGTACTTTACTGAGTAGCATAGCTACATGCAAATGTGCCTTTTTTCTAATTTGGGGTGAAAGGTTCACTTTAAGGGTGTTAACACACTTATATTGTTCTTTACTAGGTTTTATGTATTTCTCATCAAGCTGCAGGTTAACTTGTGGGCTTATTTATTTCAGCACTGCAAAGAACAATGAAGATGTGCAAAAACAGTTATTCATGCAATACAACAAAAATAGTCTTTGCGCTCAAAATGTCTAATCCAAAGTGATAACTTACTGACCAAGGAATCCTTTAAAGGGGTTGTAAAGGTTTGTTTTTTATTTTCTAAATAGGTTCCTTTAAGCTAGTGCATTGTTGGTTCACTTACCTTTTCCTTCTAAATGTTTATTTCTTTGTCTGAATTTCTCACTTCCTGTTTCTCCTCAGTAAGCATGCCCCCATCATCCGAGCCGTTCTGGCTGGGGGTTAGTCAGTCAGAACAGCTTACTAAGGAGGAACAGGAAGTGAGAAATTCAGACAAAGAAAATAAACATTTAGAAGGGAAAAATTGAAGGAAAAGGTTAGTGAACCAACAATGCACCAGCTTAACCACTTGCATACTGGGCACTTACACCCCCCTCCTGCCCAGGTAAAATTTCAGCTTCCGGCACTGTGTCGCTTTAACTGACAATTGCGCGGTCGTGCGACGTGGCTCCCAAACAAAATTTACGTCCTTTTTTCCTCACAAGTAGAGCTTTCTTTTGGTGGTATTTGATCGCCTGTGCGGTTTTTATTTTTTGCGCTATAAACAAAAAAGAGCGACAATTTTGAAGAAAAATACAATATTTTTTACTTGTTGCTATAATAAATATCCCAATTAAAATTTTTTTTAAAAAAAAAATAATTTTCTCAGTTTAGGGCGATACGTATTCTTCTACATATTTTTGGTAAAAAAAAAAAAAAAAATCGCAATAAGCGACTGGTTTGCGCAAAAGTTATAGCGCTTACAAAATAAGGGAGAGAATTATTATTTTTTATTATTTATTTTTTTACTAGAAATGGCAGCGATCTGCGATTTTTATTGGTACTGCGACGTTATGGCGGACACATCGGACACTTTTGACACATTTTTGGCGCCATTCACATTTATACTGCGATCAGTGCTATAAATATGCACTAATTACAGTATAAATGTGACTGGCATTGAAGGGGTTAACACTAGGGGGTGAGGAAGGGGTTAAATGTGTATCCTAGGTGTGTTCTAACTGTGGGGGGAGGGGGGGGTGACCGATCTGTGTCCCTATGTAGGAAGGAACACAGATCGGGCTCCTCCTCTCCAGAGACAGGACGCTGTCTCTGTGTAAAACGGCAATGAGAGATGATCTATGAGAGATCATCTCTCATTCGCCCACACTCTGATTGGCCGTTCGCCGCGATCTGTGATTGGCCGTGTCCAAGGGACACGGACAACACAGGGCTTCCCCGCAGCGCGCTCTACAGCGCGCGCTGGGAACGCCTAAAGGAAATGCCGTCAAATGACGGCATGTTGGATATTCAGGCCCGCGCTGTTGCCGTCATCTGACGGTAGCGCGGGCCTGAAGTGGTTAAAGGAACCCATTTACAAAATAAAAAAACAAACCTTTACAACCCCTTTAACCCCTTCCATACAGGGCATTTTCACCCCCTTCCTGCCCAGACCAATTTTTAGTTTTCAGCGCTGTTGCACTTTGAATGACAATTGCGCGGTCAGGCAATACTGTACCCAAATTAAATCATTATGTTTTTTTCCCCACACAAATAGAGCTTTCGTTTGGTGGTATTTGATCATCTCTGCGGTTTTTATTTTTTGCGCTATAAACAAAAGAAGAGCGACAATTTTAAAAAAAACACAATATTTTTTCCTTTTTATTTAATACATCTCACAATATTTTTTTTAAAAAAAACTTTTTTTCCCCTCAGTTTAGACCGATACGTATTTTACGTATTTTTGGTAAAAAAAAACCGCAATAATCGTATATTGATTGGTTTGCGCAAAAGTTATAGCGTCTACAAAATAGGTGATAGATTTATGGCATTTTTATTTAATTTTTTTTACTAGTAATGGCAGGGATCTGCGTTTTTTTTTTTGTGACCGTGACGTTGCGGCGGACATATCGGACACTTTTGACACGTTTTTGGGACCGTTCACATTTACACAGCGATTATTGCTATAAAACTGCACTAATTACTGTGTAAATGTGTATGCCAGGGAAGGGGTTAACACTAGGGGGCGCTGAAGGGGTTAAAATGTGTCCTAAAGTATGTTCTAACTGTAGGGGGAGGGGGACTCATAGGGGGAGGAGATCGATGTGTGTTCCTCTGTACTGGGAACACACATCAGTCTCCTCACCGCTGACAGGAGGTGGATCTGTGTGTTTACACATACAGATCCACACTCCTGCCGTGATTTCTGGAAATCGCGGGTGCCCGGCGGCAATCACGGCCGTCGGGCACGCGCGCGGGATCGCGGGTGGTGCCGCCGGCGGCGCGCGCGCGCGCCGTAGAACGCCGTGAAGACAGGACGTTGTGCAACGTCCTGTCTCATCGGCAAGGGGATCACCATGACGTGATTCCCCTATAGGCCGGAATTGAAGTGGTTAATAAGAATGCTTAATGTGAAACAATGTGGCCAGCACCATACTCCTTGCAGCTCAGTGATCAATAGGAAATTGATAACTGTGAAAACAAAAAGGGAAAATGAGGCTCATGGAGCAATAACGTCTTTTATTGGATATAAAAGAATAAAGTTGATACACTCACAAGTGAAGGTGAATAAACAGTGTCAAACAGTTCCTCCAATAGAGAACCTTACCGAGGGAAACATTCGTGCTTCAGTGTGGATGAGAAGACTGCTGGATGGCTGGATGGGCTGGCTCCACAGACACAGGCTCATCAAGTAGCTGCTGACAGGCCACAAGGGAGCCCCTCACTGACTGAAGAAACAGCCAGTCAAGAGAGGGCTGTGGGTTGCCTACACCACTCCCAGGGAGAGCTCTGGTGAAGCCAACTGATAGAGGATGCTGTAGTTGTCAGGATAACATGTTTTGGAGGGCGTGGCCTCCTTCCTCAGATCCGCCCCCTTTTATGCAGAGAAAAACATATGGGGGGATAATATGACAACTAGAATACATTTAAAAACAGCATACAGAACAGCATACAATATATGCCTAAGATATAAAAAAATCCAAACTCGGTTTGCAAGTGTTGTCTTGCAAAACGAGCAGGATTCAAGCCAAAGTGGTGTGCAGTACCGCGTTGGGCCTGAGGTGGGAGAGAGCCGGAGCTGAGCGGAGCCAAATGGCGATCACCTCCATTCGGAAATGCTCGGATAGACTCCAGTCCCGAGTCTTTCCGAGGTCAGCCAAGCTGTCCTCTGGCCTTTCCCTGTGTTTCCAAGACTCTCCATCGCCCCCCCACCTCTGGCCACATGCGGTATTGCATGCCATAGAAGTCAATCTGGAACAAATTATTTTCTTTTCCGTTGACTTCAATGGGGAAACTCGCTTTGATATGCGAGTACTTTGGATTACGAGCATTCTCCTGGAACGAATTATGCTCATAATCCGAGGTTCCACTGTGTATATATATATATATTATGTGACAGGAAGTCAGGGAAATCTGTGTGTTGTCATAGACGGAAGATACTTTTCTGCCTTGTGTAGACAATACACCAATTACTATTGGGCGTCGGCTGTAGAAATGGCCAGAGAACTTTAGGGCCCTTTCACATGTGCGGACGAACGGTCCGCTTTTTCTAAGTCCGTAAACGGACTTAGAATGGGGCCCTATGGGAGCGGATCCGTTAGCGGATGATGCATCCGCTAACGTCCGCCTACGATCCGCGTCCGTCTGGATCCATTTTGCGGACTGAAGAAAACCCTATTTTTCTTCCGTCCGGTGAATCGGATCGGATGCAAACGGACAGACGGCCCGTTTTCATCCGATTCCCCATAGGGGATAGCTTAGGAGAGACAGGGCGGTCCCTGCACAGTGTGCGGGGACCGCCCTGTCCGCCGACAGCTGAGCGGGACCCTCCGCTGAGCCGACGGACACACATGGAGCGGACCGAAAAACGGTCCGCACCGTGTGAAAGGGCCCTTAGGGCGTTGGAAGGCTCCAGCTGTTCAGAGTTAAGCAATTAAAGCTCTCTATAAAGATAGCCTAAGGATAACGACTCATTGCTGCATCCAAAAGGCTTTGTGAGTGAGGAGCAGTCAGAAGCACTTCTGAGGAGGTGAGGTGCTGATAGATATTTCTGGGTGAGAAATATCAAAGAGACTTTTTTTGTTGTTTTTTGCTGTAGGACCAGCAGTGTCTGCCCAGCAGTAGGCTGTGCCAGACTACATAGGTAGGTTCCTGTGTTGGGAAGGTAGACGCCCCAAGTGGCAAGGGTTTATTTTATGTTTTGTTTATGCTGTTTTGTTGCTTGCACGTGTATCCCGCAAGATGGAAAAATAAACCATATCATTTGTTTTCAGTCATCCTCAAGTGTCTTTTTGGACAGTTCAACGTGTAGTGAAACCATCCAGGGGGTCACACACACCCGCTACCGAGTTAATCCCTCACAATATATATATGTGTATATATATAACATATATGGTAAATCCACATAGAGTAGAATTTAATAAAAGATAAATAAAATATAAATAAGAAGTGAATAGTGCACAAAATTTGTTATTTCATATAGAGATCATTATAAATTATAAACTATATTGGAGACTTATTACCTGAAAAATTAGTTAAGAATCTGAATGAAATTAAAATAGAGAATATGATTAGAGGTAGGGTTAAGGATAATAATTGGTATAGTTAAAAATATGTATACCGGACATATGCACACACAAACATACACACACACACACACACATAATATATATACGCACGCACACTTATAAACATACACATGGGTCCTTCCCTTTCTCCACCTATCAGTAAACCAATGCTGACAGACCATTGGACACCAACAGGGGAAGAGATTGTAAGCTAGAGACGGGATAATAAAGCCATGCAATACAATAGCAATGTGTATGAAAAAAAAAAGGAAAAAAATTCTAATATATATGTAATTATATCTTAAGCATATTGTATGTATGCTGTTCTTAACCACTTAAGGACCTTGCCTGTTTTTCAGACTCTGGGCCAGATCCACGTACATCGGCGCATATATATGCAGACGTAGCACATCTCAGATGTGCTACGCCGATGTACGCCAAAGCGGTAAACACCGTATCCACAGCGCAAATGCTCCTATAGATGCACCGTCGTAACGTAAAATACTCGGCGTAAGCCGGTGCATTGCCATGAAATGAGATTTGCCATGGAATGAGATGGTCCGCCTCCATCACATTCTATTGGCTCACTCATGTCACGTGACCTATTTAAACGTCAAGTATTGACGCAAACATCAGTCACAGCTAGGCTATCATAGGGAGAGGATCTCCTCTCCCTGTGATTGCCCGATAGCGCTGTCAGCAGCGTGCCTCCCGCCAGCGCTAAGTACACCCCGCACCCGCAGCTCTTCCCCGTCCTCGCAGTCACAGCTAGGCTATCATAGGGAGAGCATCCAGCTAGGCTATTATGTCAGCAGCGTGCCTCCCGCCAGCGCTAAGTACACCCCGCGCCCGCAGCTCTTCCCCGTCCCCCGTGCTCGCAGCTCTACTCCCCCGTTAAGGCTCATGGAACGGGGCGATTTGGGCGCGGGGTGTACTTAGCGCTGGCGGGAGGCACGCTGCTGACATAATAGCCTAGCTGGATGCTCTCCCTATGATAGCCTAGCTGTGACTGCGAGGACGGGGAAGAGCTGCGGGTGCGGGGTGTACTTAGCGCTGGCGGGAGGCACGCTGCTGACAGCGCTATCGGGCAATCACAGGGAGAGGAGATCCTCTCCCTATGATAGCCTAGCTGTGACTGATGTTTGCGTCAATACTTGACGTTTAAATAGGTCACGTGACATGAGTGAGCCAATAGAATGTGATGGAGGCGGACCATCTCATTCCATGGCAAATCTCATTTCATGGCAATGCACCGGCGTAATTGCAAGTAGGAGGGAAGTGGGCGTGATCAATTTAAATCAAGCATGACCCTATGCAAATGAATGGCCGAACGAAAGGAGCATGCGCCGTGACGTGGACGTACGTCCCGCACCACACTGCGCATGCGCGCCCCTTCGCCCGGCGTTATATCCTAAGATCCCACTACTTACGCCCATTCTACAAATACGCCCAGATATGCGCCAGTCAAGTGCAAAAGTTTGTTTGTTTCCCCCCCTGAAGCAAGGTACTTTTGTTCGGTTATGTGGTAAACATGTCTAGGTCTGCTAGTGCGTCAGGCAGGGAGAGGAGGAAGCGAAAGGAGAGGGCTGTGATAATGTCAGCCATGGGCAGGTATGATGTGTACCTGCATGGGGCAGAGAGTGGGTCCACCAGCAAGGCCCGGAAGGATGAGATCCTTGAGGAGATCACCGCACAGGTCAATCTGCTTGCTCATGAGGCCAGGACCTCCAAGGAGATTGCAAAGAAAATCAATGACCTGCGTTGTGGTGTTCGGGCCAAGCTGGGAGAGATCAGGAGGCATGCTACTGCCACTGGAGGGGGACCAGCCAGCGCTCTCAGGCTCACACCGGATGAGGAGGCGATTGCCCGGTGTCTCCATAGGGAGCAAGTGGAGGGAGTTGACGGATATGACTCCAGGGATCTGGCCCTGAGGACTGGTAAGTTTATTTTTTTCTATATCTGGTGTTGAGTATGTGGGGGGGGGGGGAGGGAACATGTGACAAGTGTGTGGGTCCACCAACATGTGAATGCTTTGTGTCATCCACAGATGCCCAGGAGGGAGCTGGGCCATCATCCTCTGGTGGCCATCCCACAACATCCCCCCCACAGCATCCTGAGACAGACCCCCTGGGAAGCCATGAGTCATTGGTGGAGGGGAGTGCCCACACCTCACCTCTTGAGGATGTGGAGGAGGAGCCTGTTCTGTCCGACCAGGAGGTCAGGTTGGTGCTTGAGGAGTCGTCCCATTCTGCCGGGCCCTCTGTGTCCTCCACCCCCATCAGGGGAAGCCCCTCAGGGTCCTCCCCCCACATGTCTGCCCCCTCAAGGACCTCCCCATATCAACGGCCCCAAGCCACTCCTGTCCTCCGGAAAGGCCACCCGGAAGACTAGGGGAGTGCCTGAGTCCGTCCCGGACCAGCTATCAAAGCAACAGGCCTTGCAGACCCAGCATATGGGTGAGCTTGCTGCCCACATGCAGCGGGTGGTAGACAGGCTGGACTCCTCTGCTACTATGAGTGACAGTCTCCAGGATGTCAGTGTGAATTTGTCAGCTGTGGTCACCTGCCTGGGGGATCTGCAGGCCACCACAGCAGGCCTCGTGGCTGAGGTCCAATCCCTGACAGAGGCTGTCCGGGCCAATACAGCTGCCATCCAGGATGAGGGGAGGCAGTCAAGGCTGCTGCAGGCCGAAACCAATGCGGTCCTCACCCGCATAGCGGTGGCATTGGAGGCCAGGCAGCCAGACAGGGAGGGACCAGGGGATGCCCCCCCCCACCTGAGGCTGCCCCCATGCAGCTAAGGAGCCTTGGCTCCAGACGGGGCCCAAGACAGGCCAATGAGTCATTTTTTGGTGTCTTTTTTAAAAAAAAAAATACTTTTTTATATACTTTGCTGATGAGTTTTTTTTTTGTTTGTAGACCCAGCACACGGTGAGGAGTGCTGGCTACAGTGTGAATAGTGTGTGACTGGTGTGTGAATGAGGGGTGACACTCCTGCCAGTAAGGGGTGTCACCCTCGGCCATTGGGGAGAAGTTATCCCCACGGCTGTGTGAATGGACAGCGACATGATTGGCGCCTTGACGTGGCGTTGCTGCTCCCAAGTCCTACATGTTGGACTTGGGCTAAACCAATTTGAAGTGGATGTGGTGTGTGTAATCTAGGGACCACAGTGGTGTGCATGCATGCATTGTCTGTGTGCCGTGATGAATGTGTGTGTTTAATGTGAAAAGAAGCCTACCCAGAGGACCCTCCTGACTGCTGTTCCATCAGCAGACGGGGTAGCCTCAGGCAGGGGGGGGACTGTGTGGTTCGGGGGTCAGGTCATAACGTATGTCAATCTGCAGGCCCTTTCTCGTGGCAAAGTTGTGCAGAATGCAACATGCACCGATGATCTGACACACAAAGTTTGGGGAATACAACAGGGTCCCCACAGACTTATCCAGGCATCGAAAACTGGACTTCAGGAGGCCAAATGTTTGCTCCACCACTGCACGGGCAGGTATGTGGGCAGCAATGCATCTTCTCTCTCCTCTGGTTTGGGGATTCCGGAATGGAGTCATGAGATGGGGCCCAAGTGCATATGCCGCGTCACCTGGAAGGGAAAAGACAGGAGGATGTTAGCCATGCATGTGCCCCTCGTGATGTCTGCATCATGGGGGTCGGACAGTCATGCCTGACTCCCATGTCACTCACCAACCAGCAAGCTGTCCTTGTACATGTTCTGTTTGAAATCCGTGGGGATGTGGCTTTGACGGTATATGTAGCTGTCGTGGCTGGACCCGGGGAGTTGGGCACAAACGTGCAATATGAGGTAATTGGCATCGGCTATCACCTGTACGTTGATGGAATGCCAGTGCTTCCGATTGCGGTACAGGTGCTCTGTGGCATGGGGGGGCTGGAGTGCCACATGTGTGCAATCAATGGCCCCGATGGTGCGTGGGAATCCTGCAATTCTGTAGAAATTCAGCATTGTCTTCTGCCGCAGGTCCTCAGTGGTGGGTCTGATGATGTGGTGGGACATGCGTCTGAGGATTGCGGGGACAACCTGGTGCACACATCTGCTCATGCTGGATTGTGCCATCCCAGCCACAACTCCACTTGTACTCTGGAATGATCCACTGGCAAGGAAATGGAGTGTTGCCAGTACCTTGACAAATGGCTGCAGTGCATGTGAGCGGTGTGTCTGGCTGGTGATGTCATCCTGCAGGGCTGTGGTTATTTCCAGCATGGCATCAGGGCTGAATCTGAAGATGCGATATACCTCCGAATCACCCATGCCAAAGAGGCTCATGCACGTTCGGTATATCCTCTCCCGTGCCCTCTCACTTGCCTTACTCCTATGCTCCTGTGAAGCCAGTAGTATAGCTATGATCATGGATGCCTCTGGCATGTTGGCATACAGATTGTTGTCCTGCAAGGATGGATGCTCAGCTCGTCCGTAACGGTGCTGCTGCAGCTGCTGTCCTGCTGATCTGTGCATCTCTGCTGATCACTTACACCTGCTTTTATGAGGGGTAAATTAAGGCCGGACATAAAACTTATGCGCGGCGCACTTAGCCGGCGTCGGGCACACGCATTTTGTGGATCAGCGTATCTCCCTCATTTGCATATTTGAATAGGAAATTAATGGGAGCGCCAGATACGTCCAGCGTATATATGCGCCCACGCTGCGCCGGCGCAGGACAGTTACGTCCGGTGCAAATATCTTATTTTCATGCGCATCTATTTCTGGGGATGCGGAGTATAGTTGCACCGGCGCATATTTACACTTACGCCGTGCATCTCTAGATACACCGGCGTAAGTGCTCTGTGGATCTGGCCCTCTGTGTTTACAAGTTTAAAACTGCAGCGGCGGAGGGCGCAGGAGAGCGGTGGCCCCTCTCCTGCCGCCGATAACTGTGATCTCGCGGTTAATCCGCTGCAGAGACCACTTATCGTTCACAGGACTGGCCACGTTAAAGATGGATATATCGGTTGTGGCAGCAGCTGCTGTCGTTACTGAGAAATACATTTTTATCGTGATGACGTATATGTACGTGAGCCGGTCCTTAAGTGGTTAAATGGCTCTCTATTGGAGGAACTGTTTGACACTGTTTATTCACCTTCATTTGTGAGTGTATCGATTTTATTATTTTATATCCAATTAAAGACATTCATGCAACCATCAAATTTCCATTCACTAAAGTCAGATGACAGAATGACCTACCCTTGGTTGCATTGCAGTTCTCAGTTTTGTACCTTTTCTCTAATTTAATAAACCTCTCAATGTCCTCCAATAAAATGAAATATAAAGTAATAGCATACCTCTCCACACAGAGTTTCTTCCTTAAATATTGCATTTGCAATCTCCACTTGTATGCTGCTAATTGTTTCTTCATGCTGCATTTTATCATTTTTGATCTGTGCATGTAATCCATTTACCTTTAGAAATAAACATAATTGACACATGAAAGGAAATGCAATACATTTGATAAATCGGTTGGTATTTATCCAAATATAAAAGTTAATTTACATGACATTTTAAGTGATAAAAACAGCCATAATTACAGTTGTCTAGGAAATGTATATAAATATCAAAATGCCCCCTCTGATGAGGAATAGAACTTTTAATGTGAATACAAGTACCGTATGTTTTTGTTGCTTATATGTGAATGAGTCAATCCCATGATCACTTTATATTATTAGTTCAAAGACAGCCATCATCTTCTAAAGTCTTAATCACTTAACATGCAAATCCACAGTTCATCAAAAACCCTGCAGTGCTGGTGCAAGTCATCAAAATCTTTTATCCTGCTATTTACACTCATTTGTGATGCTGTACTTTTTCACTTATTACATTTTCACAATGTAGCTCATATTTGCAAAATGTTGAGGAAGTCGAGCAAATCAACAGCAACAAGAAAAACTTAAAACAAGATGCATATAAAAACATTTAACAGCAAAGGATGAAAATCCATTCCAATGATTAAAACAATATATATAAAACACATTTAGTTACTTAATGAATCACAGGGTGTAAATACTAGCTCATGAGGGTGTGTCAAAAAAAACATTTATACCGGGCGTACAATCTATAATGAAACCAAATAATATCAAACAGCATAATCATAAACCAATATTCCCATGGTTATTGTGTTCCTCACAGTACAGTACATCTGTACAAAGAGTAGATAGGCAAACACCCCAAACATTAAAGATGCAACATAGTGTCCCCAGATATACTCAATGCCATTCGGCAATTCTACGGCTCACTTTACTCATCCGTACTTCCTCAGAATATTGATCCCAGGGAATTGGCGGAAAACCTTAACCCTTTGGCTCTGGGCTGGCTGTCGTGTAAGGAACATGCCACTCTGGTGGGACCGATAACTCCGGAAGAGCTCCTTGAGGCAATCAAGTCTTTCCCGGCAGGAAAATCTCCTGGCCCACATGGCCTACCCATTGAGTTCTACAGAATGTATGGGAATCTTCAAGCACCAATTCTGGCCTCCCTGTACGTGCACTTCTTAAATCAGGAGAACTACCTCCCTCCATGTACCACGCTCATGTGGTTCTGATACATAAACCTCCCAAAGACCCCACATTGGACGCCTCCTATCGCCCTCCTTGTCACCCTGAGACTTTAGCCATTGCTGCACACTATCATTGGGATCAACTAAACAGGGTTCATGGCCAATAAATCTACTGACTTCAATCTAAGGTGATTACATACCAAGATTCACGCACAGCGCCTCAACATGGGCTCCAGGGTTGTGGCCTTGCTAGACACTGAAAAGGCTTTTGATACCACTGAATGGCCTTTCCTGTGGGAGGTCCACCGCAGGATGGGTTTCCCTTTAATATTCATCCAGTGGCTTAAAACAATATACAAACAACCTACCTCGGCCATTAAGCTAGAAGGAGGAATTTCCGAACCCTTCCCTTTGTCTAGAGGTACCCGGCAGGGCTGCCCTCTCTCTCCAGCCTTATTTGCCATTGAGCCAGTGGCGGAAGCTCTCCGCACTTCCCCACACATTAAGGGACTACGAATGGGCTGGCTGGAGGAGAGGGTGGAGCTGTATGCGGATGACCTCCTATTGTTCCTTAAAGCGGATGGCCCACTAAAAAAAATATATTAAAAGCCAGCAGCTACAAATACTGCAGCTGCTGACTTTTAATATTAGGACACTTACCTGTCCTGCGGCGCCGCAGCAGAGGACGAGCGTTCGTCTCTTTGCTGCTCCCCCACGGTGAGGGAACCAGGAAGTGAAGCGCTCCGGCTTCACTGCCCGGTTCCCTATGGCGCATGCGCGAGTCGCGCTGCGCCCGCCGATTGCCTCCCGCTGTGTGCTGGGAGCTGAGAGTTCCCAGCACACAACGGGAAAAACCCGTCTTTTCATTGAGACTGCGGGCCGGAAGTGGGTGCAAATACCTGTCTTTAGACAGGTATCTGCACCCCCCTCCCCCCTGAAAGGTGTCAAATGTGACACCGGAGGGGGGAGGGTTCCGATCAGCGGAACTTCACTTTAGGGTGGAGATCCGCTTTAATGACGCAGATCCTTCATTTGCAGGGGCACTCCGAGTCTTAAATACATTTGCCCTAATTACAGGACTGCGGGTGAACTGGTCCAAGTCACTCGTATTTCCCATTGATCCAGCTGCTCGAGAGGGGGCCCCCCCGGACTTGCCGCTTATATGGGTGGAACAATATCGATACCTGGGGATAGTAATATCTAGACAGGCCACAGACTATATACCCCTGAATTTATCCTCAACAATTCAGGAGCCTGAGGCTGAAGGCATGGGAGTTGCTGCCCCTGTCGTTACTAGGACAAATGAATTTGATGAAAATTACGATTCTGCCTAAATTCACCTACCCTTTTAGGCACTCCCCCACAATGGATTCCTAAGTCTTGTTTTACCCAGCTAAACAAATTATTCTCCTCCTTTGTCTGGACCCCTTAGTCCCCAAGATACTGGTGGTCCACATTGATGCGCCCGGTGTTTCTGGATTTCTACAAGCATGCCTGCACAATTGGTTACGGGGGTGTGGTGGCAGAACCCTGATGCCTCCAACCCGGTGGTGCTACTTGAAGCAGCAGTGGTACAGTCGCTAGAGGCTTTAAAGCTCCTACACTTCCGTGGCCCCTCGTGCCTGTACGCATTTACTCCAGCCATGATCATCACACTGTGAGCATGGGGAGCCGAAACTTAAACAGTATCCAAAGGAAGCACACTTCCCATATGCCCCACTATGGGGGTAATCCCAACTTAGCCCACATCTACACTTTACCAGAACCCCATGCCTGGACCAAATTTGGCATAAAAACATGTTCCCAAATAATCGACGACAACTCCCCGAGTTCTCTATCGCTCCTAAGCTAGAAAATGTTATATTCCAGAGTCATATTTGTTGAAATACATTCCGAATTTTTTTTTGGCATGGTGAATGCAGTATGTTATCAAAAAAATACTGGAGGAACATTTGCATTCATCAGCCAGGAAGCTGCACATGAGACGTACTTGGACATTCCAACATGACAATGATCCAAAACAGCAGGCCAAGTCAACCTGTCATTGGCTACAGCAGAATAAAGTGAAAGTTCTGGAGTGGCCATCTCAGTCTCCTGACCTCAATATCATTGAGCCACTCTGGGGAAACCTCAAACGTGCAGTTCATGCAAGACAGCCCAGGAATTTACAGGAACTGGAGGCTTTTTGCCAAGAGGAATGGGCAGCTTTAACATCTGAGAAGATAAAGAGCCTCATCTACAAATACCACAAAAGACTTCAAGCTGTCACCGATATTAAAGGGGGGGTAAAAACTGGGGTATGTAAACTTTTGATCAGGGTCATTTGGGTAGTTTCTGTTGCCAATATGATTTAAAAACACAGTTGATTTATAATAAATGGCTTCAGTCAAACACTAACCATGAGTGAAAGAAAAGTTTTTGTGTTATCATTCATATTCTCTGAAAAATGGCAAAGAAATCATAAATTCTGCCAGGGTATGTAAACTTATGAGCAGATCTGTATCTGACTACATGAATGAATGAAATAAAAAGCCATAAAATCTGCTAAGGCCTATATAAAATTGTTAACATAAAATGTCTGTCCTTATTTTGGCTGCAGTCCATAGTTTTTTGTACACTGTACAGATTACTGCAATTTCAATTTTAAGCCTCTTGTTATGATTTTAGGTTTCTCATCAGTACCATAATTCTAAAATCTTTCTGTCTTTGCTGCAGAACTGGGCCACTACAAGAGCATCAGCTTTGTATCTTTACTTTGCTCTGTGTACATTCTTTCATTGGAAAAGGGTGTGTCCCATTTCAGAAACAGAGAGCCCTGTTGAGCATCATTAGGTTTGCCACATTTAGGTGTCCATTTATGAAGCAGTGAAAAATATCCACTGCTCCATTTTCCAGCATTCACAGAGGATTCTCTGGGTGGTAGCTTATGAAGCAGTGTAGATCGCTTCTCCTTTTATGAAGTGAAGCGTTCTACAAACACTTCAAACAGTGAAGAACGTTCCCTGATACTGGAATCTTGTGAGACTTAAGATTACAGTACCAGAAAATCACTGAAACACTGAGGTGTCCGTTTATTAAGCAGTGATAAATTATCACTGCACTGTATACGGACAGATGGCACACCTCATGTTAATAAAATAAATAGTCCCCCTACATTTTATATTTTTTATATACATATATATATATATACATACACACCCACACAAACACATTTTTATATATTGTAAGATTTGGGTGATCAGACTTCAGCAGTAGGTGCGTTTTTAGTGAGTACGCCAGTACAGAACTGAATTTTTAAGGGCCTGGCTGGTAGCATTATTTAAAATGCTAGAAAAGTTCACAAAGACATCAGTAACCCACACAGGTTGCTCTGGGAGACCACATTCGTCGTCATCTCGGTTATGATACATCCTGCGGTACACCTCTTGGTACTCAATCACAAAAGGTGGCACCAACTCAACCATTGGGCCATCCTCTGTAGGGAACAGTCATCGCAAACTCAGCCAAAAAGTCTTCAACATGTTCAGAAGCAGTGGCGGCTGGTGCTCAACATTTTTGGGGGGGGCGCAAACAGAAAATAAATAAATAATTGCAGCCTCACTGTGCCCATCACATGCAGCCACTGTGCCATCAATTGACACCACTGTGCCATGCCACCAAATGCAGCAACTGTGCCGTCAATTGTCACCACTGTGCCATGCAACACAGCAACTGTGCCATCAATTGTCACCACTGTACCATGCAACACAGCAACTGTGCCATCAATTGTCACCACTGTGCCATGCCATCAAACACAGCAACTGTGCCATCAATTGTCACCACTGTGCCATGCCATCAATTGTCACCACTGTGCCATGCCATCAAACACAGCCACTGTGCCATTAATTGTCACCACTGTGCCATGCCATCAAACACAGCAACTGTGCCACCAATTGTCACCACTGTGCCATGCCATCAATTGTCACCACTGTGCCATGCCATCAAATGCAGCCACTGTGCCATTAATTGTCACCACTGTGCCATGCCATCAAATGCAGTCACTGTGCCATCAATTGTCACCACTGTGCCATGCCATCAAACGCAGCCACTGTGCCATGCCATCAAACGCAGCCACTGTGCCATTAATTGTCACCACTGTGCCATGCCATCAAACACAGCAACTGTGCCATCAATTGTCACCACTGTGCCATGCCATCAAATGCAGTCACTGTGCTTTAATTGTCACCACTGTGCCCCATGATGCTACTGTGCCCCATGATGCCACTGTTCCCATTGTCATCACTGTGCCCCATGATGCCCCTTTCCCTGTAAAAAGCACTTACCTGAAGCTTCCATGTCCTCCCTCAATGTCTTCTGCCACCGTGGTGAAGCTTCAGCCAATCAGGTTCCTGATAACCAGAATCCGGGAACCTGATTGGCTGAAACGGCGTCAGTCTTATGCAAGGAACGCAGGTTGCCTGCGCTCCGAGTATAGACATCCGAGAGCCGGAGGGCTGTACTTGGAAAGCCTATTAGAGCTAGCAGCTCTGATAGACAGTTCCCCTCAGCCAATCAGCTGCCGCTATTCAGGTAACCGGCGCCCAAATGTCCAGTTATATGAATAGACCAGCGGCAGCTGGCAACAATGATAACTCAAATTCAATGCATTGCATTGAATGTGTGTTATTAGCGATAGGGGGTGGCGCTGCAGCGCTCTCTATTGACGGCCGCCAGAACTGCAGGTAAAACTAAAAATGACATTTTAGCAAAATAAAATGTCTTAAAGGGCCCTTTTTTTTTTTTTACTACAGGAGGGGGGGGGGGGGGGGGCCGCGCCCGGGTGCCCCAATGGACGGGCCGCCATTGTTCAGAAGGCAACATAGGCCATATGAAGTCAGCTGTATGGTTTTCGGCTTTGTTGTCACGGGCAACCGCACCATCTGTTCACTCTTAACACTAAGGCCCCTGCCGGCAGACAGCGCGCTGACGTGTCGGTGACGTTGACGCTGCCACGTCACCGCACCATGCGTCGAAAACCATTTGACGCGTGTGCGAGCAGATATGTCTGCTGGTTAGCATACTAATCAGCAGACATGTCGGGCGGACGGGTTCCCAGCCGACAGATTTGAACGCATGCTTTCAAATCTTTCGGCTGGCCAAATCCGTCTGTTTGCCCGTACACACGATCGAATCTGTCTGCTGAAACAGTCTGGCAGACCGTTTCCAGCAGACAGATTTGATCGTGTGTAGGCGGCCTAAAAGACGGCTTGCTTTGCTTTTTCCTTTGCTCCAGTAAGGCCAAGTGCATCTTGCACCAGTCTGGGGCTTGTTCTGTCGGTAACAATCCCTCCAGCCACAAGGTTCTGTCTCTCATCTCAGCAAACATTGCTTCTTTTTGTGTTTTGACCGCCCAATCTCTATTTAACACAGGAAAATTTGGCGTACTGTCTCTAAGACAGATGTGCCCAACCAGTGGCCCGGGGGCCACATGTGGCCCGCGGAGCCCTCTGATGTGGCCCGCGACCTCCTTCTCTGGGATGGAATAAAATATAAAAGAATACTATAATTAAAGTGGATGTAAACCCTCCATAAACCCAGTGAAGTGAACAGCCTCAGATGATAAACTGAGATGAACCAAATCTCCCTACATAAGTTTTACATGTATATCTGCTGTCTTCACATTTATATACTGTGTAAAAAGTTTAGATCATTTTAGGAAATGTTCTCTTCCTGGTTCACACAGAGTGTGATGTCTGGGCATACAGCCAAGATAGCTAACATTGCTGATTGGAGGAAAGGCACACACCCCTCTCATCATATGCAGACTCTCACAGAGGTGTTTTGTAATAGGGCCAGCTCCATGTTAATCAATTTTAGGAACCTCCCCTGACAGAAATTGCAGACTGCTTTTATCTGATGTGTTGGAGAATTTGTCAGGAGTTATCAGGCAGTTCAGGAGAAAACTATGGGACATAGTGCTTTGAAGAGAGATAACAAAACATGTGTGTGCTCAGCTCAAATTTCATGAACTGGGTTTACATCCACTTTAAAGGTAATATAGAATAAGAGCCTCTGGGTAAGATATGTAAATACTAAAATGTGAGGTACCATCATCCTGAGAATATAGACAATTAATGGGTCTAAGGTCCCTGAACCAGAGAACCAAGGGGGGAAGGAATGGGCCAATTAGGACTATCACGGTACAGGTACATGGGTGAAAAAATGAGGGTACATGATTAACCACTTTAGCCCCGGACCATATTGCTGTCCAAAGACCAGAGCACTTTTTGCGATTCGGCACTGCGTCGCTTTAACTGACAATTGCGCGGTCATGCGACGTGGCTCCCAAACAAAATTGGCGTCCTTTTTTTCCCACAAATAGAGCGTTCTTTTGGTGGTATTTGATCATCTCTGCGGTTTTTAAAACAGAGCGACTATTTTGAAAAAAATGCAATATTTTTTACTTTTTTCTGTAATAAATATCCCCCAAAAATATATATATATATAAAAAAAAAAATGTTTTTCCTCAGTTTAGGCCGATACGTATTCTTCTACATATTTTTCGTAAAAAAAAATCGCAATTAGCGTTTATTGATTGGTTTGCGCAAAAGTTATAGCGTTTAGAAAATAGGGGGTAGTTTTATGGCATTTTTATTATTATAATTTTTTTTACTAGTAATGGCGGCGATCAGCGTTTTTTTCAGTACTGCGACCTTATGGCGGACACTTCGGACACTTTTGACACATTTTTGGGACCATTGGCATTTTTTTAGCGATCAATGCTATAAAAATGCATTGGATTACTATAAAAATGCCATTGGTAGTGAAGGGGTTAACACTAGGGGGCGGGGAAGGGGTTAAGTGTGTTCCTATTTGTGTTCTAACTGTATGGGGGGTGGACTTACTAGGGGGAATCACTGATGTTCCGTTCATACATTGTATGAACAGAAAATCAGCGTTTCCCCCGCTGACAGGAACAAGCGCTGTGTGTTTACACACACAGCTCCCGTTCCCCGCTCTGTAACGAGCGATCGCGTGTGCCCGGCGGCGATCGTGCCCGCCGGGCACACGCACGGGACTCGGGGGCGCGCGCGCAGGCCGCCGGCGGCGCGCCCCCTAGTGGCCGTCGAAAGTGGCGACGTAGAGCTACGGGCTCTCGTGCAGGAGTGCCGACCTGCCGCCGTATTACTGCGGTGGCTGGTCGGCAAGCGGTTAAAACAAAAAATAAACTTTATTCAAAACATAGACAGACATAGTCACACAATTAAAATAATAATAACCAAGGACAACACCATGCTGAAGGTCCCCAGGTAGGGAGAAAAACACGATGGGTTGACGGTTATGACAGTCTCAACTAGTTTTGCGGAGTATTCCGCTTCCTCAGGAGAAAATCTAGACAGGTCCCGCCAAGGTGGAAATAGCGAGCATAACCCAACAAGGTCCCGTGCGGTAGCCAGGGGAGACACATGGAACGAGTGCCCTGCTAGTCTTGATAACAAGAAAGGTGGTGATGTGTAGGGGGGTCCCGGGAGCAGGAGCCCAATGGTAGTGCCTGTTGAAGTGCATATAGGTTCAGCACAACATGAGAAGGTGATAAAGATATGAGGGATAAGAGGGGCTACTAGGGGTCCCATGGTAACTTTAGGGTAGTGATGCTAACATCTGATGCTGTAGACTGGGTGAAGTCGCAGCAGTCCCAGGACCCAACGCTGAGTTTTTTGTTACTCACTGTTTTTGGTATGCAAGGATCTGGAACTCTTCCAAATCTGCTCGAAGCAATACCTCCACCACATGTAAGATTGGGATGATCAGACTCCAGCGACAGGTGCATTTTCAGTGAGTACACCAGTCCAGAACTGAATTTACTTTCAATAGATTTTTATTTTTTCAAATAAAGGATACAGATAAATTATGACCAAAGGCTGAAATTACAACATCAAAACATTCTACAAACCAGGCATAATGACAGTAACAATGACTCAATTGATTTCAAATTACCCAACTGTGGGTTGATTAAAGGAATCCAGCGAGCTTAATAACAGAGGAAGGGGCGGAAAAAGAGGTGTATATGGTGATCTTGCGCTCAGGGGAAACCTGCCTGTCCCGGACACCCCTAATGGGATCAATCTGTGTCCCAGCCAGGCGCCTCCCAATCCGCCTCCTCCTATAAAATTATTTGATGGGAAATTAGAGGGTTCGAATTTGGCTTCATTGAACCTCTAGCTCATACTAACGAAATAAGATAGGCCTATAGTGTTACCAAATTGCCCATATGAATATCCGGACGAAGAACAAAGAACATTACCTTCTGGTCATACAACTGTCTTAAAAGAATAGAAGTAAGAAAGAGAGAGAGAAAAGTGGGGGTAAGAAAGAGGGAAAGGAAGGGAAACATGAGCCTAACTTGTACTGAAGGATGCAGGTTGCGTGGGGTGTACCCCAGTCGCCAAAGGTATACCACAGTGGGATGCCCATGATCCCCACACGGCTTCAAATTTCTGATTCGTGTTTGAAAGAATGCTGGCCAGTTTTTCCTGCACCATGATCCACGAAATCTTGCGTTTTATTTCTGCAATGGAAACCCTGGGCTGTTTCCAAGCCCTTGCGATGGTAATTTTAGCCCCGAGGAGCATAAATCGGATCAGCTTCTGATTGGGCTTGGATATACCCGGAATCCGAGCATTTAGGAGAGCTACAGAAGCCGTTCTGGGGACCGAGCAACCAGTAACTGTACAAATGAGGTTAAAAATCCTCTTCCAGATTGGTCTGATTCTGGGACATTCCCACCAGACATGCACCATCGAGCCCAGGAGCTGACAACCTCTAAAGCAGCTGGGATCTGATGATGGGTAGATGGCCGCAAGCCTGGCAGGAGTCATATACCACCTCATAAGGACCTTTAAGTTTGCTTCCATCAGGGAAGTATTCAAGATGCCCTGAAAAGAATCAGAACAAGCTGCCTGCCAGGTCTCCAACTCCCACCCTATTTGGAGGTCTGCCTCCCAAGCCGTCATATAAGAAGACTTCTCAGTCGGGCGGGTGAGTGAAGAGTAGATGACAGATATTCCTCCCCTTTGTCCCATGGTCTGCCCGCACCAGAGCTCATAATCTGTAAATTTGGGAGGTAGAGGCCTATCCGTCCATAAAGTGTGTAGGAATTGTGATATTTGTTTGAATCTGAATTTTTCAGTGTCAGGGATGTCCAATTTAGTCACACAGTGGTCTAGTGTAAGAGGGCCTTTGGATGTAAAGAATTGTCCTATGCGGTACAGACCCTTATCCAACCACCAACTGAATGCTTTCCTGTCCATTCCAGGTGGGAAATCCGGATTTTGGAATACACTGGCTAGAGGTTGACCTTTCGAAACCAGGGCTGGAAGGTGACGAAATCTATCCCAAAGGGCGTAGGATTGAGACAGGGAGGGGGACAAAATGGGTGGTCTTCTCTTTTGGGGGCACCAGAGTAAGTGTTCTAGGGAGAACCGGGGGACAGCATGACCCTCTATGTGGACCCAGTCTGGTTTGTCCAGTTTAGAGTAAACTACGGATAGTTGAGCTAGTCTGGCAGCTACGAAGTACTTATATAGGTGCGGTAGTCCTAGTCCTCCTCTTTTCCTATGGTTATATAGAGTGTTTTGGGGGATTCTGTAACCTGACTTGCCCCAAATGAATTTGAGTATTTTGCTTTGTAAAGTCTGCACGTGATCTTTTCTGATGGGAATGGGAAGGGAGCGGAATAGATATAAAATTCTAGGAAGTAAAGTCATCTTTATAGAGTTAATTCTGCCCAGCCAGGAAAGATCATACTTAGCCCAGTTATTCATGTCGGCTGTAAGTTTTTGGTATAGGGGAGGATAGTTATTTGTGTAAAGGGATTCTGTCCGAGCTGTTAAGGAAATCCCTAGATATTTGATAGATGAGGGACACCATTCAAATTTGAATGACTGTTGGAGGAGGGATACTGTAGGAGGTGGAAGGGATACGTTCAAGGCTTGTGATTTGGCATAATTGACTTGGAGACCTGAGAATTTAGAGAATTCCGAAATTACCTTACAAAGGTTTGGTAGGCAAGTAATAGGAGAAGTTAGAAATAGTAGTAAGTCATCGGCAAAGAGCCCACATTTATGAGTTTGATCTCCACATGAAACGCCTCGAATGTCGGGGTTCTGTCGAATGGCTATCGCTAGGGTTTCAATTGCCATTGCGAAAATGATTGGGGAGAGGGGGCATCCCTGTCTGGTACCCCTTGCTATGTCTATTGGAGAAGAGTAGTACCCTTGGATTCGAATTTGGGCCTTTGGTTTAGAGTAGAGAGCTTGTATTACCCCCATAAATCTTGGGCCAAAGCCCCATCGTTCTAGTAGGGGGAGAAGATATTGCCAGGACACAGAATCAAAGGCCTTCTGCAGATCAAGAGATAGGAGAAATCCTTTTTGTTTCGGACCTCCGTCCCAGTTGGATTGCAAAATTGAGACAATGTCCACTGCCCTTCTCACTTGATCTGGGCCTTGTCGACCTGGAATAAATCCGACTTGGTCCTTGTGAATATATTTATTAATGAAAGAGGAGATACGGAGAGCTAGAATTTTTGTAAGAATTTTTAGGTCATTATTTATCAGAGAAATGGGGCGATAGTTACAGACTTCTTCTGGGTTTTTATCCGGCTTTGGGATAACCGTAATGTATGCTGTATTAAGTTGCGTACCCAGAGGGGTGCCTTGAGTTTTGGAATTAAAAAAGTTTGTCATATGTGGGACTAGGGTATCTGCAAATGACCTATAATAGAGGGCCGACAGTCCATCTGGGCCTGGGGCCGAGCCCTTTCGGAGGCCCTTGATTACTGTCGCCACCTCTTCAACCGAAAAGGGTGCTTCCAGCCTGTCTCTATGTTCTACGTCTAAGGATGGGATGGGTAGGCTGTCCAGAAAGTTATCAATCGAATCCCTGGGAATCTGTGGAGGGGCATTATACAGGTCAGAATAGAATGTTTCGAATGCCTCCAGGATCTTTTTAGGGTTGGACGTAGGTTCTTGACCTGCCAAGCGTATTTTGGGTAAGGAGTGAAACCTTGTTTTAGGGGACAATTTGGTCGCTAACAACTGGCCTATTTTTCCTTTTTGGGTGTAAAATTTATTGCCACTCCAGCGGAGAGATCTCTCCGCCTTCGTTGTGAGGGCTAAGTTAAGTTCTAATCTCAGCTTGTCAATATTCTCTAGTAAGGCTAAAGATGGTTTCTTTTTGTGTTGTGCCCTTAGGGTCCTATAAGACTTCTCCAGCCGTACAATTTCTGCTTCGTGTTCCCTTTTGATTCGCGTGGAGATTTGAATGATCTTACCTCTAATAGAGGCTTTATGGGCTGCCCACAGGGTCTCCGCAGAGATATCCTCAACATTGTTAATTGTGAAATATTCTTGAAGGGCTTTATTAATTTCCGTTGTAGTGGTTGGATTGGAAAGAATGGACTCATTTAGCCGCCAATGTCCGTTCCTTGCCATACCTGCTAAAGAGCGGATGGACATGATGACCATAGAATGGTCAGATAGGACTGTGTCTCTGATTTGGGCCTTGATCACTGCCGGAAGTACAAATGAAGAAATTAAAATATGATCTATCCTGGCATAGGTATTATGCGGGTGAGAGTAATGAGTGTAGTCTCTCTTTGAGGGATTAGACTCCCGCCAAACATCCGTCAACCCCCTGTCATGGAGTAGTTTGGCAATTTTCAGGCTGATCCTAGAGGGTCTAGTAAGTTGAGCGGACAGAGGTCTGGATTTGTCCAAACCCTGGTCAAACGCCACATTGGAATCCCCCCCCCAAATGACTGTACCTTCCAGAAGTGGGGTTAAAGTATCCAAGATTAATTGGAAAAACTTGTCTTGCCCTTTGTTGGGAGAATAGTATGAGACCAGGGAGTATAGATGACCCTCAATTTTACCCTTAACCAGTATAAATCGTCCCTCTGGGTCTTTGAAGTCAGAGAGATACTCAAAGTTACAGGATTTGGAGAAAAAGATTGCGACCCCCTTGGTCTTGTTCTCGGCATTAGCCAAGTAGAAGAGGGGAAAGTGAGAGTGGACAAATTTGGGACTGTACCGCCCAGGAAAGTGGGTCTCTTGGATCATGAGAATGTCAAGTCTGAGTGATTTGTAACTATCAAAGATCTTTCGCCTTTTGACTGGGGAGTTCAGGCCTTGAGCATTATGTGTGGCTATGTTGAGGGAGCTCTGTACGTGGTCAGCCATGGGGAACTGAAAAGTAACTCTGTCTGTCTCTACCTCCACTCACCCTGAGATGTCTTCTGTCCTCCCAACCTTGCCATTTGTCAGGATGGACGACTGGCAGCCCGGTGGACACTCCTCGATCGTAGGTACTGCAAGCTGAAAAATAATAAATGGTTAGGCTCATGTGGGAAAGATGGGGAGTAGAAAAGGAAAGGACAGATTTGAAAGAGAGAAAGAAATGGTGAAGAAGACTCCCAATCCAACTAAGGAAAAAGAGAAAAATAAGAAAAAATACATTCTCGGGGAGGGGAGATGCCCCTCGAGAATTTCTACCAAGGTAGATCAAAAAAGAGCTTGCTCCAAATGCGAACAAGCGACCTCGCCCCCAGAAACCTTCTGGAGTCTAAGGGAGAGGTGGAGGTACATGGGGCCCACCCCAGCCAGGGCGCCCCTGAAAAATTGGTTACAGCAACTATCAAAAACGAAACCGGAAGGAATTGAGTAGATCTAAACCCAGTTTGGTCGGATCTAAATCCGATCCGGATGTCCCCCCGTCCCCCCCCCAACGGGGATCGAGGAGGAGGGGACCTCAGAAGCAAGGTGGGGACCACCCCCTGCGAAAAAAATTAGAATAGATAAAGAGATCTTTTTAGCAGGAGAAATACTGTTGAAATATCAATTGTCCAAAAAGTTGATTCTTCTGATCAGAGAAAGTCTAAATCTCAGGCATAGGACCGACCAAAAATCTTGAAAGTTCAAGGAGTATATGATCAATGTGTCAGCCGAGATCTGGGTAAGTGGGTCCACTGTCTCTAGCTTTCTTAGATCTCGACCTGGTCCAGAGTAGGGAATTAGGACTGGTGGGGGTCGGTCTCTTGGAGGTGTTTGGGATGCTTTGAGAAGTATCCATGGCGGGTTCTTGCGAGATGAGCTTAAGGCGCTTTAGTAGTCTTTCTCCATCCGGAAAATTTGAGAAGGAGTAGTTTTTCCCTTTATCCGAGAACTTGACCGCAAAGGGGAATGCCCATTTATATTTTATATCCTTTTGGACCAGGACTAGGAGTAGCGGCTTTAATGACCGTCTTCGCTGCATTGTGGAGGGAGAAAGGTCTGCGTATATTTGGACGGGATGACCTTGGCACAAAACACTGGGCACAGAACGTGCTAGTCTCATGACTTCATCCTTTACAGCGTAAAAGTGGGGTTTGGCGATGATGTCCCGCGGTGAGCCGTCCTTTCTGGGTGGTCCCAGGGCTCTGTGGGCTCTATCAAGCTCTAGGCGAACTTGAGGGATGTTTGGAATCAAGTTCTGGATCAAATTTTGTACCGCTGCTGTAGTGTCAGTGATGGATTCGGGCAGCCCCCTGATCCGGAAATTGTATCTCCTGGATCTGCTCTCCAACTCGTCGATCCTGGAAAGGGCCACATCCAATTGCTCCTGTACTGTATGAATATGTTCTGAGTTCTGATCTGTGGCTGCCACCGTTTGATCAAGCTTGTCTTCTATCGCTTCAATTCTGGTGCCCAGATTCTGGAAATCTGCTTTCAAATCTCCTGTTATTTTGGTAGCAGTCTGAGCGAGTCCCCTATCCAGGAGTTCAGCCAGAGCCTGATATAAGTCAGTCACAGAGAATGCAGAAGCTGCTGACAGGGTGCTGACAGAGAATTGAGCAGGTTGGCTCCTTATGTTAGGTCCTATGAGGGGTAGTGCAGAGCCCTCCCTATTAATCCCCTCCATATTACTGCCTTCCAGGGGTTCTGTGGGAGTTGTTGAGGGGGACATGTCCTGCTGGTAACTTACTTGAACCAGTGGGGTAAAAGGTAGGGATACCATATTTGGAAATATCCTTCCCTCAGGTATCTCTTCAGCTCCGTTTCTGTGAGGTGCTGCAGCGGCGGCCATCTTGGATTTTTGCCGTTTTTCAATCTGAGTAAAAAGCGGCTTTGCAGTGTCTCTTTAAAGAAATTATCATGATAGGGGGGTGCCCTGATGTCTGGGGGTGCCGTGTATGATGAAGGCTCCCCTTCCAGCCCGTTTCTGGCTTACTTATGGGCGCCGCTGGTCTGGGGTGATGAGGAGCTCCCGGCTCAAGCAGCCATCTTCAGAGCTCCGCGCATGCGCCTCCCAGAACTGAATTTAAGGGCCTGGTAGTCCACTTTTATTTAAAATGACAGAAAAGTTCACAAAGACATCAGTAGCCCACACATAGGGGGTTCCACCATTACTGTATCTTGCATATGCAATACTCTAGCCTCCTGGCTTACATTCTTGCCATTTGGCTGCTTCGAGCCTTTAGCCTAGGCCTTAGGTCTGCTTCTCAGAACAAAAGAGTTTCCTAGAGTTAAGCTTACTCCTGATCAGCGCCTTGCTGCTCTGTCACCAAGAACATCTGCCTCCTGCAGACATGCATGGTCTGGCTGCACTCATGCAGCCTCTGAATCCTCTCAGAGGAATGGGAGTCCACCTGACTCCCATGCACAGACTTCCTGTCTGTTGGGTGGGGCCCTGAGCCATAGTCAGGTCACAACGAAATAGCCAACACACAGCTGTGCAATCAGCATACCTTTCTATTCAAAGTCTGGCATAAATCAGCATATATATATATATATATATATATATATATATATATATATATATATATATATATATATATATATATATATATATATACACACACAAACACACACACACACACACACACACACATACAGGGGTCGACAATATGCGGGCGCTTTGCGGCCTTAATTACCGGCCGCCGTGATCGCGCGGCGGCGGGGGGGCACAGGATCCTGCGTCTCTGTGCGCCCCCACCTTCCCAGCGACGCCCGGTAATTGAGGCCGCGGCTTTGCGGCCCTGTGATGTCCCAAGCTCTTCCTTTTGTGAAATGGCGCCATCTGGTGGTGGCCGTTTGGCATTACAAGTTAAACAGCAATTCTAATGTAATTTTTCACTATTTTCACTGCCATCTCCTTCCCTCCAATTACAACCCCCAAACATTATATATATTTTTGATTCCAACACCCTAGAGAATAAAATGGTGATTGTTTCAATACTTTGTGTCACACCGTATTTGCGCAGCGGTCTTACAAGCGCAGTTTTTTGGGAAAAAAAATAATAAAAAAATAAAACAGTAAAATTATCCCATTTATTTTTATATTGTGAAAGATAATGTTACGGCAAATAAATTGATACCCAACATGTCGCGCTTCAAAATTGCGTCTGCTCGTGGAATGGCGTCAAACTTTTAACCTTTAAAATCTCCATAGGCGACGTTTAAAAAAAATCTACAAGTTGCACGTTTTGAGTTCCAGAGGAGACCTAGAGCTAGAATTATTGCTCTCGCTCTAACGATCGCGGCGATACCTCACATGTGGTTTGAATACCGTTTACATATGCGGGCGCTACTCACGTATGTGTTCGCTTCTGGACGCATTTTCTGTCTGCTAACTTTTTTTAGCTGGCTCCTAGATTCCAAGCAAATTTGTCAAGCCCTGTGTGTATATATATATATATATATATATATATATATATATATATATATATATATATATATTTATATATATATATATATGTCGAGCTTCTCGTCCAGGTTTTGCAGGTAGCGGGGGTGGGGGTGCCGGGCGCGGCGGGATGACGGCTCACTCCCCACATCATCGCCGTTTGCATGGCTGGGTGTATCACGTGGCAGCGCCGTTTCTGGTGGGGGGGGGGGTGTTGGATCTGCACCAGTGGCGGGTGAAGGGTGCTTCACAGGTCAGCTGTGCTTGCCTGGGTAAATGCGTCTATGCGATTTGCCATGGTAATTCCTTCAAGGCAGGTTGCTTCACGGATCAGTCGATGGGGTTGCCGGGTAAATCCGTCGATGTGATCTGTCATGCAATTGGTTATTGTTGGTTTGTCGTATCTCTGTCATTGTATGTCATGCGATTTGTCATTTATGTCATACGGTTCGTCATTTATGTCATTACGGTTTGTCATTCATGTCATGCGATTTGTCATTTATGTCATGCGATTTGTCATTCATGGCATACGGTTCATCATTCATGCTGTGCGATTTGTCAGTTATGCCATGCGATTTGTCAGTTATGCCGTGCGATTCGTCATTTATGTCATGCGGTTCGTCTTTTATGTCATGCGATTTGTCATTTATGTCATGCGATTTGTCATTCATGTCATGCGTTTTGTCATTTATGTCCGATTTGTCTTCGTCAGGCGTGTTATCTCTGTAAGTCTGTCATGCGATCTCAACTATCAGGCGTTTGGTCATTGTAGTTGATCCGTTGTACGTTTGTCACTGTCTTAATAGGATGTTATTCTTGTTGTCATGGTTTTTCGTGCGAACCAGCATGAGAGTCGATGACACAGGGTTAGGCAGGTCATGGCTTATCATGCGATTTGTCATGAAGGTCTGCCATATGTTTCGTGGTCTTGCTTCGTCAGGGCAAGCTGGCATGATCCCCATGACTGTTGGTCGTGGTGGTCTGTCAGGGCCTGGTCATGATCTAGCAGGTTATTGTGTCTGTCTGGGTTTAGATGTGGTTGTAGGGTCTTTGTGTCAATATTCGTCATTTTATCAACAGCTGCATGTTTCAGTCGCAAAGGGGGGGGGGCGTAGTCATGGGCACTCATGGTTCCCACCATTGAGTGTGTTTTCGGGTCGTGGTTACAGTTTTCATACGTTTTACATTTCTGTCCACGGTCAAACGTTCGGTTGGTTCACCGCAAGTACTTGTGATGTTTCAGGTGCAGTTCAGCTGTGTACGCAGTTCAGCAAGGTTTGTATGCATACCGTGTCATTTCACGGGTGCTTGTTTCAGTACATTTGCAGGATCTGTCACGTCTTCAGATTCGTACAGGCTGAGGTTACGTTGTTAAGTGATTGTTGGACCACAATCTTCTCGCCTTGTACTTCATACGTCACGTTGCACGATCATCCATTACATTCTCATCTACCCACCACGGTCTGTGGGTATTGTAGCCCTGAGTGTACGTTTTTAATTACCCGTCTTAGCGCAACAGGTTTTCTCGGGCTCACTCATTTCTTGCATTCAAGTCACATTGGGGCACGCTTTTATTGCACGCGCTGTTGGTCCTACACCTTTCATACACTGATATACCGAGTTAGGGGTACGCTGGGGGGGTACGGTTGCGGGTTTATTGTCGGTGTCATTTTTTTTCCATAGATACCGTCATGTCGCATGAATCGGAGAGCGACGAATTCGCATTCATACCACCTACTCCTCGTAGAGAATCGGAGCATGACAGCACACCATCGTTAAGGAGTTGGACTGTCCCGAGGCTTGTTGCAGAGCTTCGGCGCAAGGGCATATCTTTCTCAGCTTCGGCTAGGAAAGCGGAATTGTTCACATTACTGTTTCCATCTCCAACTCCGTCGCTGCCTTCCACGAGTGCGGAACACGCTTCTGTACACAATTCATTAATTCAGATTAATGCAGTGTTGAACACACTTTCCACGTCCATGGTTCAGTTACAGGGTAGGATGGAGGCGATGGAAGCTTGCGCAGTCAGTGCAGTAGTGGCAGCCCCTGCTTCTCCAGCCCCTGCCCCTCCAGCCCCTTGCTCCCGTTGCCCCTGCTCCTCCAGCCCTCGTGCCGCTGGTCGCTGCTCCACCTACAGCTGCTCCGCCAGTCCCTGCTCCTCCAGGTAATGTCCCACTGTTGCCTTCAGCAGTACCATCACCATTGGCAGCGTTACCTTCTGTATCCCCGGCCCATTTTATCCCAGCAAATATTAGGAAGGATATCTTGGAAGGGAAAGACGTGAATTTGGCGTCTCTATTAATTGCTACTCAAGATGTCACAGAGAACAAATCTTTCGCCTGTGGGAATGTATCAGTCGTCCTCAAAACCAAGGATCCCAGGGTAAGTCGTAAGCTCAGCGTGCCAGAGTTTGTTTTGGCTTTTGGCATTTTCAGGGACATCATATGCTCTGTCAGCCCGGGTAGGAGGGAGGAGTTTGATCTTTACCTGCATAAGGTGGTAGACTTGGCTCACAAATACGGGGGTTTTACTTTTTACGAGTATCATCGTTCATTTTCCGCCAGAGTGGCTGCCACATAGGCACAGTTTCAGGCAGTCACGTGTTGGGCCAACATTGACATGGAACTGTTTTGCAGGCATTTCGCCAACCAAAAATCACCGGTGTGCGCCAGCTGCCAGTCATCTACTCATACTACAGCTTGGTGTCCAAATTCAGAATCTTCCAGTCGCATGGGGACCTCTAGGCAGGCTGCCGGGGGTTCTTCCGGTAGTGCAGGGTAAGTGGACAAACTGGGCAGGCCTGTCCGTTATCTGGGCAAAGCTCAGTTGTGCAACAATTTTAATTATACTACTTGCAATTATAGTCAGTGCAGATTGTTGCACATATGCGCCAATTGCTT
Source organism: Rana kukunoris (assembly GCA_029574335.1). Classification (NCBI taxonomy): domain Eukaryota; kingdom Metazoa; phylum Chordata; class Amphibia; order Anura; family Ranidae; genus Rana; species Rana kukunoris. Next base: position 366,463,350 of record CM056050.1, read on the forward strand.
TAGAGCCCATCCCAAGACCGCGTGTCTAGGCAAGCCGGTTAATGCTTCCTGACTAAGCCAAGTGAACATTGCCTTGTTAGGGGATTATCTGGAGAATCACCCATCCCCTTCGGTTAGACAGTTCCTGCTAGAGGGGTTTTCGGTAGGGTTCCATACTGGCCTCATTACTCTTCCCTCAGAGACTTTTGAATGTATGAATTTGAGGTCAACAGAGAGTCATCCGGCCATTGTCGACAAGTTGCTACAGTCTGAAGTGACCAAGGGGTTCCTCATTGGGCCTTTTGTTGCTTCGCCTTTTTGCATGTGGAGGGTCAGCCCTATCGGTGTAGTCTGTGGCAAATTTTCAAATAAATATTGGTTAATCTATAATCTGTCAGCGCCTCATTCTTCACACATTCCCAGCCTCAATTCTCTCATCCCCTCGGAAGACTTTTTCCTGAAATACTCATCCGTAGATTCAGCAATCTAGCAGATTGTCCAGTTGGGCAGGGGCGCTTGGCTGTCTAAAGCTGACATCGCGGATGCCTTTAAACTACTTCCGATTAGTCCTGCTCTCTGGCAGTGGCATGGCATCAAATGGCGCGGTCAGTATTATTTCGCCACCAGGTTGACCTTCGGGTCAAAGAGCAGCCCTTACTTGTTTGACACCTTTGCTCAAGCTCTTCAGTGGATTTTGGGTAGTTGCAAGGGGTGTCGGCAGGTAATTCATTATCTGGAAGATTTTTTGTTATTGGAAAGCCCCGGGGTCCCACCCAGGGATTTGCATGTCCTGACAGAGCTTTTTTTAGAGTTGAATGTCCCCTTGGCCGCCCACAAGGTGGAAGGGCCGTCTCAGGTCATCACGTTTTTGGGTATCACGCTTGATTCCCATCTCATGGTGGCTAGTCTGCCCTGGGAGAAGCTGGACAGGATTCGCCAGACCGTTCGCAGGTTTGTCAGATCCCCGGTCTGTTCCAAGCAGGAGTTGCAGTCCCTGCTCGGGATGCTCAACCACGCCATGAGGATTATTCCTCAGGGTAGGGCTTTCGTGTCCAGGCTGCTGGCCCTTCTTCCTCTGTGTCCAGATTCCAGCTTTTCTGTGAAGTTCCTAGCTGATGCTCAAGCTGATCTCATCATGTGGGATCGGTTTCTGAGCAACTGGAACGGTATTTCTATGTTCATTCCACAGCCGACTGTCAATTCTCCCAGAGTGTTCTCAGACGCCGCCGCATCGGTTGGCTTTGGGGCCATTTTCGGGCGAGAATGGTTGGCCAGTCACTGGCCCCCGGAGGTTTTTCATTTGCCGAAATTCGCTCTCACGTCAGCCTTGTTCGAAATATATCCAATTTTGGCTGCGGCTGTCACTTGGGGTCCAGGTTGGACAGGCTACACGGTAATTTTCTTTACTGACAATTTGGCCACGGCTAAAATTATCAATAAACGAAGGTCAGGGTCACTGCTGATCATGTCCTTCATGCGTAGGCTGACATGGCTAGCTCTGACGTTCAAATTTCATTTTAAAGGGGAATTCATTAGTGGTGAGCTCAATGGTGCAGCTGATGCCTTGTCCCGGCTAAACATGCCTCAATTTTTCCTGCAGCATCCAGTGGCGGAACGGACGGGGCAGCCGGTTCCCCCCTACATGCTGCTGATCATGGACTAAATGTCTCCTGGACACAAGCTATCGAGCTGGCCAACAGGTCTTTATCCAAGAATACCATGAAGGCTTACTCAACGGGTTGGAAGACGTTTTGTAAATTCATGGTTGCTTATCCCAGTAGTTGCCCTGAGGACATTAGTTATATATTGTCATTTGTAGCATTTTGTCAAAACAAGTTGACCTTGTCCGCCAGTACAGTTAAGACATATTGATCGGGCAGTCAGCATTTTAGGTCCCTGCAATTTCCTGGTTGTCCTTCTATTTTTGCTGCTCACCCCCTGAAAGCCATGCTGAGAGGTATTGAGAGGTCCCGGGGGAAGTCACCGTTGTCTCGGCAACCAGTTTCTGCTCATATTTTCCAGGGCTTGTCGGACTTACTGTCGCTTTCCCCCTTTGGCGCAGGCCCCAGCTTAGTGCTCAAAGCTGCCATGTATCTTAGCTTCTTTGGGTTTTTTCATCCTGGGGAGGTTTCCCAAGCTAGCGGTCAGGTGCCCGTCCTGCTCAGAGGGAGTCTCACCAGATTCCCAGAGTGGTATGAGCTACAGCTTCCGAATAACAAGAATAGACAGTTTGGGAAGGGGTTTGTCGTCAAGTACTACCGTACCAACAGCAGGTGGTGCCCAGTGGAAGTGCTTGACGCACTTTGCAGTCTGTTTGTAGCTTCCTCGGCGGATAGCCCGCTGCTCCCCTTCACTACACGTCCTTTTACGTCAAAACAGTTTGTTGCACACTTTAGGATTTTACTCGCTAGGTTGGGGTTGGATCCTGTGCGTTTTTCTGGTCACTCGTTCAGGATCGGGGCGGCGCCCGCTGCCTCCAAGCAAGGGTCCCCTCTCACATCATCAAGCACATGGGGCGCTGGAGGTCATCCTGTTTCAGCAGCTACATTCCGGAACCCTGTGCTGAGCTTAGCAGGGCATTTGCCTCGTTGTTAAGCTAGATGACATGTGTCAATAAAGGTTTTCATATCTACCTACATTTGTGTCTTTTGCCCTCTTTTAGGCGTACCGACCAGCTAGGCCAAGGCACACCGCAGGTCTTGGTTATTAGGGTAGCACCCATCACGAGGGAAGACGCTGACTACAAGTCTGAAGGCTGGCCGTAGGTTAGCCTGGATTTGTAGGCGGAGTCTGGAGGGTACTTATTCCTCCTCCTCCTGCAGGTCCCTCGTCGGCTCATTGCTGTTCCCCCACCCTCCTGTCCCCCTGTTTCATTTGGGTCCATTTCAAGACATCAGTCTTTTCATTCTCTCTCTAGGATATGCTCTCTTTTAGGCGTACCGACCAGCTAGGCCAAGGCACACCGCAGGTCTTGGTTATTACGGTAGCACCCATCACGAGGGAAGACGCTGACTACAAATATATTTGTAGTCAGAGTCTTCACCGCGGAATGCGACACCCTAACTACCCAGGCCTGAGGTGTGCCTTTGGCCTTGCTGGTCAGTATGCCTAAAAGTGGGCAAAAAGACCCGGAAGTAGGTGTGATAAGAAAGTAGAAGGGCATGAACCGTCAGTCTGGTAGCGTGACGCAAGCCCGGGCGGTCTCAAAGAATGGCCCTGACAAGCACCCGTTACGACAGCAGAAACCGGCGTCCTAAGAACCGATGATTAGAAGGAAACCCATCTGTTGGCACTTGCGAAAACTGCCCAGAAACCAAACGACAGCCCTGTGACAGACTAAGCCTTCCTCCAGAAAGCACGGACATGGGAACAACTGCTAGTGGCGAGAGGATACGTGGGAGAATGGAACAAGGGCAGACCTGAGGAGACCTGTGGAATAGTGCAAGGTTGAACACCATCCAATGGATGCAAGACCGGTGCCCTGTCAAACACTCACAACCCCTGGCCTAACAGTCCATACCTGGTAAGGGGACGTGGGAGGGAGAGATGCCAAAAATGGACAAACTGATGGAGGGAAGGGGTATGAGAGCCGGATACCCGAAAGATGAGTTGCTGATGTAGCCGGATGAGGCCAACACGCTGTAGCGACATGCAACGACACAGACAGAACCAGACGTGGCATGACACCACCTACCCGAGTGCCTGTGACCCCCCCTAGGAACAAGCTGGGAATTGGACAAAGAAGCCTGGACTGTCACACCTGCCCCGACGATCCCGCAACCTATGAAGAAGAGAACAGTACCAAAAGATATCACCCCAGACCCCTACCATAGAGCAGCATAGAAGTGACAACTCCATGGACGAGAACCCTGATGAAATTATCCTAGCAGGAAAGGCCAGAAGATGACCCATGCTGGTATTTGGAGTAGTTGGGCTGGAATTGAACACAACTGAACACGTACTGCGTACCCTGCTGTGACCGGAAAAAGAAACCCCCCTAGTTAACTTACCGCTCGCTGAGTCAAGTATGGACCAACCCCTGATCGACGGAGTACTACCATGCTCTGAACCCCCACGCGGAGTAGCCGGGATGTACCAGAATGTGTGCCCCTGAAATGTGGCACACCCTAACCTGAGGAAACAGGAAGAAAGACAAACAGACAACCAAACATGAGACGCGTGAATGAACCCGACGACAGATCCCACCCAAGTGTATATAGTAAGTGTATGAAGTAAGTGAGCCCGAGTAACCTGCCGCGCAAAGACAGGTGCTTATAACGAAAAACTCAGGGCCGATGTACCCACAGACCGTGGTGGGTAGATGTATAGGCGTAAGAATGAACAGGCACGTATGACGTATTATATACAGGCGAGAAGATTGTGGTCAACAATCAATTAAAAAACGAAACCTCAGCCCGTATGGATCTGTAGACGTGACAGATCCTGAGATGCGCACCCTGGCTAACTATACCCGGAAGAAAAGGTATGACGAGACAAAGAAAACAAATGACACTACAAGGCTTGTTTGTGCGTGTTGTGACTGCATAGCACCAACAGCTACGACCAAAACACGCTGGAGTAGAACCCACTACGACGGAAAACACGCCCCCGCTGTGCCTACCCAAGTATGAAGACATAGCAGTGAAGGTGGGACCACATGGGAAGAACCCGACAACCCCCCCCCCCCCCCCAGATGATAGACGTGAGTGAGCGCAAGCGACCTGCTGCGTTAACGACCATCCGTTGGAACAGAAACCGAGGACCCGTGTACCCACAGACCGTGGTGGGTAGCCCTGCAGGTGAACGAAAGCATGGTATGATGATGGAGGTAAACAAACATACGAAAACGAAACCTCAGCCTAAATGGATCTGAAGATGTGACAGATCCCAATATGAGAGCCCCAGCAAACTGGACCAGAAACGAAAAATACCCTAACAGTAGGAAATAAACTGCTGACAGAACCGCTAATACAGCACACGCTACAACAGGAAACGTGCTGCTGAAGAAACGGACGACAGATCCCACCCAAGTCAAGTGTATGAAGTAAGTGTATGAAGTAAGTGAGCCCGAGTAACCTGCCGCGCAGAGACAGGTAATTAAAAACGAAACACTCAGGGCAATGTACCCACAGATCGTGGTGGGTAGATGTATAGGCATGAGAATGAACTTGCACATATGACGTATGGTATACAGGTGAGAAGATTGTGGTCAGCAATCATTTAAAAACGAAACCTCAGCCCGTATGGATCTGTAGACATGACAGATCCTGAGATGCGCACCCTGACTAACTATACCCAGAAGAACGGTACGACAAAGAACACAAATAAGCTACAAGGCTGTTAGTGTGCTGTGACTGCATTGCACCTACAAGCTGTGACCAAACCACGCTGGAGTAGATCCCCCAACAGAAGCACAACCCCCTCCGTGCCTACCCAAATATGAAGACATGGCAGTGACGGAGGGACCCCAGCATGTGAATGAACCCGACGACCCCCCCTCCCTCCGTTAAAATCGTGAGTGAGCGTAGGTGACCTGCTGCACAGCAGCACACTGAGGACCTGCGTACCCACAGACCATGGTGGGTAGTCCTGCCCGTGAAATGAAATGCAATGCATGGTAAGACGTGACGTGACAGGCGAGAAGATTGAGGTCAACAATCATCTGGAAAACGAAAACCTCAGCACAAATGGATCTGTGGACGTGACAGACCCGAGATGTGAGCCCTAGCCAACTGGACCAGGAAGCAACCAATGAAAAACTGATGAGACATGGAAACGAATCAAGATAAGAAACATAAGACTGACAGAACCGCTATGACAGAAACACGCCATGACAGAACCGCTATGAAAGAAACATACTACTGACAGAACCGCTATGAAAGAAACATACTACTGACAGAACCGCTATGACAGAAACATACTACTGACAGAACCGCTATGACAGAAACATACTGACAGAAACACACCATGACAGAACCGCTATGACAGAAACATACTACTGACAGAACCACTATGACAGAAATATACTGACAGAAACACTATGACAGAAACCCCGGGAACAGAACGCTACGAGATTGACAACAGAAAACGCTATGACATGAACCTCCGCAACAGAAACCCTGGGACCGAACAGCCTGGGACCGAACAGCCTGGGACCGAACAGCCTGGGACCGAACAGCCTGGGACCGAACAGCCTGGGACCGAACAGCCTGGGACCGAACAGCCTGGGACCGAACAGCCTGGGACCGAACAGCCTGGGACCGAACAGCCTGGGACCGAACAGCCTGGGCGGAAACGCTACGACAGAAAAACACAGGGACTGAATCGCAGAGACAGGATCTGACAAATTGCATGTAGCAAGGAAAATTGCCAGCGTGACCCGTGGAGACTACTGACAGAAACGCTATGACAAACGCACTACCGACAGAAACGCTATGACAAACGCACTACCGTCAGAAACGCTACGACAGAAACGCTACGACAGAAACATACTACTGACAGAAACGCTATGACAAACGCTATGACAGAAACATACTGCTGACAGAAACGCCATGACAGACGCTATGCCAGAAACATACTACTGACAGAAACGCTATGACAAAAACGTACTAACGTCAGAATCGCTATGACAGAAACCATGCTGACAGGACCGCTATGACAGTACATGTATGACTGGAAACCATGCTGCTGACAGAACTGCCATGAAAGAAACGCACTGCATGACAGAACCGCCATGGTAGTACAAGCTATGACAGAAACATGCTACTAACCACCGCCATGAGATGAACAAAGTGAGACAAGAATTGCGATGACCTCCACCTCCCTCCCCATGAACTGTGACCCCCAAGGAAGCCTGACTAGCACGCCAGACACCGCCAGCTTGGCCCCCTGGCCCATGGGGCTGTGCCAGGACACATCCAGGAACAGGTGAGACTTGCAAAAGGTGTTTGCAGCTGTTTTCCCTGTCTCCTGTCAGACATCATGCCAGAGGAGAAAGGTGGACAGGCAAGTGGCCCCTCTCTCTGCGACCCAGGAGGAGTGGGTGGCCCAACAGCTGATGCTGGTGAGCCTGGCCTGAGAAGTGGATGTAGCAGCAGTAGGCCATTGGCTGCCTACATGCAGCAGCATGCGGATGGATCAGCAGCAGGGATCAGCCGATGCACCCCGGACAGAGTGCGCCCCCCCCTCCCCCGGCGTGAGTACCGGGAGAAGCGGCGGGCGGCCCCCCCACAATAGGAAGATGGAGGAGCGCAAGGTCTCTAACATCCATCAGCTCCATGATGTCATCATGGAGTAATGGAAGAGGATGCCAGTGGCAAGCTGTGAATCTCTGGAAAACTCCATGCCCATGAGGGCTAAGGCAGTGCTGGGAAATAATAGTGGCCAAACAAAATATTGACACTCTGGAAATTTTCACTTAGGCCGCGTACACACGATCGAACAAGTCTGCTGAAACCGGTCCGCGGAACAGTTTCAGCGGACAGATTCGATCGTGTGTACGGCCTAGCGGACAGGTTTTCAGCGGACAAAAGTTTTAAAGCATGCTTTAAAACTTGTCTGCTGGAAACATGTCCGTCGGATATGTCCGCTGGTTAGTACGACTAACCAGCGGACAGAAAGCCCCCGCATGCGTTGAATGGATTAGACGCAAGCGCGGAAGCATTTTATTTCCTGGTTTGGTGACGTGGCGGCATCAACGTCACCGCCACGTCACCGCGTTCTCTGTCCGAGGGGATTTTCGTCCGATGGTGTGTACACACCGCCGGACCAAAATCCTGCAGGAGACATGTCCTTGGACCGTTTTCATCGGACATGTCTCCTCGTGTGTACGGGGCCTTAGGGACTGTAAGATTGCAGGTTCAGACTCCAACGGTAGGTGCGATTTCCAGTGAGTACGCCAGTCCAGAACTGAGTTTTAAGGGCCTGGTAGCCCACTTTTATTTAAAACGCACAAAAGTTCACATATACATTAGCATCCCTCGCAGGGGGTTCCACCATTACTGCATCTTACAAACGCAAGAGTTTAGCCTCCTGGCTTTCAATCTTGCCATCCGATGTCTTCAGGCCTTTAGCCTAAGTTCTGTTCCTCAGAACACACAGCGTTTCCCAGAGATAAGCTCAAACTTCGCTTTTCTCCTAGTCAGCGACTTGCTGCTCAATCATCAACAGGCATCTGCAACCTGCAGATCTGCACACACTAGCTGCAATCCATGCAGCCTCTCTCTGACTCCTTTCAGAGAGTTGGTAGCTCACCTGGCTCCCAGGGACCAGACTTCCTGTCTGTGGGTGGGGCTCTGAGCCATAGCCAGGTCAGAACTAAATAGCTGATCACACAGCTGTGCAATTAACGTGTCTTTCTCTCCAAAATATGGCGTAAACCCGCCATCCTTCAGGTATGACAGAGTCAAACCACCACAGGGTGTACTCAATTTTGTTGCCAGCGATTTAGACATTAATGGCTGTGTGTTCAGTTATTTTGAGGAGACAGCAAATTTACACTGTTATACAAGCTGTACACTCACTATTTTACATTGTAGCAAAATGTTGTCACATGAAAAGATATAATAAAATATTTACAAAAATGTGAGGGGTCACTTTTGTGGGACACTGTATATATACACGTAAATATGACAGGGGGGACATGGTTACTGTCTTGGGGGGTCTGATTGAGGTAGAAGTTAATAATCTTCTTCCTTCCCTCTCAGTTCCCCTGGGATTCTTTCTTCACTCCTTAATTCACCAGATTGCCATTGAAGTGCTGAGATTGCAGCTTCATAAACTGGCCGTTTGTGTCAGTCAATGATGGATTTTCAGTGTGTGGAGATCATCAGCGGAGAACATGTTCTGCCCCCATCATCTCGGTTTCATAAACCGTTTATGAGCCGAGATCAGTGCGATCCTCAGGATCACTGCTGTTCACACTTTCATAAATGGACACCTTTAGTAGAACTTTGTCCTTCCAGACCTTTGATACCTCCTTTGGGTACTCCACAATTCCCACAGTGTGACTGACCCTCCGTTCCTCAACTTAACTACACGTGATCCATTCAGAGCGATCCGCTTCTCCCACTAAAATAAGCCAAAGTTCACAGTAGCCATCAAAGGTACTTGTGAATCCAGACTGGATTTTATGAGATGTAAACAACTTGGCTCACACCTAAAATCGATTTTCCATGCTACTCAAACCTTCCTGTGGAACATTTATGGGAGGTATGCTTAAACATCTTCTCAGTGCAGCCAAGGCCTGTATCACAGACATGTGAAAGAAGTACCGTATTTTTCGGACCATTGGGCGCACTTTTTTGCGTCTTATGGTCCGAATGAACACCGCCCCTGCCGCCGTTGTCAACGCCCCTGCTACAAAAAAAGCTGCCCCCCCACACGAAAACCCCCTGACCTGTACTTCCAAGTCCCAGTTCCTGCGGCCTCCTCCCGCACAGTTGAATGAATGAAAGAATTAATGAAAACTTATATAGCGCGGCACAGGAGAACTAAATCGCCTCTGGGCGCTTGTTGTTCCTGTCTCCTTTGGTATCAAAAGAGATGAGTCTTGATCTTTCTCCTGAATGCTAAGTGGTTCTCCTCCAACCGTTAAGGTTTCCAAACCAGTGCACACTCGTGGCCGCATCTGCCGATGCCCAGCTTATTGCTCCAGCCGTTACTGTAGCCACGGAGGTGTTTGGTCAGTGGCAAAATTATCTGCAGCCTTGTGAATATTACAGAACACAGCCCCACTATGCAGCTCGTCATGCCGCCCAGACTCTGGTAGGACACTATTGTGAGAGGAGAGTGGGAGGAATTTAAGGCAGTCAATGAGTGAGTGGATGGAAGGCTGTGCTGTGTTTGGAGGACAGGTAACAGCCCGCTCTGCTGGGACTTGTAGTGCCTCTGTGGGGGGCTGAGGTATGGCAACCCGCTCTGCTGGGACTTGTAGTGGCTCTGTGGTGGGACTGAGGATTCCTCAGTTTCCCCACAATATAGGGCACTACAAGTCCCAGGTTGCCATATTTCAGCCCCCAACAGAGGCACTACAAGTCCCAGCAGAGCGGGCTGCTCATACAGAACATAACAGGAGAAGCAGCTGGGGGAGGGGGGTTTGTACTGGGAGGGGAGAGAAAACGGCACAAGTTTGAGATGGGGAGGATTTTATGAGAAGTTATGCTGGGAGGGATTTCTTTGGCACAGGTCAGGCTGCATTTCATGGGCACTGGTAAATGGTTTAGTAGACCATTTGGTTCAGAATATTTTTTTTCTTGTTTTCCTCCTCTAAAACCTAGGTGCGTCTTATGGTCAGGTGCGTCTTATACTGTAGAGCGAAAAATACGGTACTCTCCACCTACAACTGAACAATAGCTAGATTGTTTGGTTGACATAAAATTGATGGAGCAGTTACCAGCTGACTTAAGGGCACAAATAATAAAATACTTTAACCACCTGCCGACTGTCCACAGTACATTTACCTGGGGGCGGCATGGGCAGGCTGGATGACTCATTTGACACAGCAGATTGTGGCTCCTGGTACCAGGCTGAATTGAGCAGCCTGTGGATCATGTGATTGCTATGAAATCACATGATATCAATTCAACAAAGCTGTTAGCTGTGATTGGCCCAAAGCTCTCATATGGTACCTGTACAGCACGCCGGTACCATGTAATTGGCTGTAGCCAATCGCAGATCACCACTAACCACAGCTGTTATGAATGTAACCCATTCATAAAAGCTCAAAACATTGCTGTTACAGAGATCATCATTGTAACAGCAAAGCGTAATAAAAAAAATCCCTGATCACCCCTCAGGCTATACATGTAGTTTTATGGTTTACGAGGGAAGACATAGTAACGTAGAGTCAGAGAATTGCACAGATTACATAGGGAGCGCTGGCAAGATAGTGTGGAACTTGGTGTCACCCTTATTCGGAAAGGGGTACCATTTGTATGTGGACATTTATTACAT
>CM056050.1:366474381-366551881 GCA_029574335.1 Rana kukunoris
CCTCAGCGTGCCAGAGTTTGTTTTGGCTTTTGGCATTTTCAGGGACATCATATGCTCTGTCAGCCCGGGTAGGAGGGAGGAGTTTGATCTTTACCTGCATAAGGTGGTAGACTTGGCTCACAAATACGGGGGTTTTACTTTTTACGAGTATCATCGTTCATTTCCGCCAGAGTGGCTGCCACATAGGCACAGTTTCAGGCAGTCACGTGTTGGGCCAACATTGACATGGAACTGTTTTGCAGGCATTTCGCCAACCAAAAATCACCGGTGTGCGCCAGCTGCCAGTCATCTACTCATACTACAGCTTGGTGTCCAAATTCAGAATCTTCCAGTCGCATGGGGACCTCTAGGCAGGCTGCCGGGGGTTCTTCCGGTAGTGCAGGGTAAGTGGACAAACTGGGCAGGCCTGTCCGTTATCTGGGCAAAGCTCAGTTGTGCAACAATTTTAATTATACTACTTGCAATTATAGTCAGTGCAGATTGTTGCACATATGCGCCAATTGCTTTAGAGCCCATCCCAAGACCGCGTGTCTAGGCAAGCCGTTTAATGCTTCCTGACTAAGCCAAGTGAACATTGCCTTGTTAGGGGATTATCTGGAGAATCACCCATCCCCTTCGGTTAGACAGTTCCTGCTAGAGGGGTTTTCGGGTAGGGTTCCATACTGGCCTCATTACTCTTCCCTCAGAGACTTTTGAATGTATGAATTTGAGGTCAACAGAGAGTCATCCGGCCATTGTCGACAAGTTGCTACAGTCTGAAGTGACCAAGGGGTTCCTCATTGGGCCTTTTGTTGCTTCGCCTTTTTGCATGTGGAGGGTCAGCCCTATCGGTGTAGTCTGTGGCAAATTTTCAAATAAATATTGGTTAATCTATAATCTGTCAGCGCCTCATTCTTCACACATTCCCAGCCTCAATTCTCTCATCCCCTCGGAAGACTTTTTCCTGAAATACTCATCCGTAGATTCAGCAATCTAGCAGATTGTCCAGTTGGGCAGGGGCGCTTGGCTGTCTAAAGCTGACATCGCGGATGCCTTTAAACTACTTCCGATTAGTCCTGCTCTCTGGCAGTGGCATGGCATCAAATGGCGCGGTCAGTATTATTTCGCCACCAGGTTGACCTTCGGGTCAAAGAGCAGCCCTTACTTGTTTGACACCTTTGCTCAAGCTCTTCAGTGGATTTTGGGTAGTTGCAAGGGGTGTCGGCAGGTAATTCATTATCTGGAAGATTTTTTGTTATTGGAAAGCCCCGGGGTCCCACCCAGGGATTTGCATGTCCTGACAGAGCTTTTTTTAGAGTTGAATGTCCCCTTGGCCGCCCACAAGGTGGAAGGGCCGTCTCAGGTCATCACGTTTTTGGGTATCACGCTTGATTCCCATCTCATGGTGGCTAGTCTGCCCTGGGAGAAGCTGGACAGGATTCGCCAGACCGTTCGCAGGTTTGTCAGATCCCCGGTCTGTTCCAAGCAGGAGTTGCAGTCCCTGCTCGGGATGCTCAACCACGCCATGAGGATTATTCCTCAGGGTAGGGCTTTCGTGTCCAGGCTGCTGGCCCTTCTTCCTCTGTGTCCAGATTCCAGCTTTTCTGTGAAGTTCCTAGCTGATGCTCAAGCTGATCTCATCATGTGGGATCGGTTTCTGAGCAACTGGAACGGTATTTCTATGTTCATTCCACAGCCGACTGTCAATTCTCCCAGAGTGTTCTCAGACGCCGCCGCATCGGTTGGCTTTGGGGCCATTTTCGGGCGAGAATGGTTGGCCAGTCACTGGCCCCCGGAGGTTTTTCATTTGCCGAAATTCGCTCTCACGTCAGCCTTGTTCGAAATATATCCAATTTTGGCTGCGGCTGTCACTTGGGGTCCAGGTTGGACAGGCTACACGGTAATTTTCTTTACTGACAATTTGGCCACGGCTAAAATTATCAATAAACGAAGGTCAGGGTCACTGCTGATCATGTCCTTCATGCGTAGGCTGACATGGCTAGCTCTGACGTTCAAATTTCATTTTAAAGGGGAATTCATTAGTGGTGAGCTCAATGGTGCAGCTGATGCCTTGTCCCGGCTAAACATGCCTCAATTTTTCCTGCAGCATCCAGTGGCGGAACGGACGGGCAGCCGGTTCCCCCTACATGCTGCTGATCATGGACTAAATGTCTCCTGGACACAAGCTATCGAGCTGGCCAACAGGTCTTTATCCAAGAATACCATGAAGGCTTACTCAACGGGTTGGAAGACGTTTTGTAAATTCATGGTTGCTTATCCCAGTAGTTGCCCTGAGGACATTAGTTATATATTGTCATTTGTAGCATTTTGTCAAAACAAGTTGACCTTGTCCGCCAGTACAGTTAAGACATATTGATCGGGCAGTCAGCATTTTAGGTCCCTGCAATTTCCTGGTTGTCCTTCTATTTTTGCTGCTCACCCCCTGAAAGCCATGCTGAGAGGTATTGAGAGGTCCCGGGGGAAGTCACCGTTGTCTCGGCAACCAGTTTCTGCTCATATTTTCCAGGGCTTGTCGGACTTACTGTCGCTTTCCCCTTTGGCGCAGGCCCCAGCTTAGTGCTCAAAGCTGCCATGTATCTTAGCTTCTTTGGGTTTTTTCATCCTGGGGAGGTTTCCCAAGCTAGCGGTCAGGTGCCCGTCCTGCTCAGAGGGAGTCTCACCAGATTCCCAGAGTGGTATGAGCTACAGCTTCCGAATAACAAGAATAGACAGTTTGGGAGGGGTTTGTCGTCAAGTACTACCGTACCAACAGCAGGTGGTGCCCAGTGGAAGTGCTTGACGCACTTTGCAGTCTGTTTGTAGCTTCCTCGGCGGATAGCCCGCTGCTCCCCTTCACTACACGTCCTTTTACGTCAAAACAGTTTGTTGCACACTTTAGGATTTTACTCGCTAGGTTGGGGTTGGATCCTGTGCGTTTTTCTGGTCACTCGTTCAGGATCGGGGCGGCGCCCGCTGCCTCCAAGCAAGGGGTCCCCTCTCACATCATCAAGCACATGGGGCGCTGGAGGTCATCCTGTTTCAGCAGCTACATTCCGGAACCCTGTGCTGAGCTTAGCAGGGCATTTGCCTCGTTGTTAAGCTAGATGACATGTGTCAATAAAGGTTTTCATATCTACCTACATTTGTGTCTTTTGCCCTCTTTTAGGCGTACCGACCAGCTAGGCCAAGGCACACCGCAGGTCTTGGTTATTAGGGTAGCACCCATCACGAGGGAAGACGCTGACTACAAGTCTGAAGGCTGGCCGTAGGTTAGCCTGGATTTGTAGGCGGAGTCTGGAGGGTACTTATTCCTCCTCCTCCTGCAGGTCCCTCGTCGGCTCATTGCTGTTCCCCCACCCTCCTGTCCCCCTGTTTCATTTGGGTCCATTTCAAGACATCAGTCTTTTCATTCTCTCTCTAGGATATGCTCTCTTTTAGGCGTACCGACCAGCTAGGCCAAGGCACACCGCAGGTCTTGGTTATTACGGTAGCACCCATCACGAGGGAAGACGCTGACTACAAATATATTTGTAGTCAGAGTCTTCACCGCGGAATGCGACACCCTAACTACCCAGGCCTGAGGTGTGCCTTTGGCCTTGCTGGTCAGTATGCCTAAAAGTGGGCAAAAAGACCCGGAAGTAGGTGTGATAAGAAAGTAGAAGGGCATGAACCGTCAGTCTGGTAGCGTGACGCAAGCCCGGGCGGGTCTCAAAGAATGGCCCTGACAAGCACCCGTTACGACAGCAGAAACCGGCGTCCTAAGAACCGATGATTAGAAGGAAACCCATCTGTTGGCACTTGCGAAAACTGCCCAGAAACCAAACGACAGCCCTGTGACAGACTAAGCCTTCCTCCAGAAAGCACGGACATGGGAACAACTGCTAGTGGCGAGAGGATACGTGGGAGAATGGAACAAGGGCAGACCTGAGGAGACCTGTGGAATAGTGCAAGGTTGAACACCATCCAATGGATGCAAGACCGGTGCCCTGTCAAACACTCACAACCCCTGGCCTAACAGTCCATACCTGGTAAGGGGACGTGGGAGGGAGAGATGCCAAAAATGGACAAACTGATGGAGGGAAGGGGTATGAGAGCCGGATACCCGAAAGATGAGTTGCTGATGTAGCCGGATGAGGCCAACACGCTGTAGCGACATGCAACGACACAGACAGAACCAGACGTGGCATGACACCACCTACCCGAGTGCCTGTGACCCCCCCTAGGAACAAGCTGGGAATTGGACAAAGAAGCCTGGACTGTCACACCTGCCCCGACGATCCCGCAACCTATGAAGAAGAGAACAGTACCAAAAGATATCACCCCAGACCCCTACCATAGAGAGCAGCATAGAAGTGACAACTCCATGGACGAGAACCCTGATGAAATTATCCTAGCAGGAAAGGCCAGAAGATGACCCATGCTGGTATTTGGAGTAGTTGGGCTGGAATTGAACACAACTGAACACGTACTGCGTACCCTGCTGTGACCGGAAAAAGAAACCCCCCTAGTTAACTTACCGCTCGCTGAGTCAAGTATGGACCAACCCCTGATCGACGGAGTACTACCATGCTCTGAACCCCCACGCGGAGTAGCCGGGATGTACCAGAATGTGTGCCCCTGAAATGTGGCACACCCTAACCTGAGGAAACAGGAAGAAAGACAAACAGACAACCAAACATGAGACGAGACAACCACAGACATGAGCGTGAATGAACCCGACGACAGATCCCACCCAAGTGTATATAGTAAGTGTATGAAGTAAGTGAGCCCGAGTAACCTGCCGCGCAAAGACAGGTGCTTATAACGAAAAACTCAGGGCCGATGTACCCACAGACCGAGTGGTGGGTAGATGTATAGGCGTAAGAATGAACAGGCACGTATGACGTATTATATACAGGCGAGAAGATTGTGGTCAACAATCAATTAAAAAACGAAACCTCAGCCCGTATGGATCTGTAGACGTGACAGATCCTGAGATGCGCACCCTGGCTAACTATACCCGGAAGAAAAGGTATGACGAGACAAAGAAAACAAATGACACTACAAGGCTTGTTTGTGCGTGTTGTGACTGCATAGCACCAACAGCTACGACCAAAACACGCTGGAGTAGAACCCACTACGACGGAAAACACGCCCCCCGCTGTGCCTACCCAAGTATGAAGACATAGCAGTGAAGGTGGGACCACATGGGAAGAACCCGACAACCCCCCCCCCCCCCCCAGATGATAGACGTGAGTGAGCGCAAGCGACCTGCTGCGTTAACGACCATCCGTTGGAACAGAAACCGAGGACCCGTGTAACCCACAGACCGTGGTGGGTAGCCCTGCAGGTGAACGAAAGCATGGTATGATGATGGAGGTAAACAAACATACGAAAACGAAACCTCAGCCTAAATGGATCTGAAGATGTGACAGATCCCAATATGAGAGCCCCAGCAAACTGGACCAGAAACGAAAAATACCCTAACAGTAGGAAATAAACTGCTGACAGAACCGCTAATACAGCACACGCTACAACAGGAAACGTGCTGCTGAAGAAACGGACGACAGATCCCACCCAAGTCAAGTGTATGAAGTAAGTGTATGAAGTAAGTGAGCCCGAGTAACCTGCCGCGCAGAGACAGGTAATTAAAAACGAAACACTCAGGGCAATGTACCCACAGATCGTGGTGGGTAGATGTATAGGCATGAGAATGAACTTGCACATATGACGTATGGTATACAGGTGAGAAGATTGTGGTCAGCAATCATTTAAAAACGAAACCTCAGCCCGTATGGATCTGTAGACATGACAGATCCTGAGATGCGCACCCTGACTAACTATACCCAGAAGAACGGTACGACAAAGAACACAAATAAGCTACAAGGCTGTTAGTGTGCTGTGACTGCATTGCACCTACAAGCTGTGACCAAACCACGCTGGAGTAGATCCCCCAACAGAAGCACAACCCCCTCCGTGCCTACCCAAATATGAAGACATGGCAGTGACGGAGGGACCCCAGCATGTGAATGAACCCGACGACCCCCCCTCCCTCCGTTAAAATCGTGAGTGAGCGTAGGTGACCTGCTGCACAGCAGCACACTGAGGACCTGCGTACCCACAGACCATGGTGGGTAGTCCTGCCCGTGAAATGAAATGCAATGCATGGTAAGACGTGACGTGACAGGCGAGAAGATTGAGGTCAACAATCATCTGGAAAACGAAAACCTCAGCACAAATGGATCTGTGGACGTGACAGACCCGAGATGTGAGCCCTAGCCAACTGGACCAGGAAGCAACCAATGAAAAACTGATGAGACATGGAAACGAATCAAGATAAGAAACATAAGACTGACAGAACCGCTATGACAGAAACACGCCATGACAGAACCGCTATGAAAGAAACATACTACTGACAGAACCGCTATGAAAGAAACATACTACTGACAGAACCGCTATGACAGAAACATACTACTGACAGAACCGCTATGACAGAAACATACTGACAGAAACACACCATGACAGAACCGCTATGACAGAAACATACTACTGACAGAACCACTATGACAGAAATATACTGACAGAAACACTATGACAGAAACCCCGGGAACAGAACGCTACGAGATTGACAACAGAAAACGCTATGACATGAACCTCCGCAACAGAAACCCTGGGACCGAACAGCCTGGGACCGAACAGCCTGGGACCGAACAGCCTGGGACCGAACAGCCTGGGACCGAACAGCCTGGGACCGAACAGCCTGGGACCGAACAGCCTGGGACCGAACAGCCTGGGACCGAACAGCCTGGGACCGAACAGCCTGGGACCGAACAGCCTGGGCGGAAACGCTACGACAGAAAAACACAGGGACTGAATCGCAGAGACAGGATCTGACAAATTGCATGTAGCAAGGAAAATTGCCAGCGTGACCCGTGGAGACTACTGACAGAAACGCTATGACAAACGCACTACCGACAGAAACGCTATGACAAACGCACTACCGTCAGAAACGCTACGACAGAAACGCTACGACAGAAACATACTACTGACAGAAACGCTATGACAAACGCTATGACAGAAACATACTGCTGACAGAAACGCCATGACAGACGCTATGCCAGAAACATACTACTGACAGAAACGCTATGACAAAAACGTACTAACGTCAGAATCGCTATGACAGAAACCATGCTGACAGGACCGCTATGACAGTACATGTATGACTGGAAACCATGCTGCTGACAGAACTGCCATGAAAGAAACGCACTGCATGACAGAACCGCCATGGTAGTACAAGCTATGACAGAAACATGCTACTAACCACCGCCATGAGATGAACAAAGTGAGACAAGAATTGCGATGACCTCCACCTCCCTCCCCATGAACTGTGACCCCCAAGGAAGCCTGACTAGCACGCCAGACACCGCCAGCTTGGCCCCCTGGCCCATGGGGCTGTGCCAGGACACATCCAGGAACAGGTGAGACTTGCAAAAGGTGTTTGCAGCTGTTTTCCCTGTCTCCTGTCAGACATCATGCCAGAGGAGAAAGGTGGACAGGCAAGTGGCCCCTCTCTCTGCGACCCAGGAGGAGTGGGTGGCCCAACAGCTGATGCTGGTGAGCCTGGCCTGAGAAGTGGATGTAGCAGCAGTAGGCCATTGGCTGCCTACATGCAGCAGCATGCGGATGGATCAGCAGCAGGGATCAGCCGATGCACCCCGGACAGAGTGCGCCCCCCCCTCCCCCGGCGTGAGTACCGGGAGAAGCGGCGGGCGGCCCCCCCACAATAGGAAGATGGAGGAGCGCAAGGTCTCTAACATCCATCAGCTCCATGATGTCATCATGGAGTAATGGAAGAGGATGCCAGTGGCAAGCTGTGAATCTCTGGAAAACTCCATGCCCATGAGGGCTAAGGCAGTGCTGGGAAATAATAGTGGCCAAACAAAATATTGACACTCTGGAAATTTTCACTTAGGCCGCGTACACACGATCGAACAAGTCTGCTGAAACCGGTCCGCGGAACAGTTTCAGCGGACAGATTCGATCGTGTGTACGGCCTAGCGGACAGGTTTTCAGCGGACAAAAGTTTTAAAGCATGCTTTAAAACTTGTCTGCTGGAAACATGTCCGTCGGATATGTCCGCTGGTTAGTACGACTAACCAGCGGACAGAAAGCCCCCGCATGCGTTGAATGGATTAGACGCAAGCGCGGAAGCATTTTATTTCCTGGTTTGGTGACGTGGCGGCATCAACGTCACCGCCACGTCACCGCGTTCTCTGTCCGAGGGGATTTTCGTCCGATGGTGTGTACACACCGCCGGACCAAAATCCTGCAGGAGACATGTCCTTGGACCGTTTTCATCGGACATGTCTCCTCGTGTGTACGGGGCCTTAGGGACTGTAAGATTGCAGGTTCAGACTCCAACGGTAGGTGCGATTTCCAGTGAGTACGCCAGTCCAGAACTGAGTTTTAAGGGCCTGGTAGCCCACTTTTATTTAAAACGCACAAAAGTTCACATATACATTAGCATCCCTCGCAGGGGGTTCCACCATTACTGCATCTTACAAACGCAAGAGTTTAGCCTCCTGGCTTTCAATCTTGCCATCCGATGTCTTCAGGCCTTTAGCCTAAGTTCTGTTCCTCAGAACACACAGCGTTTCCCAGAGATAAGCTCAAACTTCGCTTTTCTCCTAGTCAGCGACTTGCTGCTCAATCATCAACAGGCATCTGCAACCTGCAGATCTGCACACACTAGCTGCAATCCATGCAGCCTCTCTC
Organism: Rana kukunoris; assembly: GCA_029574335.1. Lineage (NCBI taxonomy): Eukaryota > Metazoa > Chordata > Amphibia > Anura > Ranidae > Rana > Rana kukunoris. The sequence goes on from CM056050.1 coordinate 366,483,115, forward strand.
TGACTCCTTTCAGAGAGTTGGTAGCTCACCTGGCTCCCAGGGACCAGACTTCCTGTCTGTGGGTGGGGCTCTGAGCCATAGCCAGGTCAGAACTAAATAGCTGATCACACAGCTGTGCAATTAACGTGTCTTTCTCTCCAAAATATGGCGTAAACCCGCCATCCTTCAGGTATGACAGAGTCAAACCACCACAGGGTGTACTCAATTTTGTTGCCAGCGATTTAGACATTAATGGCTGTGTGTTCAGTTATTTTGAGGAGACAGCAAATTTACACTGTTATACAAGCTGTACACTCACTATTTTACATTGTAGCAAAATGTTGTCACATGAAAAGATATAATAAAATATTTACAAAAATGTGAGGGGTCACTTTTGTGGGACACTGTATATATACACGTAAATATGACAGGGGGGACATGGTTACTGTCTTGGGGGGTCTGATTGAGGTAGAAGTTAATAATCTTCTTCCTTCCCTCTCAGTTCCCCTGGGATTCTTTCTTCACTCCTTAATTCACCAGATTGCCATTGAAGTGCTGAGATTGCAGCTTCATAAACTGGCCGTTTGTGTCAGTCAATGATGGATTTTCAGTGTGTGGAGATCATCAGCGGAGAACATGTTCTGCCCCCATCATCTCGGTTTCATAAACCGTTTATGAGCCGAGATCAGTGGCGATCCTCAGGATCACTGCTGTTCACACTTTCATAAATGGACACCTTTAGTAGAACTTTGTCCTTCCAGACCTTTGATACCTCCTTTGGGTACTCCACAATTCCCACAGTGTGACTGACCCTCCGTTCCTCAACTTAACTACACGTGATCCATTCAGAGCGATCCGCTTCTCCCACTAAAATAAGCCAAAGTTCACAGTAGCCATCAAAGGTACTTGTGAATCCAGACTGGATTTTATGAGATGTAAACAACTTGGCTCACACCTAAAATCGATTTTCCATGCTACTCAAACCTTCCTGTGGAACATTTATGGGAGGTATGCTTAAACATCTTCTCAGTGCAGCCAAGGCCTGTATCACAGACATGTGAAAGAAGTACCGTATTTTTCGGACCATTGGGCGCACTTTTTTGCGTCTTATGGTCCGAATGAACACCGCCCCTGCCGCCGTTGTCAACGCCCCTGCTACAAAAAAAGCTGCCCCCCCACACGAAAACCCCCTGACCTGTACTTCCAAGTCCCAGTTCCTGCGGCCTCCTCCCGCACAGTTGAATGAATGAAAGAATTAATGAAAACTTATATAGCGCGGCACAGGAGAACTAAATCGCCTCTGGGCGCTTGTTGTTCCTGTCTCCTTTGGTATCAAAAGAGATGAGTCTTGATCTTTCTCCTGAATGCTAAGTGGTTCTCCTCCAACCGTTAAGGTTTCCAAACCAGTGCACACTCGTGGCCGCATCTGCCGATGCCCAGCTTATTGCTCCAGCCGTTACTGTAGCCACGGAGGTGTTTGGTCAGTGGCAAAATTATCTGCAGCCTTGTGAATATTACAGAACACAGCCCCACTATGCAGCTCGTCATGCCGCCCAGACTCTGGTAGGACACTATTGTGAGAGGAGAGTGGGGAGGAATTTAAGGCAGTCAATGAGTGAGTGGATGGAAGGCTGTGCTGTGTTTGGAGGACAGGTAACAGCCCGCTCTGCTGGGACTTGTAGTGCCTCTGTGGGGGGCTGAGGTATGGCAACCCGCTCTGCTGGGACTTGTAGTGGCTCTGTGGTGGGACTGAGGATTCCTCAGTTTCCCCACAATATAGGGCACTACAAGTCCCAGGTTGCCATATTTCAGCCCCCAACAGAGGCACTACAAGTCCCAGCAGAGCGGGCTGCTCATACAGAACATAACAGGAGAAGCAGCTGGGGGAGGGGGGTTTGTACTGGGAGGGGAGAGAAAACGGCACAAGTTTGAGATGGGGAGGATTTTATGAGAAGTTATGCTGGGAGGGATTTCTTTGGCACAGGTCAGGCTGCATTTCATGGGCACTGGTAAATGGTTTAGTAGACCATTTGGTTCAGAATATTTTTTTTCTTGTTTTCCTCCTCTAAAACCTAGGTGCGTCTTATGGTCAGGTGCGTCTTATACTGTAGAGCGAAAAATACGGTACTCTCCACCTACAACTGAACAATAGCTAGATTGTTTGGTTGACATAAAATTGATGGAGCAGTTACCAGCTGACTTAAGGGCACAAATAATAAAATACTTTAACCACCTGCCGACTGTCCACAGTACATTTACCTGGGGGCGGCATGGGCAGGCTGGATGACTCATTTGACACAGCAGATTGTGGCTCCTGGTACCAGGCTGAATTGAGCAGCCTGTGGATCATGTGATTGCTATGAAATCACATGATATCAATGTCAACAAAGCTGTTAGCTGTGATTGGCCCAAAGCTCTCATATGGTACCTGTACAGCACGCCGGTACCATGTAATTGGCTGTAGCCAATCGCAGATCACCACTAACCACAGCTGTTATGAATGTAACCCATTCATAAAAGCTCAAAACATTGCTGTTACAGAGATCATCATTGTAACAGCAAAGCGTAATAAAAAAAATCCCTGATCACCCCTCAGGCTATACATGTAGTTTTATGGTTTACGAGGGAAGACATAGTAACGTAGAGTCAGAGAATTGCACAGATTACATAGGGAGCGCTGGCAAGATAGTGTGGAACTTGGTGTCACCCTTATTCGGAAAGGGGTACCATTTGTATGTGGACAATTATTACATGAGCGTACCACTTTTTAATCACTTGTTTGTTCATCAAATTGGCGCATCTGGCACTGTGCGACCTAATCACCGGGGGGCTTGCCCCAGAGGCTTGTAGATTCCCATCGTAGGCTGGGCGAGAGAGCCTGCTCCAAGTGTAATCATTTGCTCGCTGGGAAGTGGAGGCATAATAAGAATGTTTTTGTTCTGTCCTCCCTTCATGCAGACACAGCGGTCCAAATTCCTACAGTGACTGGTGTTGTGGAGAAACCCCTCTGTGTCCACGAATATAACCAAAATATGGGAGGGGTGGACCTCAATGACCAGTTGTTTGCGCTGTAAGGCCAGATACTGGTACAAAAAAAGTGTCTGTATATTTATTTCAATTGGCTTTGCTGATAGTTCATGTGCTATACAGAGCTTCAGGGTGGACTGGATCCTTCCTTAAATTCTAGGAAGATATCGTCAGAGCCCTTCTGTATCCAGGCGGTGCTTCACCTCACCATCCCCAACCAAATGCAATAAGCTGACTGCATGAGAGGCATTTTCCGTATAAGAAAATAAGAAAAAATTAAATCGCGCAACCACAAATCGAATAAAATATAAATATATAAATGACCACAAATCAATAAGTGAGTAAACACAAATTAAAGAAGGGTGACCTATGATGGCCGCTGGACAATAAACGATCACCTAATAGATATTGTTAATGACGAAAACCATATGGTGACAAAGATAAATGTCCCTCTGCTGAATTTCCAATATATAAAAAAGAAAAAAAAGTCAGTGAAAAAGTAATCACCGGTGCTCCTGAGTCACAACAAGTTGATAGAAGTGGTCAAAAACAAACAAGTGTATCCTCCACCAAGCTTATAGAATAGTCTCTTACCAGAAACCAATGACAAAGGATCAGATACAGCATATACAGAGTTTCACTCATGTGATGTCAGACCGTCACTCCCGGTAAGGGCTGGTAGCCAGGAACATGCAGCAGTATGGATGCCCACCATGCAAAAACAATCAAATGCTCCACATAGTGTATTAAACTTAATAAAATTTATTAAAAAAGGGAATAAAATGCACTTACAATTATGCAATGAAAAAACGCCTTAAGAATTAATGTGCCTGCATTTTATTCCGTTTTTTAATAAATTTTATTAAGTTTAATACACTATGTGGAGCATTTGATTGTTTTTGCATACAGTAGATATCTTCTGATTGGGCTCCGGCATCACAATAAATTATAGTTGTCTAACTATCCCACTAAGTGTGCAATAACTATAATTTCTACTGTGTTAAATTGACGTCCCTTCCAGTCCTGTGCCTCTTGGCACCCGGTCATCATGAGCCATTTGCAGGCGAGCAGGGTAATGCATGGAATATTTAAATCCAAGAAGTTGCAGCTGTTTCTTAATTTCCCAAAAGTTTGCCCTCCGTCTCTGAACCTTCGGCGAAAAATAGGGAAACAATTTTCAAGAGATGAATAAGAAATGGCCACGGAGTATTCCCTGGTAATAGATTTCGACTAGGAGCCTTTCCTTGTTAAACCTGACCCATCCACCTACTAACCCATACCTGACCTATTTACCTACCTCGTAATACCTTCATACCTGACCTGTCCACCTGCCAAGTGTGCATGCTTGTTTGCACATTTCCACGTGTGCATTTTAGGGAAGCCCATTATTATCAATGGCCTGCTGAATGCTCATGAAACAGACAATTGCAGGCACAATTTTTAAATTGTGGCAAACCAAACTACCATGCGATTTGGTGGGCACAAAAACATACACGTGTGTTTGTTACATGTGTGGGGGTGCCTATTTATGGCATACATACACATCTGAAGAAGGCAGCATGTCTGTGTGGTACAGGAGAATGTGCGATTTTACAAGCATTTTTCCATACTGCACACGGTGTGAATAAGCCCTCACATGTGTGCTGAGCCCTGTACAATGTGAACAGACATTTATATTTTTAGTGTAGCACTGAACTGCATGCATGGAGACAGTGGCTGTTTGGACACACCTGTGCTCAGTTTGGAAGGGATGGGTAAATGTGATCTGCATTCATGGCCACATACCCATTCGTGTAGCTGCTTCAACGCCCTTCACTTATACAGACAAAAAGTGGGAGATGAGGGCGCTCGTGAAACTATTCACCTGTGGTAAATATGTCCTGACAACTGGGACACCCTGGGTGGGAGATCCTCAGTACCAGGATAATTAAACACTCAGTACTGGAAAATTAATTGCACCATAATATTGACAAACAAATATAAATTAAAAACTACAAAGTGAACAATGATAAGTCCATGTGAATCTTGTGAAATAGAGAAAAGAGAGAATCGTATATAATTGTATATATTGTGAGTTTCAAAAGAGCACAGTTCATAGGGAAACACTTGATATAATGCCTCATTGTTCACTTTGTAATTTTTAATTTATATTTGTTTGTCAATATTATGGTGCAATACATTTTCCATTACTGAGTGTTTAATCATCCTGGTACTGAGGATCTCCCACCCAGGGTGTCCCAGTTGTCAGGACATATTTACCACAGGTGAATAGTTTCACAAGAGCCCTCATCTCCCACTTTTTGCATTGCTCACTATTTATATCCACGCATATATATATTTGCCTCGGAGGAGCTGCATGATTATGTATTTGTATTTTTATTTTTATTAGTAATCATTTAGTGTTACCAATATTGGTTCACATTCTACCTTGGCGCGGAAATTCACTCCACCTCATCAATGACTTATACAGACAGACTGCACACAGCTCAGCACTGGGACAGAAATGTGAACCAACAGCCCTTCACGCTCTACAGGGCTCAGCATGCCTGTGAATGAAGACCATAAACTTCACTCATTCCACACTTTGAGCAATCTGAGTTTGGATCCAGAGTCGGTGCCAGCATAAGCCTGCTAGGATAGGGGGTGGTAAAATGCACCTTCTCCTGTGTAGACGAAAATCCTTGCACCGGCCCTGTGTAGACATTTAATGTGAATACTTATTAATCCAGGAAGCACTAGGAAACACAGCATCCCTATTAGAAAATGTGCTTAGGTACACAACAAAACATAGTGAGAAACAATACAAACAGGAAACACATGGAGCAGTAGAAAAGTAGAACACAATAAAGTAGGGTTGTCCCGATACCACTTTTTTTTTTAGGACTGAGTACTGTGGTGGAAAGTTTGAATTTCATATTTATACCAGGGGAACCAGTCCAAATATGAATGTATATGTTTTACTGGACTGGTTCAATTTTGTGAGATGACAAACTAAGGGCTCAGCTGGCCTTTAAAAAATAACTTCTTCCTGGGTCATGGGTAAAGGTCCCAGGTGATAATTAAATTAGCTAAATTGTCCTTTTGTTTTGAAGGGAAGCTCGGACAGGCTGAAAGGCCCCATCACAGCAGGGGCCCTTAGCATGCTAGTGTAACAGATGGTCAATCTACGCATCAAAGGATTGCTTAACACACCAAAGACAGAGTTTTTTTTTTTAGATTTGTGCATGCTAGAAACATTTTTAGGAGGCTTGAGAGGCCGGTTCTGATGGAACTCTGAACCAATGAATATCTAGGCAGGGAGATTAAAGGGTCACTAAAGGAAAACATTTTTTGGGCTGAAATGACTGTTTACAGAGTATAGAGACATAATAGTTAACTGATTCCTTTTAAAAATGATTAAAAATAGATACAAATCAATCATATAAGTTCTACAGTTCCTACAGTTCTAGAACTCGTTTTTGCTGTTGGTTCCTGTCTCTCTGATGTACAGAGCCAGAGAGCCAAAAGAGGGCAGTGATGGTTTGTCGAAAACCACTCAGCCCAATCTAGTTTCAGTTTACACACAGTAATCACACCTCCTTGATTAGTGACCACAGTGAGAAAGCTCCCAGTACTGTGGTTATAAGGAAACAGACAACCAGGAAGTGTCCAGAACAGAGCAGGATTACAGCAACATCAAAGCAAAGACAAACAATGAGGAAATGAAAACAGCACTGCAGTAAGGTAAAGGAAGCTATTTAGCAAAAAAATAAAATAATTTAGTGACCCTTTAAACCAATCCGGTTGAAAGGCAACTTTACACCAATAGCATCCTAAAGATTTTGAATCCTGGAGGGGGGGTAGCCGAAGGCAGGGGAGCATAAAGGTCAGATAGAAAGTTTGAGAACTCTCTTCCCTGAAGATGTTGACCTGACACATGGTGATGTAATCTCTCTCTCTCTCTCTCTCTCTCTCTCTCTCCTCAGATTCATTTAAAGGAACACCAAAGGTTCGTTTTTTATTAGATTAATTGATTGCTGTAAGCTAGAGCATTTAAATATCACTTACCTCGTTTTTCCTTTTGACTTCCAAAATACAGTAATCCAGGTTTGAAAATGCCATTTCCTGTCTCTCCTCTTCTTGCTTTCCACCAGCATCTGCATGGTGGAAAGCAGAATGTGCTCACCCCCTCCCTATGACTACAGCCCTGCGTGAAGATGCTCTCTTAACCCTCATAGGCATGGAGGCTAAGCCTAATGGGAACTGTAGTTCCATAAGGCCGTGATGTAGCAAGAATGACCACCCACCGCAAACCAGGAAGTCAGTGAGAATAACGATTCAGGAGTGACAGGGGTGAATAAAACAGCTCGATTTCAACAGGTATCAAACTAGTTATAATGCAAAACATTACTTTTTACTTTATCAGCTACTGTCAGACTTTAATTTAAGAGGAAAATATTTTTGTCTTTACAACCCCTTTGACTACAACTTGTCATTACTTACTGTTGTGTCCATTATAGCCATATTACTTTTTGCATAATTGTGTAACTCAGTTATCATCTTCATTCTAAAGGTGGCATCTGTTGTGTTATAGTCACAAATATTGGAGTAATACAAGTTTCTTCTCTGTATCAATAAATGTAATCCTTTTCTCTTTTTCGCACCGCTATTCTTTGATTTAATTTTTATACAGACAAAAAGGTTTTAATTGCTCAGTTTAATTATTTAAGTGCGGTATTAAATATTTCTGTGATAATTTGGTGCCCTGAGTATGAGGAAAGTTTAAAGTTTAACCTGTCTGTATACCTAACAAACTAACTTTTCAGAACTTAAAGTGGAGCTCCACCCTCTTTTTCAACTTTATAGCATTTGTTTTCATACTGCCCCCTTAAATTGAATTGGTGTGTCTTTTTTTTTTTATTTGAAAAACTCACTGTGCTGTGCAGATGAGTTTATTTTTCTCGGCCGCAGCGGCATTGCCCCGTCAATGAGTGCTGCGTTGCCTCCTGGGAGATGTTTGTCATCAACCCCAGGAGGTCCTGGCCGCGTAGCATCGCGTGATCCCCCCCCCCCCGCGCGAATGAAAAAAAACACCGGCGCCGCGGGTTAAACATTGTGCAGTGACTGACACAGACAGACTACAGTGCCCGAGCGGAGCAGGTAGTGGCTTGGCGGGGGTGGGGGAGAGTGCAAGCTGCTCCCCTGTCAGTCGGCACATCTGGGACCGGCACGGCGCAATGATCCTCTTCCCTCATGTCATGTCTCTGATAAGTGTAGGGCAGCGGCCGTCAGCCGAGCAGAGAAGCCGCCTCCCCCTTCTCCTTTATGTCTATACAGTGCTGTGCATGCAGGAGAAGGGGGGAGGCGGCTTCTCTGCTCGGCTGATGGCCGCTGCCCTACACTTATCAGAGACGTGACATGAGAGAAGAGGATAATTGTGCCGCGCCGGTCCCAGATGTGCCGACTGACAGGGGGAGCAGCTTGCACTCTCCCCCTCTCCCGCCAAGCCACTAAGTCCCCCCCACCCCCGCCAAGCCACTACCTCGGGCTCTCTGACTGATACATTGTGGGTCTAAATGGGGGGGTCTGTATTGTAGCAAGGGGGGTTTGTATTGTAAGGAGGGGGGGGTCTGTATTGTAGGGGGTCTTCACTGTAGCGGGGGTCTGTATTGTAGGAAGGGGGGTCTGTATTGTAGGAAGGGGGGGTCTTCACTGTAGCGGGGGTCTGTATTGTAGCAAGGGGGGGGGTTTCACTGTAGCGGGGTCTGTATTGTAGTAAGGGGGGTCTGTATTGTAGGAAGGGAGGTCTTCACTGTAGCGGTGGTCTGTATTGTAGGAAGGGGGGTCTGTATTGTAGGAAGGGGGGTCTTCACTGTAGTGGGGGTCTGTATTGTAGGAAGGGGGGGCTGTACTGTAGGAAGGGGGGGTCTTTACTGTAGCGGGGGTCTGAATTGTAGGAAGGGGGGTCTGTATTGTAGGAAGGGGGGTCTTTACTGTAGCGGGGGTCATGTATTGTAGGAAGGGGGGTCTTCACTGTAGTGGGGGTCTGTATTGTAGGAAGGGGGGTCTGTACTGTAGAGGGGTCTGAGTAACAATTAGGGGGCCCAGAACTGTTAAGGGGGGTGCCTGTGTAACATACAGGCGTCTAGAGGTGCAGGGTACTGTGTAATGTAAAGGGGTCCAGAGATGTGGGGGGCTGTGTAATGTAAAGGGATCCAGAGGTGCAGGGTGCTGTGTAATGTTAAGGGGTCCAGAAAAACAAGGGCTGTGTAATGTAAAAGGGGTCCAAAGGTGCAGGGTGCTGTGTAATGTAAAGGGGTCCAAAGGTGCAGGGTGCTGTGTAATGTAAAGGGGTCCAAAGGTGCAGGGTGCTGTGTAATGTCAAGGGGTCCAAAGGTGCAGGGTGCTGTGTAATGTAAAGGGGTCCAAAGGTGCAGGGTGCTGTGTAATGTAAAGGGGTCCAAAGGTGCAGGGTGCTGTGTAATGTAAAGGGGTCCATAGGTGCAGGGTGCTGTGTAATGTAAAGGAGTCCAGAGGTACAAGAGCTGTGTAATGTAAAGGGGTCCAAAGGTGCAGGGTGCTGTGTAATGTAAAGGGGTACAGTGATGCAGGGTGCAGTGTAATGTAAAGGGGGTCCAGAGGTGCAGTGTAATGTAAAGGGATCCAGAGTGCTGTGTAATGTAAAGGGGTCCAGAGGTACAGGGGCTGTGTAATGTGCTGGGGCGATGCGATTTGGTGGCAGTGTGATGTGATGTGCTGGGGCGATGTGATGCAATTTGGCAGGGGGGGGGGTGCTGCGATGGAGGAGATGTGATTTTGCGGGGGCAATGCGATGTGCTGGCTGGGGCGATGCAATTTTGTGGGTATTGTGATGCAATTGGGCGGGGGGTCTATGCGATGTGGGAATATTTACTAAATGTTGTGCTGCGATCGGTGCGGTGTGCTGTGATCGGTAAGCTGTGATCGGTGCGCTGTGATCGATGCGCTGTGATCGGTGCGCTGTGATCGGTGCGTTGTGCTGTGCTGTGATCGGTGCGTTGTGCTGTGCTGTGATCGGTGCGTTGTGCTGTGATCGGTGCGTTGTGCTGTGCTGTGATCGGTGTACTGTGATCGGTGTACTGTGATCGGTGCGCTGTGATCGGTGCGCTGTGATCTGTGCGCTGTGATCGGTGCGTTGTGCTGCGCTGTGATCGGTGCGCTGTGCTGTGATCGGTGCGCTGTGATCGGTGCGCTGTGATCGGTGCGCTGTGATCGGTGCGCTGTGATCGGTGCGCTGTGATCGGTGCATTGTGCGGTGTGCTGTGCTGTGATCGGTGTACTGTGATCGGTGCGCTGTGATCGGTGCGATGTGATCGGTGCGCTGTGATCGGTGCATTGTGCGGTGTGCTGTGCTGTGATCGGTGTACTGTGATCGGTGCGTTGTGCTGTGCTGTGATCGGTGCGCTGTGAGGTGATCGATGCGCTGTGATCGGTGCATTGTGTGGTGTGCTGTGATCGGTGTGTTGTGCTGTGCTGTGATCGGTGCGCTGTCATCGGTGCGTTGTGCGGTGTGCTGTGATCGATGCGCTGTGATCGGTGCATTGTGCGGTGTGCTGTGATCGGTGCGCTGTGATCGGTGCACTGTGCTGTGATCATTGCGCTGTGAGGTGTGCTGTGATCGTCGCGCTGTGATCGTCACGCTGTGATCGGTACGCTGTGATCGGTACGCTGTGATCGATGCGCTGTGATCGATGCGTTGTGCGGTGTGCTGTGCTGTGATCGATACGCTGTGATCGGTGCATTGTGCGGTGTGCTGTGCTCAGTGTGCTGTGATCGTTGCGCTGTGCGGTGTGCAGTGATCGGTGTGCTGTGATCGGTGCACTGTGCTGTGATCGGTGTGCTGTGATCGCTGCATTGTGCTGCGCTGTGATCGGTGCGCTGTGATCGGTGCGGTGTGCTGTGATCGGTGTGCTGTGATCGGTGTGCTGTGATCGGTGTGCTGTGATCGGGGCGTTGTGGTGCTCTGTGATCGGTGCGCTGTGATCGGTGCGCTGTGATCGATGTGTTGTGCGGTGTGCTGTGATCCGTGTGCTGTGATCGGGGTGTTGTGGTGCGCTATGATTGGTGCACTGTGATCGGTGCGGTGTGCTGTGATCGGTGCGGTGTGCTGTGATCGGTGCGCTGTGCGGTGTGCTGTGATCGGGGCGTTGTGGTGCGCTGTGATCGGTGCGCTGTGATCGGTGCGCTGTGATCGGTGCGGTGCAGATATATCTACATAACAAATTATTTAGTATATTTCCTGGTTCCTGGAAGGAGGAGGGGAGGAGAGATTTTGCTATTGAAACCTGATCTGTAACATATTACATTGCTTGTGCAGCACTGAGCATGTGCGAGATATGCAAAGCTGAAATCCAGGAAGTCATACAGTCTGGCTTCATGGATTCCCACACTTAAGATGGCCACGGTCAATTCCTGTTTTATAAAGTATCTAAATGCTATAACAACGTAACAAAACGGACCTCAGTTTACAGACTACCTTTACTAGAATACATTAAGCTTGTGTATTACAGGGGTATTTATATTTAAAAAGTGAAATTGTGGCCGGAACTCCACTTTAACTTTTTACTTTTTGTCAATGTGAATAAGTTGCTGAGACTGATTTTGAATAATGTAGATATATAAAATTAAATTGCAGCAGGGTGTCAGTGCGAATAATAAAGATTCTGTTTGGAATCTTGAAGACAGTGTGCCTCTGCCAAAAAGCAATTTCAGTTGACCCGTTGAATGAGATTAGGCCAATCTTGTGAGTGAAACACACCTATGCTTTTGGGCTGCGTTTCCACTAGTGCAACTCCAATGTCGCCTGATTCAGGGTGCGATTGTGAGATGCAGCTTTAGTGCGAATATGGTGTGGCTTTGAATGCATTTTTGATTCAGAAGTCGCATCAGAATGGTGCAGGTACCTTATCAGTCGCTGCAGCTTTGAGCCACATAGATTGGAATGGGGGCTATTGAAATAAATGGGCTGTGATTTGTAATGCGACTGTGTGTCCAAAGTCGAATGGCAAATTGCATCAGTGGAAACAGAGACTAAATCGCACTGAATTATCTGGATGTATGTGAATCTATCTTTCAGTGTAAACCAACGGTGTAATTAGATCTGCAAACACTGGCTATATTCTAAAAATCATTGGATGTCAGTTAAAATTGCCTCCTACCCTACAAGCAACCATAGGGTCCAATCAAGCTTAACGCTTGGGAAGCCCTGTGGTACAGTAAGCATTTCTTTTAGAATACTTTGGAAAGTCTTAGGGGAGATTAAACTTATTTAGTTGGGAAAATCTCCGGGGCTAATTTTTTGAAGGACTATAGTCAGTCATTGTTCTGACAAGTAGCGAAAAAAGATCAGTAAAGGTGACCCAATCATTGGTCAAAGCTTAGCTAGCTTCAGGAAAAAGCGACCTATAAGGTTTGCGGGATCAGCTCAAGGTCCTTCGTTCGTAAAAGGATGGGAAATCAGATCGCTTAACAGCTGACAGCCCAGCTGTTAAGGTGAGTATTTTTAATAGGGACAAGCAGGAACAGCCACTAAAATGGTGGGAGTCCACATCCCCAGAGTAGTGATAAACAGAGGTTATGTATGATAGAGAACATGCTCAGGGTCACAGGTTCGATCCCGGCGGGGTCCACTCAGCCTTCAATCCTTCCGAGGTCGGTAAAATGAGTACCATTGATTTGGGTAATAGTGACTATGTTACTATATAAGCGCCTCGAGACCCGATGAGCTACAGCTTCGGCTGTGGCTTCAGAAGCTTGCCTGGCAAGAAGCTCGCCTGGCTTCATAGCTTGCCTGGCCAGTTAGGGTAAGACAGCGCTATATAAGACTTGCATTATTATTATTATTATTATGCTGATCTGTGTGATGTCTAGAGGTCATATTTGACCTAGCTAAGTGTGTAAATGTGTGTGTGTGTGGGGGGGATATGCAATATATGTTGTGTCGTGTCACGTGTGTTCTCAGATGCTGACAGCCCAAATGACCCCCCTTCTTTCCAGGTCTGTGAGAATGTGTAAACAGCTGTATTGTCATGCAAATTGAGTGAGCTAATTGAACTGTAAAACAAAAGTAAAATGCCTCCTAATAATGTATGTTTATATGTATGTGTGTGTATTAACGGTAATCTTTATTTCCATAGAAGAAACTGTTTTTGAAGTTTTTCAATGTGCTCAGTATGGTGAAGTATAACTGTCTTGCAACACAAAGGGGGAACTTATAAAAAATTGTTTTGAGCTGCTAATTTTTAACCATGGTGAATACATTTTTTGGAGGCATTAATATACCATAAATCCATGTGGCATTAGTACCGTGTTTCCCCGAAAATACACCCTACCCTGAAAATAAGCCCTAGCTGGATTATCAGGGTGGGCTGCAATATAAGCCCTACCCCGAAAATATGACCGTGATTTTGTTTTAAATGCTTGCTATTGTTTCCCTTTTGCTGCTATATATAAGAAAAACTTGTTTGCACCCACCGCTGCCCCACCGGAGGTCCTCTTTTCTCCTACCGGCTGCTGCTAACTCTTGTGCGCGCCGCATCAGTCAGGGATCTCAGCTATTCTGTTTCCTCCCCTCCTCCCACCAGATTGTCTTCAGCACACTGGTTCTTCTTTTTCCTCCTCTCCTCCGGCGGACATCTGCGCCCCCCTCCCTCTTTAGTGCATGGAGCGGGCTTACAAACACGCTGACGTCATCACAGCTGAACTTCTTCTTCTACGGTAATCATCAAAGAAGAGAGAAGAGTACCGGTACTGATAAAAGCTGTTAAACAGGTACTTTTACCATTATAACGTACCAGTATAAAACTGCACTGAACCACAGTACCAGAATAAATAAAAAAAAAAAAAACAGAATGTAAAGGGAAAAAACGGACTTCCTGACATATGGGGCGGGGGGTGGGAGACCTGAGGGGAAGACAGGACACAGAATTTTTAGATTTTAACAGTCCAGAAGAAGATGACATGATTGTAATTGAATAAATGTTGTTTAGGGAAAGCTACCGTACCATATATTGCTGTAAATGATTAGGACCAATGGTTCAAAGGGAAATGGAGATGACTGTACCAGTATTTTAATAAATGTTGTTTAATGTACATACCGTAAATAAATAAGCCCTACCCTGAAAAAAAGCCCTAGTGTGTCTTTTGTGACTAAAATTAATATAAGACCTGGTCTTATTTTCGGGGAAACACAGTATGTATTAAGTAATACATACTGTATTAATGAAAAGTTGAGCTCAACCATTTTTGGTATTTTAAAAAGTGCACGTTTTTTTTTTATTTTTGTAAAAGTTATTTTTTTTATTCGTTATTTTTTTCTCTCTCGGTTTTATTTCTATTTTTTATTCATTTTTTTTTTTTTAATCAATTTTCAATTTTTTTAAAAAACAAAATGTTTTTTTTCATTTTTCTATTTTTATTTTTGTCAGTGTTTTTTCCCTTCCTGTAGTATTATGGTTATACATTTTTTACTTAAAATTTTTTCTCATTATTATTTGTTTTTCTCATTTCATTCAGGTGAGAAAAGTTCAAAAAGGTTTGAACTTTGTCCAGTAGTGCATAGACCTGAAAATACAAATAATGCATTGTTTTTTTAATTGCCTTTTTGTTAAAGAACTATATATTCTTTTTTATTATTATTCTGTGGTTTGGGGAAAAGCCTCTAAAATGTTTAGTAATAAGTACAGTCGTGTTTGACAAAATTCTAAAAGTTTTTTGGCAACCATTGTTTAGCCTCTCCTTTTTAAAAAATGTTTTTTTTTTATGTTTTTAACCCGACTTCTAAATTGTTAAGTGACCATGACCATGTTCATCTGCTGATCACTAAAAGGGGAGAGGAGTCTATTTTTATTTTTTGTTCCTCTTTATTTAAGAGAGGACTCTAGAACTATATATTTTATATATATATATATATTTTTTGTTTTTCCTGGTGTTCTAGGGATAAGCCTCTTCAATTTGTAATAATAAAGTGTGGTCAGGTTTACCTAAATTCATCTCTCTCTCTCTCTCATTATTTGTGTACCCGACTGGCAAAAATACCGCTAACTACTAGTATGAGATGAGTCGTTTTATTTTTTTTCTCACGGTCAGCTAAAGCTGGCAGGGTGGGGGGGGCGTGGCTTGACGCATGGAGGAATAGGACACTTGTGCCTGGAGCTCCCGCACACGCCGCCAGCATAACGGCTTTAACAGCAGCCCTGACACGCCAGACACTCCGGTGATGGGACGGAAAGGAGGGGGTGAGACTCACCGCAACACCAATCCAGGCAGGGACGGTGAAATCGAACGCTTTTTCTCCAAACTTTGGCCGGACCAGCACGGCCCATCTCCGGCTAAGATGGCGGTGGCCCGTTCTTCAGGATCCGACGCGGCCTTGCACGGAGCCTCCTCACTATGTTCAACCGCAGGTATGAAGACTAGGCAGAGAGCTAGTTCCCCTCCTGACTCCGATGCAGGCTCCATCCGCTCGGCCGGTCATTCCCCTGACTCTCACCGCTCCTATGGTGGCTGGGACCTGGAGGCCTACCAGACACGATTTTGAGGCCTGCGTTCAGCGGATGGAGAGATCCTACAAGCAGGAGATATCTAAGCTGCGCAGGGATGTCACTGACAGGCTGGATGAAGTGGAGCAGCGTGTGGAAGAAACTGTATCTACCTTGCAATCACATGAGGCTATTCTTAATGATCATACTATCCAGATCCAACAGCTCATGCTATCCCAGGATGACCAGGAGAACAGAGCCAGATGCAATAATATTCGCATCCGTGGCCTCCCTGAATCGGTCGAGGCCAAGGACTTGGCCCTGGTGGTCGCAGCCATGTTTAATGACCTACTGCAGAAGGAGGCTCCCATAGAACTAGATCGAGTCCACAGAGCTCTGGGTCCAAAAATTTCCAGCCCGGATCACCCCAGGGATGTGATTTGCAGGGTTCACTTCTTTGCCATTAAGGAGGCTATCATGCAAGCCGCACGCACGAGGGAAAACATCCTTTTTAGTGACACTCGTATCCACCTGCTGCCTGATATCTCCAAACTGACACTCAAATTACGTCTGGCCCTGAAGCCCCTCACTGGAGCCCTGCAAGCTAAAAACATCAAATATTGATGGAGCTTCCCCTTTCAACTGTCAGCCTCTCATAAAGGAAAGTCGGCTGTTTTTCGCTCACTGGGTGACCTCCCCAAATTCTTAGGAACTTTTGAGCTCCCACAGATCTCCATCCCAGATTGCCCGATGCAAGCAGCCAATCTAAGAAGCCTTGACGCTCCAGGACGGAGGCCTTCAAGTCCCCTACTGGATGATTGGAACTGCTCTCCCATGTTATTTGGGTCACTGTCTTTTACTGTTCATGGACTTCAGCCTGCTGAGATCCTTACCGTTAGGGATATGTGGTTTAAGGGGGACGCTGTGCTGGGGGGGGGGGGTCGGGTGGACTGTGATGGGGTGGTGTCCTCTTCTTTTTGGGGGGTCTCCCCTGTTCGTCCTGTCTGGGGCCCTCTCCCGCATGGTGGCCCCTAGTTTCCCTTGGATCCTGTCAGTGGACCGTGCCTTATACCGTCCCAACTTAGGCGGCTCTCCTCCCGCCTTTCCCTTCCCTATGCTGTTTTCTAGACGTTTCACCCTTGTCACCAAGGCGTGCTCAGTTGTTTACTGCATGACCCTGTGGGACGCAGATATACTAATGTACTTGTGGAGGGATACCCCCCATGTTTTGTACGCATGTTACCTTTCAGTACGCAGTCCTGCGGGGTCCTAGCTAGTTTCGATTACCGTTATTGACTTTTTGTACATGTTTACTGTTTAATGTGCCTCTCTGTGCGACACCCGCGATACCCCACTTAGGACCTTCGGCTCCCCTTGAGGTGTAAGCTGAAATGTTGCTAGCAACGATATTAGTGTGGCCATTCCGGCCCTGTGTTTACTATGTTTCCCTCTTTTTCCTCTTATCTTTACTTTACCCTGGGCCCTCTGCCCATTGTTGCCCCTCCCTCCCCCTTCCCCATGTTCTGGAGACGGTGTGCTCGTTCCCGGTAAGTGGCTTTTCTTCCCTCCTGCTATTTCGTTCATGGCTTCTTCCAATTTCCTGACAGTCTCTTCCCTGAACTGCAGGGGTCTTAATGTCCCGGAGAAGCGAAGGCAGATCGTATTCCATTTCCATAAATTACGTACCCAGATTCTCCTTCTCCAAGAAACCCACTTTAGATAAGATTCTGTCCCCAACCTTCTTCACAAACAGTACCCCACCAGGTTCCATAGCACTAACCCTTCTGCGAAATCCAAGGGGGTCCCCATTGCATTTCATGCCTCCTTCACGCCAGATGTTCTGGATACCCTCATAGACACTGAAGGGAGATTTATTTTTCTTAAATTGTCATATAAGAATGTGGTTTATACTGTAATTAACGTGTATTCTCCCAACCAGGACCAACTGCAGTTCTTCACCTCCATGGCATCCCGCTTGAGAAAGTTTAGCACAACCAACATGATCCTGGGCAGTGACTTCAACGTGGCTCTAATACCCCGCATAGACACGTCGGTCGGTAAGTCCTCGCTCTCATTAGCTTCCCTGACCAGGCTGCGCACTCTTCTTACTGATCTCTCCCTGGTAGATGTTTGGAGAGTCCTTAATCCCTCTGCCAGGTACTATACATACTATTCCCCTGCCCACACCTCATACAGCAGACTAGACTATATACTCATCTCACAATCGTTGCTGGACCTCTCGCCTTCTGCTTCCATTGGTCTTACGCTCTGGTCGGACCATGCCCCCATACATGTGGGGCTGGGGAGGGTATCCTCCCCTAGGCCCAGATCCTCATGGAGACTCAATGACAATCTCCTCACTGACCTGACCTATACTGACGACATCATTCAAACCATTTCAAACTCCATGCGGATCATGCCCATGATGACACCAACCCACTTACGAAGTGGGAAGCCCTCAAATGTGTCCTTAGGGGTAAATTCATCCAGCATGGCTCCAGACTCAAGAAAGCCTGTTCGGACGTAACACGCCTTCTGGCTACTATCACGACTCTGGAGGAATCGCACAAGCGATCGCCTGATGCTGCCACTTTGGTGGATCTGGCGGCCGCATGGAGGGACCCATTACAAATTTTCTCTGACCGCTCCTTGGTGGCGAGAGATAAGTGACGCTTCACCCACTACTCTCAAGCCAACAAGTGCGGTAGGCTTTTGGCGAACACTCTTCAGCCACGTCAGGCTAGGAAACATATCCCTTTCATTGCATCTCCCGGTGGGGGCAAGGTGTTGGCTAACTCCGCCATAACAGATGAGTTTCGTCAATACTATTCCGATCTTTATAATCTCCCCCCAACCCGCTAGGCCCCGCTCTCTGCCTGGAGACTCCCCGGACGATCTACCCTCATATTAGAGACACCGCACTCCAGTCCATACCAGCCTCCGCTGGGGAGGAGCTGGAATCTCCCCTAACCGAGGCCGACTTTCGACTGGTCATCAAAAAACTCAAGAATGGTAAAAGCCCTGGCCCAGATGGATTCACAGCACGCTTCTATAAGTTGTTCGCTCCCCAACTGGCTCCGCTCCTCGCAAAGGCCTTTAACTGGCTCCGTCCCTCCCCATCTCTCCTTATAGCCCAGATTGTAGTCCTTCCTAAACATGGTAAAGACCCTGTAACGGTCACCACCGTTTACGACCTTCCATCCACCCACGACAAGCTTATCCAACACACTGCTAAATCCTGCATACACTTTAATGGTTTCTTCTCAGCTTTTAATACAGTACAAGATGTTACAGTTAATCACAGGACAATGCAATCTCCACCCCCCTCATCACACACTATGGGTAGTAACTGTGCAGACAATTCGACACCGATATATTTAGCATGACTTAACTACTGCCTCAGAGAGAATGACATTCCTGTAGATAATGACATCAAAACAAAATACTGTCACACAATGATTTCCCTTCAAACCATATCTTTAGACAGACGGCTGTCTCTAAAGGGAAGGTTCTTACACCTGGGCGTCAATACATTCCTAAACATAATTGACATGCTAATTCAATACATCTGAAAGAGACTTTAACACATTCCTTTAAACACAATGAATCACACAATCAAAAGGTCTTTCAGGAGCCGATGTAATTAACACATTTCAACAGAATGAAATGTCTTTCACAAGCCAGGTCACTTAGCATTTTAAAAGCAGATGTCTAGTAGGAGCGCCTTAATATCTCGAAAATTCTATCTGATCGTCTTTCCCCCCTATTACCCACAATCATACATGGAGATCAGGTGGGCTTCGTCCCGGGCCGCGAGGCCCGTGACAACACTACCAAGACCCTAAATCTCATAGCTTATGCCCAGAGACACCGACTACCATCTTGCCTTCTCTCCTGTGATGCAGAGAAGTCTTTTGACAGGGTCAGTTGGTCCTTCCTGGAATCTACACTCCTTCAGATAGGCTTAGGCCCGAAAATGCTCTCGCGTATCCTTTCCCTGTACTCCACTCCCTCTGCCTCTATCTTGGTCAATGGCACGCAGTCGGGTATGCTGTCAATCAAGAATGGCACACGGCAGGGTTGCCCCCTGTCCCCTCTCCTTTTTCGCTTTGGTGATAGAACACTTAGCCCAGGTGATTAGAGCAAACCCGAATATTCACGGGATCCAAACGCCCTCCGCTAATTGCAAACTCTCCCTGTATGCAGATGACCTGCTTCTTTATGTCACTCAACCCCACATGAGCATTCCCTCTATTCTGGCAGAGATCGATAGATTTGGTAGACTTAGCAATTACAAACTCGATTTGTCCAAGACGAAAGCATTAAACCTATCCTTACCACAGCGTACCCTCGCCACTCAAGTCTAATTTTCCTTCCACTGGAAGGAGAAATCCATCTCTTACTTGGGAACAGCCATCCCAGCACAACTGTCGGAGATTTACGCCTTGAATTATACTCCGCTCTTGACCAAACTTCGGCTTCTCACGGAAAAGCGCATGGACTTGCCGGTGTCATGGTTTGGGCGTATGAACACTCTAAAAATGGACGTATTGCCGAAGTTATTATACTTGTTCCAGGCACTCCCTACTCCGCTTTTTTTCGTACATTGCGCTCTATGGCTATTCGGTTTGTATGGAAGGGGAAGTGCCCTAGGCTGAAACACTCACTGCTCTGCTCTCCCGTCTCCAACGGTGGAACGGGTCTCCCTGACTTTGAACTCTACCATGCATCGGCGGTGCTCTCTCGACTCTTGGAGTGGTTCCCCCGCCCTCTGACTAAGATCTCTACCCAGATTGAACAGGACTTAACCTCAACTGATCTCTGCGCGCTCCTCTGGGGACATGGTGGGGTGCACCGGTCTATACCAGATCTGTCCCCCCTCACTAGAGATGCCTTGGTGCTATGGTACCGTAGGAGGGAGACCTGGGCACATACGACCGACCCCAGCCCCCTGACCCCCCTATTTGACAACCCAGCTTTCCCTGAGAGTAGACTGACCAGGGCTCTTGATGACTATGATAGGGCTTCCTGGCCGACCGCACGACACTTTGTGCATGCCTCCTCGGGTTCCTTTGTCTCACCTGAGGCTACCGCTTCTTCTAGAATGACCTGGCTTACCCATATACACCTGGCGGCTTATTGTAAGACGATACACAACTCTAGACAGGTTCACAGGCCCCTGATGGGCTTTGAGCAATTATGCTCATTGCCAGAAGCCCAGCGGCATACCCTCTCGTTGGTATACAAAATGATTACATAACACACTCACGGTTCCCTTCCTAAATTCACTGCAGCATGGTCAGGGGACCTGGAGAGGCCCATCAGCGAGGCAGAGTGGCGTACAGCCTTTCTCTTTACCCATAAGTCCTCAGAGTCCAGCTATGCTCAAGAAAAAAATTATAAACTATTGTCTCGTTGGTACAGAGTCCCATCCACCCTTAGGATCATGTGTCCATCGGCTTCTGACTCCTGCTGGAGATGCACCATGGCTACAGGTACGTACTGTCATGTTTGGTGGGACTGTGATTTGA
Organism: Rana kukunoris; assembly: GCA_029574335.1. Classification (NCBI taxonomy): domain Eukaryota; kingdom Metazoa; phylum Chordata; class Amphibia; order Anura; family Ranidae; genus Rana; species Rana kukunoris. Next base: position 366,504,149 of record CM056050.1, read on the forward strand.
TCCGCCCGTTCTGGAACCATATTTTTCAAATATATTCTGAACTGTACAGTGAATCCCCCTTTCCCTTTATAGCCCTTCTCTCAATTCTCCAGGGCTCCATTAAATTCCAAAAGAATTCCCATTTGAAATTTTGTCTTAGCGCTGGAAGACAACTGATCTCTAGACACTGGAAGTCATCCTCCCCTCCGACTCTAATCGAATGGGTAAGCAAAATTAATGGTATCATGCTCATGGAGGAATTGCAAGCTAAATCTCTAGACAGATATGATAAATTCTCCTTTACTTGGAGTGTATGGAGACACTACTCCACATCGGACAAACTTAAGACCAGACTTTCACCCAATGTAACCCTGTAGATCTTAGACCCATGCCTGTAACCCTGCACTTCGAGGTGGAACTGGAGTGTAGTCTCCTTTGACCTCTCCTCCTCAGCTTTAACCCACAGATGTTTAATTTGCTTTGGTCCCCATAAATTTAAATTTAGTCTCTTTTTTTTTTTGTGGGAGTTTGTACACCCTAGGCGGGGATTGAGCACACCGTCTCCCCATCCCCCCCCCATATCCTTCCCCCCCTCTCCTTCCATCCTTATTCTTACCATCCCTCCTTCCCTCTCTGTCCTAGTCTTTTTGTCCTCTTTTTGGGCCGCTCTAGACGGCCGACTAGTTACTCACAGGCACTCTATTAGTTTAATGAGTCAAACACATTTTAATGTAGTGGTACTATTCTTTTGCTGTTCGGATGTTATCAGCACTCCTGCTTAGTTTTTCTTGCTTTTTGAGCTATTTAATTTTTACTTCCTTGGATCTCGGGCACAGCAGGATCCCGAAGGGGCGCCCGGATCGAGGAGTAGTTCTTTTTTTTTTTTACGCAGGTTTGCCTTATAAGTCCATTGATATATTGTCATGGTCGTGGCCGACCACCAGGTGGCGCTAGCGGTACAACGGCGCGCACAGGGGCGCCGGGAGCGCGCATTCGCGGCACTTCGAGGCGCACGGGCACGCGCATGCGCGGCACATCGGCGCGCACGGGCATTCGCGGCAGCGGCGCGCGGGCACGTGCTGACGCCATTTTGGCGCCAGTTCAGGCTATTTAATGGGGCTCATCCCGTGGCCTCTTGCTGCTCGATCGTCAGCGTTCCTGATACCCGCCTGAGACCTGTTACCTGATTGACCTCTGTTCCTGTGATCCCGGCTTGTCTCTGACCCTTCTGATCGCTGCCTGCCCTGACCTTTGGCCTGTCTGACGCTGCCTCTGCCTTATCCTTTACCGGTTGCTGCCCGCCTGTTGCCGACCCGGCCTGGACTACGACTCTGCTGTTGCCTTATCCCTGAACCTGATCCGTCTGCCTGTATCTGACCCGGCCTGTCTGACTCTGCCAGCATCCGTACTACAGAACACCTCCCTCCTGCCGTCTGCCCAGTCATCTGCACTAGCTCCAGCTACCTGTCGGCATCGGTACTACAGCACACCTCCCTCCAGTACCACTCCAGCGGTCTGCACCCAGCTCAGCTACCCGCCAGGACGGTACTACAGTGCACCTCCCTCCAGCCTGCGGTTCCAGTCGGCCACTTCAAGTACCTGAACTTTGTCACCCCGCTGATCTTGATCACCTGCACCAAGTTCCTGCCGTTCATCGATCTGCTGTTCCAGCTCCACTCACCTCTCTCCAGAGACTACAGAAGACTGACGCAGTGTCTACACAACATCACCGCCAGGCACTAGTGTGACTCTAAACTCCAGCACCTCCTGTCTGCACTACCAGGGGTTCCGGAGTCAGAGGAGCAAGAGTGGCCACTCCCGCATGTCAGGCTCTGCTCAGCACCAGGTACGTGACAGTATCGAGCAGCCATGTCTGAGCCTGCGCAGGGAGTGGACCCTATGACTGAACTCTGTCGCCATTTGGATGGCTTAACGCAAGCAGTCAGGGCCCTGCAGGAAGGCTACACCTGACTTGAAGACCGCGTCCAGGCCATGTCCGCGCCTTCCTCTGCATCCGCTTCAGGCACTTCTTCTCCCTCCGTCATCATGCTACCACCAGAGCCCAAAGTGCCCATGCCAGAGAGATTTTCTGGGGAAAGAAGCAAGTATAGGGCCTTCCGGAATGCCTGTGAACTATATTTTGCACTCCAGCCTCGGACTTTCTCATTAGAGGCCACCAAGGTCGGGTTTGTTATTTCCTTGCTATCTGGTGAACCGCAGGCATGGGCCCACCGGCTCTTGGAGCAAAAAGACTTATGCCTTGACCGTCTGGATACGTTCTTTCAGGCCATGTCCTTGCTGTACGAGGACCCCCACCAGGCCGCTACTGCAGAGGCCGCCTTGCATGCCCTCCAGCAGGGTCGCAGACCTGCGGAGGATTATGTATCCGAGTTCAGAAAGTGGAGTGCAGACACTTACTGGAATGACGCGGCCCTCTGCTACCAGTTTCTTCTTGGCCTCTCAGAGACACTTAAGGACGATCTTGCTCGAGTGGGGGTCCCCGGAACTCTGGAAGCTCTCATTAATCTAGCCATTCAGATCGTCCGGAGCTTAAGGGAGCGCAGGACTGACCGTGCCACAGGTCCGACTCGTCCGACATGGATGCTGCCTCGGGTACCCACCTTTCCTAACCCGACTCCTTCTGCTTCGCTCCCCTCCTCTAGAGACATACCAGAACCTATGCAGCTGGGTCTGATTCGCCCTTCCCTCACATCCGAGTAACGACTCCGTCGCCGAATTAACAACCTGTGCCTCTACTGCAGAGAGTCCGGCCACTATGTGAGGACCTGCCCAGCAAAGTCCCGTAAGTCCACTTCCATGTCTTCTGTCCACACACCTGTTGTCCTCAACAATTCTACTCATCTGGCTGTTCCCGTCTTGTTGAAGCTTCCAGGAGGGGCCATCCGGACCAGCGCCATACTTGATTCTGGGGCCTGCAGCTGCTTCATGGACTCTTCCTTTGCCACTCTACACCAGATTTCATTGCGCCCAAGGGCTGTTGGACTGTCTGTGCACCTGGCTGATGGGTCAGTTCTAAAATCTGGCCCAGTTACCCAAGAAACTTTACCTATTGCCACCACTATCTCAGACATTCATCGGGAATTTCTGTGCCTGGACGTTATTGAGTCCCCTTTATTTCCCATAATTCTGGGCATACCCTGGCTCCGGGCCCACAACCCACAAATAGACTGGATTACCGGGGAGATTTGTTTAGTTCCACCTACTGCCAACTGCACTGCCTGCAAATGACCTCTTGTTCCCCCTCTCTGCTTTGCGTGGACTCTGACAGTGAAACCCGCCAATCCGTTCCTGAAGTTTACCATGAATTCCTGGACGTATTTAGCAAAAAAGGGGCTGACACTCTCCCTCCGCACCGGCCCTATGACTGCCCGATTGAGCTTCTCCCTGGGGCTGAAATCCCCTTCGGCAGGATTTTTCCCCTGACAGAATTAGAGCTGGAAAATCTGAAGACCTACCTCGATGACAACCTTAAAAAGGGGTTTATCCGCCCCTCCACCTCACCAGCAGGAGCAGGAATTTTATTTGTCAAAAAGAAAGACCATACTCTCCGCCCCTGCGTGGATTACCGTGAGCTTAACAAGGTGACGATCAAGAATCGGTATCCCCTTCCCCTGGTACCGGAATTATTTCAGAGACTTGGAACAGCAGTCATTTTCACGAAACTCGACCTGCGGGGGGCCTATAACTTGGTACGAATTCCGGATGGCGATGAGTGGAAAACTGCCTTCCGCACCCGCTTTGGCCACTTCGAATACCTGGTGATGCCATTCGGGCTCTGTAACGCCCCCGCCACATTCCAGCACTTTGTGAATGAGATCTTTAAAGACTATCTTGATCTGTTTGTTGTTGTGTATCTCGATGATATCCTCATCTTTTCCCCCTCTATCGACAGGCATCGGGAACATGTTAAGAACGTCCTCAAGCGACTCCGAATTCACGGACTATATGCCAAGCCTGAAAAATGCGAATTCGAACGTGAACATACAATTTCTAGGACTGATCATTTCCGTAAACGGTATCGAGATGGACCCACAAAAGGTCGCAGCAATTCTTGACTGGCCCGCGCCCTCGGACAAGAAGGGCATACAACCGTTCATCGGATTTGCAAACTTTTACAGGAAGTTTATCAAGGGATTCTCCAGCATTATCTCCCCCATAACCAGCCTGACCAAACAAACTGTCCGTTTCCGATGGTCCCCTGAAGCCCAAGTAGCCTTCGAAACGCTAAAGAAGCTGTTTACGTCGGCACCTGTCCTTAAACACCCTGACGCCAGTCTGCCCTACATCCTGGAGGTGGTTGCATCAGAAACGGCAGTGGGAGCTGTTCTTTCCCAGAGACAAGGACCAAAGGCTCTTCTGCATCCGGTCGCCTTTTTCTCTCGTAAATTATCCGACGCTGAAAAGAACTACGATGTGGGGGACCGAGAACTCTTAGCGATTAAAGCCGCACTGGAGGAGTGGCGGTACCTATTGGAGGGCGCAGCTCATCCGATCCTGGTCTACACGGACCATAAAAACCTAGAATACCTGAAGATAGCTAAAAGGCTAAAGCCACGACAGGCCAGATGGGCGCTTTTCTTTACTAGGTTTACCTTCCACATAATGTACAGGCCTGGATCTAAGAACATCAAACCCGATGCCCTTTCGCGGATGTACTGCGATCCTGAAACTTCCGCCCCTCCAGACACTATTCTATCCTCTGGGAATTTTCTGTTGTTGCAAGATGACCTATTGGCTCAGATCAAGCAAGCCTCTGCAGGAATTTCCTCGCCTTTGGATACAGATCTGCAAACTCGGGACGGTCTGTTGTGGCATGGAAACAAGATCTTTGTACCAGAAAACTTGCGGGTCGCTGTCCTGAGCCTCTGCCACGATCATGTACTGGCTGGTCATTTTGGGGCACAAAAAACTTCGGAACTTCTACAGCGCACGTTCTGGTGGCCCCAACTTGTGAAGGATTGCAGAAGCTATGTGGAGTCGTGCACCACGTGCATCCGAAATAAGGGGAGCAAATCCAGAGCTTGGGGATTGTTGAGGCCTTTGCCCGTACCAGAGAGACCATGGCAAATGATCTCCATGGACTTTATTGTTGAACTGCCACCCTCTGAGTGGTTCACGACTATCTTCGTAACGGTAGATAGACTATCTAAGATGGCACAATTCCTGCCCATGAAGGGTACACCCTCTGCCGCAGAGACTGCCAAGATCTTTATTAAAGAAGTCGTGCGGCTTCACGGCATCCCCGCAGACATCGTTTCGGACCGCGGGGTGCAATTCACCTCCAGGTTCTGCGAATCCCTCAAGATTGGGCTGTCCTTCTCATCCGCCTATCACCCTCAGTCGAATGGCCAGACCGAGAGAACAAACCAGACATTAGAGCAATACCTACGCTGTTTCTCTTCGTTTTCTCAGGAAGATTGGGCCTCTCTATTACCGCTGGCCGAGTTTGCATATAATAATTCAGTTCACTCTGCTACTAAGCAATCTCCTTTTTATGCAAATTATGGCTACCACCCACCATTTCTGCCTAACTGTGCCCCGGAGTGTACGGTACCCGCCGTACAAGAGACATTAAACTTCTTTAGCACTAACAACAAGCTACTGCAAGAAACCATGGCAAGGACTCAGGAGCATAATAAAGAGGTCTTTGATAGGAAGCGGAGGGGTGAACTCAATCTGGAACCCGGAAACCTGGTGTGGTTGTCTACCATTAATCTGAAACTTTCCTGCCCATCTAAGAAACTAGGGCCTAAGTTTATGGGGCCCTTCCCGATCAAGAGGAGGATTAATAGTGTGGCCTATGAACTTGAACTGCCAGACTCACTCCGCGTCCACCCAGTCTTCCATTAGATATGTGCATTCCCGTTCGTACGAATGTTATTTTCGTACGAAAATGTTCATTTTCGTACCCGCGGGATAATGTGTACATACGAAAACAGTAAAGCACCAAAATACGAAAACGACGGGATAACGGATGAGCCGCATAACGAACGACCGCAAATACGAACGAACAATCCGACGGGAAAAAAACGACAAAACGAAAATGGCAAAATAACGAAAATGAAATCTGTATCAAGAGGTTTGCATTGTGTATTTTGTTTGAATCCGTTTTGTGTTCGTTTTCAGTTGTATGTTCATTGTTCAATGACATCTATAACAAAAGAATTTCATTATGTATATTGAATGAATTCCTTTTTCTGTTTTCTGTGTATTCAAAATACTGAAGGCAAATTTTTTGTTATAGGTGTCATATCAACATACGAAAATAACAAAGGAAACGTGTTCAAATGCAAATCTTTTGTTTATGGGTTTTTTAATGGCCAGAGAGTTAGGCTGGCCATACATGATACAATTTTCTGTGCAATTTTCTTTAGATTTACCTTCAACTATGTAGTGCAAGGGCCTGCCTGATTGCATACAATTGAAAGTGTTGTTTAGTTTGACCTCATATATGTTTTTTGGTAAATCTAAAAGAAAATTGTACAAGAAAATTGAACATGTATGGCCAGCCTCAGTGACGGAAAGCAGCTTCTCTTTTGTGCAGAATAGTGAGTACACTTGTACAGTAAAGCCTAATAAACTTTTCTGTGGATTTTCATCTGAAGGGAGATCAGTTGGCCAGACTTTTGAACCCAAAAATGGTTTTCTGATGCAGTTTAAAAACGAACGAATTTTCTGAGAACGATCGGAAAACGATCGTTTTTATGTTTGTTGTTAAAATTGTCTGACCAAGTGTATGGGGCTTAACATCAGTATTGTTAAGCCCCATACACTTGGTCAGACTATTTTAACAACAAACATAAAAACGATCGTTTTCCGATCGTTCTCAGAAAATTTGTTCGTTTTTAAACTGCATCAGAAAACCATTTTTGGGTTCAAAAGTCTGGCCAACTGATCTCCCTTCAGATGAAAATCCACAGAAAAGTTTATTAGGCTTTACTGTACAAGTGTACTCACTATTCTGCACAAAAGAGAAGCTGCTTTCCGTCACTGAGGCTGGCCATACATGTTCAATTTTCTTGTACAATTTTCTTTCAGATTTATCAAAAACCATATAATATGAAGTCAAACTAAACAACACTTTCAATTGTATGCAATCAGGCAGGCCCTTGCACTACATAGTTGAAGGTAAATCTAAAGAAAATTGCACAGAAAATTGTATCATGTATGGCCAGCCTAACTCTCTGGCCATTCAAAAAAAACATAAACAAAAGATTTGCATTTGAACCTGTTTCTTTTGTTATTTTCGTATGTTGATATGACACCTATAACAAAAAATTTGCCTTCAGTATTTTAAATACACAGAAAACAGAAAAAGGAATTCATTCAATATACATAATGAAATTCTTTTGTTATAGATGTCATTGAACAATGAACATACAACTGACACTAACAAAAGAAAAGCATTCAAGATACACAGAATGCAAATTGACGAAAATTCACGATAATTATTGTCTAACAAGAAACGAACATGAATTAAACAGAATAACGAATCATCCTGCATGTACGAAAATAAAACGGTAACGAAAATACGAAACGATCGGAATACGAAAAAATCACGTCGTACGACAAACGAACGGGAACGAACGGGAAAACGGGCGTCTTACGAAAAACGAACGGAAACGAACAGACGGGACCATACGAAACGGAACAAAAAAAAAAACGAACATTTTTTCTGTGCACATGTCTATCTTCCATGTCTCCCTCCTCAAACCTGATGTCGCTAACCCCTTTCCGGGGCGAAGCTCCGACCCGCCCGAGCCGGTCTTAGTGAACGGCGAGGAAGAATTTGAGGTGGAGTCTATTGTAGACTGCAGGAGAAGGCACAACCAGGTCCAGTTCTTGGTGAAATGGAAGGGCTACGGCCCTGAAGAAAATTTGTGGGAACCTGAGCGCAACATCCACGCTAAGAGACTGATCCGGTCCTTCAAGGACGCTCACCCACTTAAGATGGCCCGGTTGGGCATCCGGAGGCTGCCCGTTGGGGGGGGGGGCAATGTCATGGTCGTGGCCGACCACCGGGTGGCGCTAGCGGTACAACGGCGCGCACGGGCACGCGCATTCGCGGCAGCGGCGCGCGGGCACGTGCTGGCGCCATTTTGGCGCCAGTTCAGGCTATTTAATGGGGCTCATCCCGTGGCCTCTTGCTGCTCGATCGTCAGCGTTCCTGATAACCGCCTGAGACCTGTTACCTGATTGACCTCTGTTCCTGTGATCCCGGCTTGTCTCTGACCCTTCTGATCGCTGCCTGCCCTGACCTTTGGCCTGTCTGACGCTGCCTCTGCCTTATCCTTTACCGGTTGCTGCCCGCCTGTTGCCGACCCGGCCTGGACTACAACTCTGCTGTTGCCTTATCCCTGAACCTGATCCGTCTGCCTGTATCTGACCCAGCCTGTCTGACTCTGCCAGCATCCGTACTACAGAACACCTCCCTCCTGCCGTCTGCCCAGTCATCTGCACTAGCTCCAGCTACCTGTCGGCATTGGTACTACAGCACACATCCCTCCAGCGGTCTGCACCCAGCTCGGCTACCCGCCAGGACGGTACTACAGTGCACCTCCCTCCAGCCTGCGGTTCCAGTCGGCCGCTTCAAGTACCTGAACTTTGTCACCCCGCTGATCTTGATCACCTGCACCAAGTTCCTGCCGTTCATCGATCTGCTGTTTCAGCTCCACTCACCTCTCTCCAGAGACTACAGAAGACTGACGCAGTGTCTACACAACATCCACGCCAGGCGCTAGTGTGACTCTAAACTCCAGCACCTCCTGTCTGCACTACCAGGGGTTCCGGAGTCAGAGGAGCAAGAGTGGCCACTCCCGCACGTCAGGCTCTGCTCAGCACCAGGTACGTGACATATATGTTCACTTACTGTACCCATAATGTGAATATTTGTGCAAGTCTGTATGTGTACTATGGAGTGTCTGTGTTTTTTCTTTTTGTGGATCTGGCTGCCCTTTGTCGTTTTTTTCCTTTGATTTCTGTCAGAAAACCTTTAATAAATACTTATTGAACCTAAAGTTGGCAGGGAAACTAGGTATTATTTTTTTTGAATACCGACTCAATGCTCTTTAACAATCTAAAGTGGAATGTAAACTGGAGATCTTGGTCGGAGCAGCATTAAATCTGTAGTTTTTTTTATTTTTATGTTATTATTTTTTTCTATTTTCCTTATTCTTTTTCATTACTCACCTCTTGTCCTTTCCTTCTGTAATAGTATGCTCTCAAAGTTTTTCTTTTGGTTTCTATCATCCTTCTCAGGATAATGTAACTAGGACATCAGTCATATAATTTTTTTTTAAGACGCGTGAGCATTCCTCCTCGCCAATGCCATATTTTACACCCAGTGAAACCAAAGTATCCCTGGGCATCCAGGTTCTGTTTTTTTTTACCTCCCAAATGTAATTCTACCTCCCCTAGTTTACCTACTGCTTTATAGTCGTAAAGGTCACCCCACTGCTCCTGTCTGACATTCCTCCAAAAACTGTACACTGACATTTTCTTATATTCATGCACAAAGGTCCGGAGGCCAGCCCAACCACCACCTGAAGAAGAAACGATAACCAAGTCATTTCTTGAGACAACTGTGCCACAAATAAGACTCTCCTGAACTTTCCTTCGCCATGCTTAAAAGTGCTGTCTTGCGGTCCGATCCAATGGTTACAATCTTTACATCATATTTCCAAGTTACAGGACTAGATATGCAAGGATCCCGCCATCAATGTTGGAGTTCCGGTCTTCCAAGGCAAAGTGGTGATGAAACATTGGAGTACAGACCCTCATGGGTCGGATGTGGAGTCTCAAAGGCACCAGGACTGTCTCAAGTCTACCGTGATTGGGTTCCAGCGTGTTCAAGCCGCAGTGGTGGTGGGGAAGGGTCGAGAGCTTCTGGGCCGTTGTGGAGGGATACAAAAATCATTGAAGGAGGACATAAGTTCAAGAATGAACTTGAGGGGGGACTGTGGTGGAAAGTTTGAATTTCATATTTATACCAGGGGAACCAGTCTAAATATGAATGTATATGTTTTACTGGACTAGTTCAATTTTGTGATATGACAAACTAAGGGCTCAGCTGGCCTCTAAAAAAATGACTTTTTCCTGGGTCATGTGTAAAGGTTCCAGGTGATAATTAAATTAGCTAAATTGTCCTTTTGTTTTGAAGGGAAGCTCAGACAGGCTGAAAGGCTCCATCACAGCACGGGCCCTTAGCATGCTAGTGTAACAGATAGTCAATCTACGCATCAAAGGATTGCTTGACACACCAAAGACAGAGTTTTTTCAGATTTGTGCATGCTAGAAACATTTCTAGGAGGCTTGAGAGGCGACCAATCTGGTTCTGATGTAACTCTGAACCAAAGAATATCTAGGCTTGAGATTAAACCAATCCGGATGTAATGCAACTTTACACCAATAGCATCCTAAGGATTTTGAATCCTGGAGGGGGGGTAGCGGAGGGCAGGGGAGCATAAAGGTCGGATAGAAAGTTTGAGAACTCTCTTCCCTGAAGATGTTGACCTGACACATGGTGATATTCTCTCTCTTTCTCTCTGTCCCTAGATGCAGCCATGTCCCTAGATGCAGCCATGTCCCTAGATGCAGCCATGTCCCTAGATGCAGCCATGTCCCTAGATGCAGCCTTGTCCCTAGATGCAGCCTTGCCCCTAGATGCAGCCTTGTGTCCCCTAAGTGAAAGCAAAATCCCCCCCCCGCCGCTGCCGACATCTAGTTGATCAGCGCTGGGGAAACACAACAGCTTTCATTTGAATAGCAGTGTGTTCCCTGCCACGCCTCATCATGTATAGACACTCCCCCTTGCCCGGGCACTTTGATAGACAGATCACCCGTCCAATCCTGGGATAGGTGAAATGTCTATCAAAGTTTCTGGGCAAGGGGGAGTGTCTATACATGAGGCGCGGTGGGGAACACACTGCTATTCAAATGAAGGCTCTTGTGTCTTCCCCAAGAGCAAATTAACTAGATGTCAGCAGCGGTGGGGGGGGGGGGGGGACTTGGCATTGTCTTAGGGGACTAGGCGGCAGCAGTAGCAGCTCTCCTCTCCTCCATACTCGAGGACTGCTCTGCTCCGCTCTCCGCCCCCTCTCCACCCGCACTCCACCAGCTCTCGGGAAAAAAAAGTATCGGGTCAGGCATCGGGAGCATTTGCGCAAATGCTTAGTATCGGTCCCAATACCGATACTAGTATCGATATTGGGACAACCCTACAATAAAGCTTAATGTTTGACCTTCTAGTGTTACAGTATTAGCACATCAAAGACTATGAATACGTGTGGGACAGCTAAAACCAAAACATTAAAACGTTTTTTTTTTTTTATTCAAAGCAGTGAGGTGGTTGCATGGTAACTGGATAAAAACTTCAGTAAGGATCTCTACTTTCATGGGGCTTCCATTGAAATTCTGATATATATTTATAGAAAATACAGTAATAAAAATAAATTTTCTTATGCAGCTAAGAGGTGAAACGAGTTAGCATAGTGTCCCGTTCTCCTGTAGGCAATACACCCCTAGGTCGCTTATTTCTATGTGTCCCTTATTTCTAATAAAGAAACTTCCTGTACCTTCCCTGACTGGGCCAATTCCTTCTTCATTTGTGTCTCACATGCCCCCTTCAAGACACTGAAACACAAATTGGGAGGGTTTCAGCAACAGATGAAGAGCTGTCAGTCCAGAGAGCAGTGAGCAGGTCTAGGTGTAACCGGGTGCTGAATGACAAGTTATAGGCTGTGAATTACCAGTAACAATGCTGAGAGAAACACCCCCATGCAACACATTATTCAGCCTACTATAAAGCAAACAGGTACAGCTTTCATGAAACTGGTAACTTCTATGAACTCTGGAGAAGTGTGGCATCATTGCAACACCCTCACAGGAAACTGCATTAGGTGGATTTCACTGTCAAGATCAGCAGGTATTTGTGGGGCTATAAAGGAGGACTAGGGGAAAACAGTGTTGCCCAGTGTACTCAACTTACCTGGGATGACATTATGCCCTGTCACTTCCCAACTCTTATAACTAATTAGTGATGTGCCAATATTAAGCACAATTAAACTTAGCATTTCATTTAGCTAAATACATCCCAGATGTATCAAAACAAAAATGTACGGAAGGTCACAGTTTGTCTTAGAAAGCAGCCACATCCTGAGTATTAGAGTCTTTTGTCAGCAACTGAAGAATGGGCCCTAGCTCTCTTTGTGGGAAGCAGTGGTCTCCTTTGCAGTGGTCAGACATGTCCCTTGATGAGTTAGAGATTTCTAAACAGCGAGGAACATAAGTTTTTCTAATTTCAGAGCTAAAGGTGTGACCCAGTAAAGGACGTGCTAGACCTCTTCAATTCGGGAGTAGGTTCTAAAACCCAACGGGCAAGCAGATTTGTTGACCAATACCTTAGACCTCATGTATCCCTACCCTCATATATCCAGGATACCCCGGATCTACTCAGGGCCTTAGACGGCCTTAGTGTACCACCCGGCTGTCTTCTAGCATCTATTTATGTTGAGGCCCTATATTCCTCAATCCCACATACCAAAGGTTTAGAGGTCATATCCAGCTTTTTGGCCGAAAAGGGCCCTAAGCTGGATAAACTTAATGTGTTCGTACTTAAAATATCTCATATTTTGACCAAAAATGATTTTTCTTTCGATGGATCCCACTTCCTCCAGGTACAAGGTGTCGCAATGGGCACATCCTGTGCACCATCTTACACAAACCTGTACCTGGGGGGGGGGGGGTGGGAACGGGAACTTTTTTCTTTTCAAGATGATACTAACTTGCTCTTGTCGGTTTTGGGATGGTTCCCGGTATATCGACGATATACTCCTGTTATGGACAGGAACACCGGAAACCCTCCAGATGATCATGCAGTTGTTCTAACAGTTACAATTTAAAGTTCACTATGAACTATAGCCAATCAGCCATTGCATTTCTGGACATACTTATCTATGAGATCTATGTGAATGAGTCAGGTACAATCAAAACCTCACTTTACCGCAAACCTACAGCTGGAAACACCATTCTGCATGCGGCTAGTGACCATCCATCTTCTCTGGTTTTGAGTATACCATACAGTCAGTACTTACGTATAAGACAAAATTGTTCCGACGATGCAAAATTTAAAAATAGAGGCCGATTTGCTGTACACTAGACTATCTAGCAGAGGGTACAGCAGGACTTGCCTCAAGTACGACCAGATTCATTACTACTTATTCTGACCAGCATGTACAAATACGTACCATTATGCAAAAACATTGGCATTTACTCACTGTCGATCCGACCCTATGCAAATATATAGGGCATAGCCCCAATATCACCTTTAGGAGAATCTACCTCTATTCGTGACCGCCTAGTCAAGAGTACATATTGTGAATCTGGATCTGTGACAACAGAAATACCTGGTCTATTCAAGTGTGGCCGATGTAATTTTTGTGATCTAATAATGGAGGGTTCTAACATTAACTTACCCAATGGCCAGATTCACAAACTACGCCAGCATGTAACATGCCAAACAAAGGTAATAGTTTATATCATTTTTTGCCCATGTGGGAGTTTCTACGTGGGAAAAACTATTCACCCTCTTTGGAAGCAAATGAAAGACCATGTCTACTACACCACAAATGGCCTACTAAACACCACTATGGGCCATCATGTGGCCTTTAGACACAAGTACGAAATTCCATCATTTAAGTTTGCTGTCCTGGATTGTGTCCCAGAAGACACTAGAGGGGGTAACTTTGACCAAAAGGTTCTCCAACGAGAAACCCAATGGATCTACCAACTACGCGCCAGTTATTTCGGGAAAAAAAATAATAATATAATCACAGTAATATGTGTTGGGGATTGGGCATGTTCCAATACAACCTGAGAACATCCATGGGGGTCTTGTCATTATTATACTGTGTATATGTATACATATAATGTCGTATCTCCACTATATTAATTTTATACTAATTAGGAAGTTTCTTAAACTGTATTTTAATTTATTTTTAGTTTAATTAAATTGCTGTATAAATATGTTGACACTCACATAAAGTCATGGTATGCGTTCATGCTGGAATGCAGCTCAAGTCATTGAGTTTTTTAATGGCTTACCTATTCTCTCTCTACCACGTATGAGAGTTTTTGGTTGTATCATTAATAAATATTTTATTCCATATATGTTATTCCATGTACACTACCCTCATCTACTGTTTCTTTTCCCTCTATTTTTTTATTTCTTCTTTATTTTGCAATTTTTAATTCTTAATATTTTTTTTTTATGTGCAAAAACGCCTACACTATGGGATTGTCCCTTTCTTTTTCCCCCATGGTGTTTGATAAACACATGCTCACATACATCTATGCAAGTTCCATTTGGAAGCAGTGGTTAACCCCATGAGGAGCTGTGGATTCTACCATCTAATCTGTGGGGAGACGCGGATTCGTTCCTGACACCCCAAAGGATCAGAATTTCCTGCTATGCCCGTTTAGACTACTCCTGAAAGGGATAGTCACAGGCTTTCTGGTAAGCCTTTATTTCTACTGGTGTTGGGCCACTGATGTCTGAAATCTCCCTCCTTTCTCACCTGTGGATCTCCTAATTGGACTTTCATTGTTTGCATCTTTTCATCACCTGCATTGGAAGGGGCTAATAACTCCCAGCTTGTTTCTGTGGACTCTATTTGTTTTGCACCTCATATGCTGAATTGGTCACTTTATTTTTACACTGTTTATTTATCTGTTGATATTTATAAGTACTTTATGCTCCGTGCCATATTGATTGGCACAGTGTTATAATAACCTATGCACTTATAGCTTTTGTGTATTCACATATTGATTGTTACCATTTATAGATTATCACTGTTTACACCTGGTACTTTAGATACTTATGTGGTATATGCTGTCCAGCACTACACTGTTTTTGCACATTTTTCTTTACACTTGGACCAGATTCAGGAAGATCAGAGCATCTTTGCTCTGGAGTAACGCATCTCATTTACGTTACGCTGCAGAAATTTTAGGAGCAAGTGCTGTTATTCATGAAGCACTTGCTCCTAAAGTTGCATCAGCGTATCGCAAATGAGCCGGCGGAATTCAAATTGGGCGGGTACGGGGCGCGTATTATTTAAAATAAGCGCGATCCCGTGGCGAACGTACTGCGCATGCGTCGAGTGTCAATGCATCCCAGTGCGCATGCTCCAAGTTCTGTCAGTGAACGTCAATGACGTCACGTCCCCATTCATGAATGTTTTACGCAAACAACGCGATTTGTTTTTTTTCCGACGCGATGACGACGGCTATACCTAACATAGGATATTCCACTAGGGGGCTGCTTTATCTATACGCCCCGTATCGCTTCCGGAAACGTCGTAAAGTCACTGCGTCGCACCCGAAAAAAATAGTGAATTGCCGATTTCCGCTCATTAACATATTTTTTGAGCGTAAATCGGCGCCATTTTTAAGTTGAAGTAACGATGCGATGGCGAAATTCAATTACGCCGATCGCATCGGAACTCCAACCCGGCGTTTCTTGTTTTCTGGTTACAGAAAACAAAAACGCCGGCTTAAAGTGACAGTTAGGCTGGCGGATCCATTGATCCGCCAGCCTAACTATACCTGAATCTGGCCCATTATATCTAAGTTGTAGTGTTTAGCAGCAGGACGTCCTTCTCAGGACCATATCTTAATTGTTTCACTAACATACATTCTTTACTAAGCGCAAATTATTCCCATTCCCTTTTCCTTTCCTTGTACACATTTATTTTTTATATTTTATTTTTCCATTTTTTATTTCCTTTCTTTAATTTTCATATTTATTTTATTTATTTTCATTTTTTTATTTTCATTTATATTTATTTTTGTTTTTTTCGTTTATCATTGGGGGCTCTTGCTTGCCCTCATGGGTTTGCTAGGATCCGTTATCTGCGGTGCTGTTTTCCAAATACATATTACCTCTTTTCCTTCTTATGATGGATATTGTAGATGTGCTTCTGCGATACTTGGATTTATTATCTGCCTCTCTTTTTGTTTGCGGGGTGGAAATGCACCCTGCGTTGTAATGTCTGAATGTTTCTGTATGTGGGTTTTAGTGCTGCCTCCTTGTGGAGCTTGGGACTTATCGCCTGTGGCGTTGTTCCTTTTATATTGTGTGCTTTTTTTCCCGGTGGGGGGGGGGGTGTCCGGCATTGCTGCGCTGGCTACGTCTGTGTATTGCTGTGTTTATGCGCCGACGCATGCGAGCGGTGCCTCCAAATGACGTCATCACGCAGGACGTTCACGCCGCGATCCTAATAGTACTTAAACCCCACAGATTACACTAGCCCTGTGTATAGCAGGGGCTATTACCCTGGGGCACACACATCTGCACTATTCCTTCAAGTAAGTTACCTTTGCCTTACCCCCTGTCTGTTACTATACTTGTGCGATATATCCGACTATGGGCCAGATTCTCATAGAAATTCGCTTGCGTATTGTAAGCCATTTGCACTACGCCGCCGCATCGTACTAGAGCAGGTGCCGTATTCCCTAACCATTTGCTCCGTCGTTTGCGTTGGCGTAGCGAAAATGGCCCAGTGTAAGCCCGCGTAATTCAAATGAGGCGGCTTGTATATAAATTAAGCGCGCCCCTGCATCGAACGAACTGCGCATGCGCCGGCCGGGGAAAAAGCCCAGTGTGCATGCTCCAGCTCACGTCGGAAAGCGTTGTTGAAACCAACGCCAAAACGACGTGATCGACGCTTACGCAATGCCCTATTCGCGAACGAGTTAGTAAAACGATGTAAGCGACGGAAAAAGCCGACGCTGACCCGACGCCATACTTAACATGGCATCCGACGGCACCCGATGGCATCCGATGGAACTTCGTAAGGTTACTCCACATCGAAGCTGGGGTAACCTTACGCGGACGAAAACGATGTACGCGACGACGGGGCAGCGTAAAAGCGATCGGCAATCGGCGTACTAGCCTCAATTGCATATGCAAATGAGAAAACAACGTAAAGGCCACCTAGTGGCCGGAGTTGTCATTAATACTACGATCCGCAAGTGTAATGGTTTTACGCTTGTCGGATGTAGAAGCGTATCTATGCCAAAGTGATGCTAAGCATCACGCGCATAGATACGAAGCAAAAAAAAAAACGGCGATACGACGGGGTATCTGAGATACTCCGTCGTAACGCCGCTGAGAATCTGGCCCTATGTATTTACTAGGTCTTTTCCCTCTCTGACTTCTTGTGGACTATATTGTCCGCTGTTGGCTTAATTTTGAAACAGCAATTGGATTTATACCCTACAGCTGAGCTGTTTTGTTTACAGCTTTGAGTGCACCGCCCCAGTCTCAGCACCAGCTTTGAAAATGTAGGTATTTTTTGCGTAATGTAGTGTGTCTTTTTCTTCCATTTTTGTCATAGGCCGCGAACACACGACGGACTGTTTCAGCAGACAAATTTGATCGTGTGTACGGGCGAGCAGACTGGTTTTTCCAGCAGACAAGTTTTAAAGCATGCTTTAAAACTTGTCTGCTGGAAACCCGTCCATCCGACATGTCCGCTGGTTAGTACACTAACCAGCGGACATATCTGTCCGCACAAGCGTCGAATGGATTGGACGCATGCGTGGAAGTATTTTACTTCCTGGTTCGGTGACGTGGCGGCGTCAACGTCACCGCCACGTCACCACGCTGTCTGCCGGCGGGGATTTTGGTTTGATGGTGTGTACAACCATCAGACCAAAACAGCCCAGCAGACATATCCGATGAAAACGGTCAGTCGGACTGTTTTCATCGGATACGTTTGAGCGTGTGTACGCGGCCATAGTGATTTATTTATTTATTACCTGGTGCTAATGCATTATCTATGCGATCTATTACAGATTGGGGATTTTTCCCTTAGCCGCTTACTCGGCCTTCTTTCCAAATGTTGTTGCTGTATTTTCCCTCTTTTAATAAGTACCTTAAGAGGTGATTCCTGCTATCGGTATGATCCATTATATGCCCTTTTTTATATTTATTTCTCTACACCACCTTATTACCCTTTACCCCCTCCAACCCTATGCTTCTACCACTTCTCTCCTTCCTTTCCTATCCGTTTTTCATTTTGTCTCTCTTTACTTTTTCCATTTTTCTTTCCCCTCTTTCTCCTCCTTTTCTCCTTCTTATTCCCCCCCCCCCCTAAATCCCCTTCTTTTTCCCCTCCCCCTCTTCTCACTCCCCCCTTCCTCTTTCTTCCTCCCCCCTTTCTTTTCCTTTCTCTCTGTATGTGTACTAGTCTCTCTGGTCCTCATATGATGGGCGGTTTAAAATATGATTGTACAATTTTTCATTTACCAGATTATAACCACTCTGGAATATTCCTATAGAGTATTTGTCTAGCTCACTATTTTTGTGATAAACTCACTCGCTGGCTGTATCCATCGTGAAGTCGTACATGATGTAAATATGCGTTGCCTTTATTTTTATATTTTTCTCAACCATTAAAAATGTTATAACAATGTACTAACGTAATATATACTGTTTCAGACAACAAAATAATATTTACATACCATCAAAAAATCCCCTTTGTATCGTCCTAAAGAAACCCCACGGCGAAACGCGTAGGCGACTTCAAAGTTTTTTTTTCCAATATTGTTTGTTTATTTACATGGTTACCTTTTATGTAATCTTTCTGCATTGATGTAATTTTCTATTTTTGTAATAAAATTTCTATTTTTTAATATACTTCTGATCTGTCTCAAAGTCCGACCATGAATTTCTACTCTTAGCAATTGTTCCTTCCCACCTCTTCAATGAGATCACTACTTCCCCACAAAAAGCAAGGGTCCTACTCTGTAGCTGCTGGCAGGGGACATGCTTTTCTATTCAGGCTGAGGGTGAATTGGAAAAAATGAAAAATTAAGACCTTTTGTTTTCATGCAATTGGAATGTATTTAGCCAATTTAAACTGAAGGTTAATTCTTGCTTTAAAGCTTAGAAGGTAAGACAGAAGGCCAATCTCTTGACCTAGGAAGCTGGGACAATATGTGCATATCAGATGTGTGCTGCAAATGGTGGCATAGGTACTTATTTTTCATCTTGGGTTCACTATAATATCAATTACATGTGTTACATTAAGAATCAGAAACCAATGACAACAATCGGTACCTCAGCTTCCAAGACACTACACTGCTTGCATCCTTCTTTAATTTTCTTCTTTAAAGACTTGTTCTAAAAAATATACAATTATAAATCAAATTTGCATAATCTGATTCTATATGATCTTTTTTAAGTATTAATTTTGTGTAAAAGTAAATGGAGTTGTAATAAATATGTATTTCAAGCAATTGTCACATCCATTGGGTGAATACAAAGTAATATTTTAAAGTGTATTTTTGCATCTTTAGGCCCTATTCACACTTGACGATTTCACAGAAAAATTGCAGTAAAACACGAAACGCATGGTTGTGTGCCATAATTCTTAATGTCACTTACGGTGTCGCTCAGCATGTCAATGCAGAGATCACAGCACAACGCACCTCTAAAAATGTTTGCCTAAAAGGGAGCAGGAGATTTTTTAGGGGCTACAAATGCACATAGGGCAGCCCATTAAAATTAACGGGGAGCCCTGTGGTGACACGCAGAAGAATATGTAAATTGTACTTTAAAAAAAAACAAACATAGGGGGCCAGATTCAGAAACAAGATACGTCGGCGTATCTCGAGATATGCCGCGTAACTTCTAAGATGCGGCGGCTTATCTTTTTTCTGTATTCAGAAAAGAAGATATGCCGGAATTTAGCCAAGATACGAGCGGCGTAAGTCTCTTATAAAGGTGGCGCTTCCAACGATTTAAGCATCGAATATGTAAATTAGGTAGATACGCCGATTCACGAACGTAGTTGTGCCCGGCGTATCTATTTGCGTTGTTTGCGCAAGGCTTTTTCTGGCGTAAAGTTACCCCTGCTATATGAGGCACAGGCAATGTTAAGTATGGACGTTGGGACAGCGTAAAATTTTACGCCGTTTACGTTGTTTGCATAAATCGTTCGGGAATGGGGCTGGGCGTAAGTTATGTTCACGTCGTTATCAATGAGTATTTCTGACGTGATTTTCGCGCATGCGCACTGGGATAAAAAAAAACGTCATTTACGTGGGGTCACGATGATTTTACATAAATCACGCCCCCATCTTCCACATTTGAATTGCGCGGGTTTACGCCGACACATTTACACTATGCCGCCGTAACTTACGGCACAAGTTGTTTCTGAAAAAGGAACCTGGCGCTGTAAGTTATGGCAGCGTAGTGTATCTGAGATACGCTACGCCCGCCTAAAGATAGGCATTTGTATCTGAATCTGGCCCAAGATGTTTAGCCTGCACAACACTGCACAGTCTCCACCCTAGGGGCCAGATTCTTGTACAGCGGCGGCGGCGTAAGAACGAGCGGGGCGTAGCGTATAGTATTTACGCTACGCCGCCGCAACTTAGGACGCAAGTGCCGTATTCTTAAAGCACTTGCGTCCTAAGTTACGGCGGCGTAGCGGAAATGGCCCGGCATAAGCCCGGGTAATTCAAATAAGGCTTGGAGTGGCAGTATTGCATGGTAATCAACCATGACCCCACGTTATTGGCGCTTTTTCCGAACGGTGCATGCGCCGTCCGTGGACGTATCCCAGTGCGCATGTTAAAAATTACGCCGCAAATACTCATTGGTTTCGACGTGAACGTAACTTACGCAAAGCCCTATTCGCGAACGATTTACGCAAACGAGGTAAACGACGGAAAATTCTACACTGACCCGACGTCCATACTTAACATTGCGTACGCCTCATATAGCAGGGGTAACTTTACTCCTGACTTATGCTTACGCAAACAACGTAAAATACGACAACCGGGCACAAGTACGTTTGTGAATCGGCGTATCTAGCTCATTTGCATATTTGACGCGTAAATCGACGGAAGCACTACCTAGCGACCAGCGTAAATATGCATCTAAGATACGACGGCATAAGACACTTACGCCGCTCGTATCTAAGCAAAATTCCGGCGTATCTTGTTTTCTGAATACAGAAAATAGATACGCCGGCGCATCTTAGAAGTTACGCGGCGTGGGTGGAGATTGTGGGTGGAGATTGTGTGGTAATGGGAAGGTCACACAAGAAGATTTAAACATGCGCCTATCCTTTAGATCTGTTTTAATAACCCCTTAACCACTTGACCACTTGGCACTTAAACCCCCTTCCTGACCAGACCAATTTTAAGCTTTCGGTGCTCTCACAATTTGAATGACAATTACTCAGTCATACAACATTGTACCCATTTGAAATTTTTGTCCTTTTTTTCACACAAATGGAGCTTTCTTTTAGTGGTATTTGATCACTTCTGGGTTTTTAATTTTTTGCGCTATAAAAGAAAAACGACTGAAAATTCTGTAAAAAAAAAAAAAAAGAAAAAAAAACTTGTTTCTGTCATATTAGCAGGTTATTTCTCACACACAGCATATGCATACCACAAATTACACCCCAAAACACATTCTGCTATTCCTCCCGAGTATGGCGATACCCCATGTGTGAGACTTTTACACAGCGTGGCCACATACAGAGGCCCAACATGCAGGGAGCGCCATCAGGTGTTCTGGAGCACCCAGACCAATTCTGACATTCCTCTACTACATGGAAAAATCATTATTTGCTAGAAAATTACATAGAACCCCAAAACATTATATATGCTTTTTTTTTTAGCAAAGACCCTAGAGCATACAATGACGGCCGTTACAACTTTTTATCTCGCATGGTATTTTCGCAGAAATTTTTTGAACGTGTGTTTTAAAAAAAAAAACGGTTTTGTGCTTAAAAAAAAAAAAAACGGTAAAGTTAGCCCAATTTTTTTTCATAATGTGAAAGATGAAGTTACGGCGAGTAAATAGATACCCAACATGCGACACTTCAAAATTGCACACACTCGTGGAATGGCGACAAACTTTGCTACTTAAAAATCCCCTCAGGCGACACTTTAATTACTTTTATTGGTTACATGTTTTTAGTTACGGAGGAGGTCTAGGGCAAAAATGATTGCTATCGCTCTAACGTTCGCAGAGATACCTCACATGTGTAGCTTGAACACCGTTTTCATATGTGGGCGGGACTTACGTATGTGTTCACTTCTGCATGCGAGCACATGGGGACAGGGGTGCTTTATAATATATATATATATATATATATATATATATATATATATATATATATATATATATATATTATATATATTGTTAATTTTACTTTATTTACTTGATTTTGACACTTTTTTCCCCCAATTTTTTTTTATCACTTTTATTCCTACTATAAGGAATGTAAACATCCCTTATAATAGGAATATAACATGACAGGTCCTCTTTACAGTGAGATATGGGGTCAATAAGACCCCACATCTCACCTCTAGGCTGGGAGGACTGAAAAAAAAAATATCCTGTCTTTGATCGTAGCGGTGAGTCTGTAAAAGTACCGGAGGGTGGCAGCAGGGGGGACGTATTGCAGAGTATTGGGGTATTGCAGAGTATTGGGGTATTGCAGAGTGTTGGGGTATTGCAGAGTATTGGGGTATTGCAGAGTATCGCGCAGGGTATTGGAGTATTGCAGAGTATCATGCAGGGTATTGGGGTATTGCAGGGTATTGCAGAGTATTGGGGTATTGCAGAGTATTGTGCAGGGATAGGTGAGCTGGGATGGATGGATGGCTGGATCTGTGACTGCAGTTGTCACAGATCCAGCCACAGTGCTGCTGCTGACACCTGCTTCCCCCCTCTCCTCTCACACTGTACCGAACGGTACATAGAGGAGAGGGAGGAACCGGCATCATCAAATGACGCCGGTTTGTTTACAAGTGATCGCACCGTCATTTGCCGGAGCGATCACGTGTAAACGACCGCTTTCAGCGGCAATTTACGGCGATCCGTGATGCGCCGGGTCTTCTAGACCCGGCGAGCACGGACACTTCCACGAGCACGTCCCAGGGAACGGGGAAACGAGGAAGTGCACGAGGACATCCCAGGGACATCGTGTCAAAACAACTCTACCGCGCTGTAGCAGTATTTTTGCTATAGCGCGGTCGGCAAGTGGTTAAAGCGGATGGCCCAGTGAATTTTTTTTTTAAAAGCCAGCAGCTACAAATACTGCAGCTGCTGACTTTTAAAAATAGGACACTTACCTGTCCTGGAGTCCAGCGCCGTTCGCAGCAGAGGATGAGCGATCGCTCGTCTCTCTGCTGCTCCCCTCTCCATCCGCGGTGAGGGAACCAGGAAGTGAAGCGCTGCGGCTTCACTGCCCGGTTCCCTACGGCGCATGCGCGAGTCGCGCTGCGGCCGCCGATTGGCTCCCACTGTGTGCTGGGAGCCGAGAGTTCCCAGCACACAACGGGAAAAACCCGACTTTTGCCCGAGACTGCGGGCCGGAAGTGGGTGAAGATACCGGTCTTTTTTCTGATCGCTGTATTAGTGTCGCTGGTGCCGCTAGATAGCTAGTTATTTCTTGAGGTTCGCCCGCCAGGTTTGTATAGCGTTAGGTACCCCCAGAAATTTTCTAATAAAGGTTTTAACCCCTGATTGCCCCTAGAGTTAACCTTTTCACCCCCTATTGCCAGCGTCACAATAATAATATTTATGCATTAAGGTGAAAAAACGTGAGGGTTTACAACCCATTTAAAGGGATTGTAAAGGAAAACAAATGTTTTCATAATAAGCATCCTTTACCTGCAGAATGTCAGGAAGGGCATGCCAGTGTCCAAAATGGCGGCCGTAGAAGACGGCCAGCGACTTCTGTTCCTGCGGGAGCACCGTTGGCGTGCATGTGCACGCCATTGGCACACATGCGTGCCTGTGCGCGCACAGGCACGTGAGCGCGCCGCAGCGTGCACCCCTTGAGCGTTTTGGCGCCAGATTGGTTACTTAAACTGGGCCACTTCCCGGACTCCGGACTGTCCGTTCTACAGCATTTAGTGCACCTGATTCTGTAACCTGATTTCTGTTCCTGTTTACCGGACCCGGCTTGTCTCTGACGTTCCTGCCTTCTACCTGCACCCGACCCGGCTTGTTTTGACCCTGCGTCTGCCTGCCTCTCCTGCTACTTCGCTGCCAGCCCAATATCAACCCGGCCTGCACCTTGACTATGCTCCTGCCTCCGCTTTGGTTTCTAACGTGCCCGCTAGTGTATGACCCGGCTTGCCTACTTCTGCTATCTGCTGACAGCTGCTCCTGGGCTCTTCCTGCACCAGTGTTCTCTTGTGGTCCCTTCAGCGATTCCAGCCCAGCGACTTCATCAGCGATTCTGCCAGGCACTCGTGTGATTCTGTACTCCTGTGCTTCCTGTCTGCTCTATCAGGAGCTCGGAGTCAGAGCTGTAAGGGAGGCCATCCTCTGCACATCAGGCTCTACCAGCAGGGACGTGACAGTAACGGACAGCCATGTCTGAGCCTGTGCGAGGACCCTCTCCCATGGAAGAACTGTGCCAGCATCTGGCTGAACTGGCACGGGCAGTAAAGGACCTACAAGCAGGCTATACCCAGATGGAAGGACAAATACAGACTCAATCCTCTGCTGCCCAGGGACTTGCACCTGTCCCTGCCGCCCATCAGGGGGCTGCTTCTACTCCCGCAGTTGTCATGCTTCCACCCGAACCAAGGGTCCCCACTCCAGAAAAATTCCTTGGAGATCGCAGCAAGTTCAGATCCTTTAGAAACACATGTGAACTGTATTTTGCACTGCAGCCCTGCACCTTCTCTCTGGAAGCCACGAAGGTCGGCTTTGTAATCTCTCTGTTACAAGGGGAACCACAATCCCGGACCCATCGTCTCCTTGAGCAGAAGTCTGCATGTTTAGCAGATCTAGCCTCATTCTTCGCCGCCATGGCCCAGTTGTACGAGGATCCCCAGCAAGCCGCTTTCGCTGAGGCGGCCCTTCGTTCGCTTCAGCAGGGTCGCAGACCGGTTGAGGATTACGTCTCTGAATTCAGACGATGGGGCTTTGACACTAATTGGAATGAGGCCGCATTACGCTACCAATTCCGCATGGGCCTCTCTGAGTCCCTTAAGGACGTACTTGCCCTAGTGGGGGTGCCTTCCACCTTAGGAGGCTCTGATTGACTTATCCATCCAAATTGATCGCTGGTTGAGAGAACGGAGATCAGAGAGGGCTTCGGCCCAATCACGCCCAGTATGGATGCTACCAGGGGTCCCCAGCCCCTTCAACCCTGTTCCACCGGCTCCTGCTCCGGCCACGTCCGATGCTCCAAAACCAATGCAGATCGGCCTACTCCGCTCTTCTCTCACCATTGAGGAATACCAAAGTCGCTGCCAGCAGAATCTTTGTCTGTACTGTGGAGGGTCAGGCCATTATGTGAGGTCCTGTCCAGTCAAACCCCGTAAGTGCCTTTCAGTCACTTCGCCTCCTGTAACTTTGAACATGCCCAGCAATTCAGCTCACCTTGCTCTCTCCATTTCATTACAGCTGCCAGAAGGGACCATCCAGACTCCCGCTATAATTGATTCCGGGGCCTGCAGCTGCTTTGTGGATTAATCCTTTGCTGCGAAACATCGTATCCCACTTCAACCAAAAACAGAGACTTTCCATCTATCTGGCCGATGGGTCCATTATTAAGTCTGGGGCAGTTACGCACAAGACTATTCCTCTACTAGCCAACGTTGCTAAGAATCATAGAGAATTGCTACGATTAGATGCCATCGCCTCTCCTTTGTTCCCGATCATTCTGGGCATGCCCTGGCTGAAAGCCCATAACCCCAACATCAACTGGACCACAGATGAAATTGAGTTTTTTTCTCCCTACTGCCTTTAGCACTGCTTTCCAACTCCTTGTGACCAGCCCTCCCTATTATGCCTTGATACAGACTCTGAGGCTTGTCAATTGGTACCCGCAGTGTACCACTATTTCCTGGACGTGTTCAGCAAGAAAGGGGCAGAAACTCACCCCCACATCGGCCCTATGATTGTCCGATCAAACTCCTCCCCAGGGTCGAAGTTCCCTTTGGCCAGATTTTTCCTTTATCTGAATGCGAACTTGTAGCCCTTAAGGACTATATTGATGAGAATCTGAAGAAGTTCATCTTCCCTTCCCTCCGGCTGGGGCAGGAATCTTCTTTTTGGAAAAGAAGGACCATTCTTTACGTCCATGTGTGGATTATCGTGAGCTAAATAAGATTACGTTTTTTAACCGTAATGGGGCAGGAATCTTCTTTGTGGAAAAGAAGAAGGACCATTCTTTACGTCAATGTGTGGATTATCGTGAGCTAAATAAGATTACGGTTAAAAAACGTTACCACCTGCCACTAGTGCCTGAACTTTTTCAGAGACTTGGTGCTGCCACCATATTCACTAAGCTGGACCTTCGGGGGTGCCTATAAATTTAATCCGTATACGGGAAGGGCATGAATGGAAGACTGCCTTCCGTACACGGTTTGGGCACTTCGAGTACCTTGTGATGCCCTTTGGACTTTGCAATGCCCCCGCTATCTTCCAGCACTTTATTAATGATGTGTTCCGAGATTTCCTGGACTTTGTGGTTGTATATCTTGATGATATACTAATTTTTTCTTCCTCAGACGACCATCGCAGACACGTCAGAAATGTACTGGGTCGCCTTCAGCAACACAGACTCTATGCCAAGCCCGAGAAGTGTGAATTTGAATGCCAGACCATCCAAATCCTGGGCCTGATTATATCCACTGAGGGTATCAAGATGGATCCTCAAAAAGTCGCAGCCATCTTGGACTGGCCAGCTCCCAGTGATAAAAAAGGCGTCCAGTGTTTTGTAGGTTTTTCAAATTTCTACAGAAAACTTATCAGAGGCTTCTCTGCTATCATCTCTCCCATCACCCAACTCACCAAACAGGATGTCAGATTCCATTGGTCTCCTGAGGCTCAGACTGCTTTTGAGACTCTGAAAAAGCCATTTACCTCTGCGTCTGTCCTAAAACACCCTGATTCCGCCAGGCCATATGTCTTGGAGGTGGACGCATCAGAAACGGCGGTTGGAGCTATGCTTTCCCAGAGACAGGGACCCAAGGCTTTGTTGCACCCTGTCGCTTTCTTTTCTCACAAACTGTCCAGTGCTGAAAAGAATTACGATGTCGGGGATCGAAAACTCCTAGCGATCGAAGCTGTGTTAGAAGAGTGGAGGTATCTATTAGAAGGGGCTGCACACCCAATCTTAATCTACACGTACTATAAGAATCTCGAATATCTGAGGACGGCAAAGAGACTGAAACCCCGGCAGGCCAGATGGGCACTTTTCTTTTCTAGATTCACTTTCCATTTAACATATAGGCCAGGATCAAAGAACATAAAACCAGATGCGTTGTCCCGCATGTTCAGCAAGTCTCAGGAAACATCTCTGCCAGATGCCATCCTGTCATCCGGCACTTTCCTCCTATTACAAGGAGACTTGATCGCCCAAATCAAGCAAGCTTCCGTAGGTAACCCTTCTCCGCCCGGAACCGCCCTATTGGCAAGAGATGGGCTACTTTGGTACGGAGACAAGGTCTTTGTACCAGAAAGTCTGTGAGTCTCCACCTTGGGGTTGTGCCATGACCACAGGCTTGCAGAGCATGTCTGCATTAATAAAACGTCCAAACTAATGCAACGGAAATTTTGGTGGCCCGGAATGGAGAAAGACTGTAAGAAGTATGTGGAATCATGTACTACTTGTATTCGCAACAAGAACAGCAGGTCCAAGGCCTGGGGTCTACTAAAGCCACTTCCGGTCTCGAGTAGACCTTGGCAGATTTCCATAGACTTTATCGTGGAGTTGCTGCCATCTGAAGGTTGCAACACTATCCTTGTGGTCAATGACCGCCTGTCCAAGATGGCCCATTTCCTACCCATGAAGGACATGCCTTCTGCACAAGAGACTGCACAGATCTTTATCAGAGAGATCATAAGGTTTCACGGAACCCCGGCAAACATAATCTCCGACAGAGGGGTCCAGTTCACCTCCAGGTTATGGAGGTCGTTATGCGAGTCTTTGGGGATTGAACTTTCATTTTCATCAGCCTACCATCCGCAGATGAATGGACGGCAAGGACCAGACACTCGAACAATACCTTTGCTGTTTTTCTTCATTTTCACAAGACGATTGGGTCCACTTACTCCCTCTGGCCGAATTCTCCTATAACAACTCCGCTCATTCAGCCACTAAGCAATCCCTCTTCTTCACAAACTACGGTTTTCATCAGTCCTTTCTGTTCAACTTTTTTAGTACCAACAACAAATTGCTGCAGGAAACAATGCCCAAGACCCAGGCTTACAACAAAGAAGTCTTTGATAGGAAGAGAAGGGGGGAACTAATCCTAAACAAAGGCGACCAAGTTTGGTTGGCAACCACAAATCTAAAACTTGCTTGCCCCTCGAAGAAATTGGCACCCACGTTTTTGGGACCTCTACCCGTGAAGAGACGGATCAATAATGTCGCATACGAGCTTGAGCTACCAGACTCCTTCAGGATTCACCCCGTATTTCATGTAACCCTACTAAAACCTGCTGTTCCTGATCCGTTCCCTGATCGAGATGTTGGCCCGCCTGAACCTGTGTTCGTAGACGGCAAGGAGTTTGAGTGGAAGTGGTATTAGATTGCAGGAAAAGGAGGAATCAGGTTCAGTACCTAATTAAGTGGAGGGGATACGGACTGGGAGGACAATTCTTGGGAACCGGAAAGCAATATTCATGCCCGAAAGCTCGTCCAAGCCTTCAAGAACTCTCACCCAGACAAAGTGGCCAGATTGGGCATCCGGAGGCTGCCCTTTAGGAGGGGGCAATGTCAGAAAGGGCATGCCAGTGTCCAAAATGGCGGTCGTAGAAGATGGCCAGTGACTTCTGTTCCTGCGGGAGCGCCGTTGGCGCGCATGCGAGTGCCGTTGGTGTGAGTGCGCCGCGGCGTGCACCCCTTGAGCGTTTTGGCGCCAGACTGGCTACTTAGACTGGGCCACTTCCAGGACTCAGGTGCTGTCCGTTCTACAGCATTTAGTGCACCCGATTCCTGTTCATGTTTAGCCGACCCGGCTTGTCTCTGACGTTCCTGCCTCCCGACCCGGCTTGTTTTGACCCTGCTCCTGCCTGCCTCTACTGCTACTTCGCTGCCAGCCCAATATCGACCCGGCCTGCACCTTGACTACGCTCCTGCCTCCGCTTTGGTTTCTGACATGCCCGCTAGCGTATGACCCGGCTTGCCTACTTTCGCTATCTGCCGACAGTTGCTCCTGGGCTCCTCCTGCACCAGTGTTCTCCTGTGGTCCCTTCAGCGATTCCAGCCCAGCAACTTCATCAGCAATCCTGCCAGCCACTCATGCGACTCTGTACTCCTGCACTTTCTGTCTGCTCTATCAGGAGCTCTGAGTCAGAGCTGTAAGGGAGGCCGTCCTCTGCACATCAGGCTCTACCGCCAGGGACATGACACAAAGATTCCTCTTTTCACTTCCTCATTGTTCGTTTTTGCTCAGAAGTTGCTCTATTTCTTCTCTGTTCTGTTCACTTCCTGCTTGTCTGATTGTTACTGATCACCGTGAAGGAAGGCTTTACTGCGGTGGTCAGTGACGAGCTCGCCCCCTCCTGGTAACTACATCTGTGCAGCAGGACGCTTTCTACATGTTAGAGACTTCAAGGAGGTGTGAATTACTGGGCGTGCCGCAATGCATACTGGGAAATGTAGTTCTTACATGAACAAGAGCCACAAACCAAGAAGTGAATATAAGAACAGAAACTAGAACGCCAGAGGTGATAAAGATGAAGGAATTTAATAGGTATTTACTTGTTTTTTTAACAGAATCATTACACTATTCTGTCTGTCTACCTTGCAGACAATTTTAGGCAAAACATTTTTTTCCTTTACAACTCCTTTAAGCCAAAATGTATTCTGCTACATGTCTTTGGTTAAAAGCAAACTGCATTTTTGGGGACACTAGCATAGTTCTGATCGTGATAAAGATATTGATCTGTGCAGACACTATACTATTAATGGTCAGTGACTTATAGGGCCAGATTCAGGTAGAGTTAGGCTGGAGTATCAGTGATACTCCAGCCTAACTGTCACTTTAAGCCGGCGTTTCTGTTTTCTGTAACCAGAAAAAAAGAAACGCCGGGTTGGAGTTCCGATGCGATCGGCGCAATTGAATTTTGCCATTGCATCTTTAATTTAAAAATGGCGCTGGGGGCGTTCCCGCTGATTTACGCTGAAAAAATATGTTAATCAGCGGGAATCGGCAATTCACGATCGTATTCGGGCGTGACGCAGTGACTTTCCGACGTTTCCGTAAGCGATATGCGGCGTAAAGATAAAGCAGCCCCCTAGTGGAGTATCCTATGTTAAGTATAGCCGTCGTCATCGCGTTGAAAAAAAAAAAAATCGTGTCGCTTGCGTAAAACGTCCATGAATGGGGATTTGACGTCATTGACGTTCACTGACAGAATTTGGAGCATGCGCACTGGGATGCATTGACAGTCGACGCATGCGCAGTACGTTCGCCGCGGGATTGCGCTTATTTTAAATAATACACGCCCCGTACCCGCCCAATTTGAATTCCGCCGGCTCACTTGCGATACGCTGCCGCAACTTTAGGAGCAAGTGCTTCATGAATAACAGCACTTGCTCCTAAAATTTCACCAGCGTAACGTAAATGAGAAACGTTACTCCAGAGCAAAGATGCTCCTATCTACCTGAATCTGGCCCATAGTGTCTGTAATAGTGTGGCAGGCAATCTAGCGCTAACTGACACTGGCTGGGAGGGATGCTAACTGACATTGCCAGTGACACCAATACAGTGATAACACTGTACACTGTACTAATTGCACTGGCTGGGAAGCTGTTAACATCAAGGGGAAATCAATGGGAAAACTGTATGCTTAATTGATACCTTAACTCAGTGCTTCTCAAATAGTGGGGCGGGCCCCCCTGGGGGGGCCCGAGGCTCCATGAAGGGGGGCTCGAGCCTTCTTCCGGACTGCAGCGATCGCGCCATTTAGAAGCCGCTGTCCCCAGCCTCCTGCGCTAGTTAGAGGAGCGGACGGCGGGAGGCGGGACATTGTTGAACTGACAGGTGGGACCAGAGAGGTAGCAGCCTATCATGTTGGACGGCAGGTGATTGGCTGCTAGGAGGTGGTCCTAGCAGCCAATCACCAGTTCGCCCAAAAGTCTCCCCGCCCCGCCCAGTGCTGCTGCGGCTTCACTTGGCGAATGTCCCGCCTCCTGCTCTCCGTGCTGAAACGTTACAGGTAAGAGTGGAGAGGGAAGGGAGGAAAAATATATGGAAATGTTAAGGACGAGGAGTGGGGGCTGTGCTGTGGGGGGTTATGTGATGGGGCAAACTGTGTGCAGGATATGTGATGGGGGTCATGTAA
This sequence comes from Rana kukunoris, assembly GCA_029574335.1. NCBI lineage: Eukaryota > Metazoa > Chordata > Amphibia > Anura > Ranidae > Rana > Rana kukunoris. The sequence goes on from CM056050.1 coordinate 366,535,497, forward strand.
AGGGGGAAATACTGTGTGGGGGGATATGTGATGGGACAATACTGTGTGGGGGTATATGTGATGGGACAATACTGTGTGGGGGGATATGTGATGGGACAATACTGTGTGGGGGGATATGTGATGGGGCAATACTGTGTGGGGGGATATGTGATGGGACAATACTGTGTGGGGGGATATGTGATGGGGCAATACTGTGTGGGGGGATATGTGATGGGGCAATAATGTGTGGGGGGGATATGTGATGGGACAATACTGTGTGGGGGGATATGTGATGGGACAATACTGTGTGGGGGGATATGTGATGGGACAATACTGTGTGGGGGGATATGTGATGGGACAATACTGTGTGGGGGGGATATGTGATGGGGCAATACTGTGTGGGGGGATATGTGATGGGACAATACTGTGTGGGGGGATATGTGATGGGACAATACTGTGTGGGGGGGATATGTGATGGGACAATACTGTGTGGGGGGATATGTGATGGGACAATACTGTGTGGGGGGATATGTGATGGGACAATACTGTGTGGGGGGATATGTGATGGGACAATACTGTGTGGGGGGGATATGTGATGGGGCAATACTGTGTGGGGGGATATGTGATGGGACAATACTGTGTGGGGGGATATGTGATGGGGCAATACTGTGTGGGGGGATATGTGATGGGGCAATACTGTGTGAGGGGATATGTGATGGGACAATACTGTGTGGGGGGATATGTGATGGGGCAATAATGTGTGGGGGGGATATGTGAAGAAGGGCAATACTGTGTGGGGGATATGTGGATACAGTGTTATGCAGAGGTGTACTTATAACAATTTTATAGACAAATGATACTATTTACAGTCGCGCGGGGGGGCGCGAAATGTTTTCTTCTTCCTAGGGGGGGCATGACAGAAAATAATTGAGAAGCACTGCCTTAACTTGTGCTGTTTGAACACCGTTTTCATATGAGGGCGCTACTCATGTATGCGTTCGCTTCTGCACGCAAGCTTGTTATTTATTTTAATTGATTTTATTAATTTTAACACTTTAAAACATAATAAAAAAAAAATGTAAACGTCCCTTGTAATAGAAAAAAGCATGACAGGTCCTCATATCTCATATTTACACTAAAATGCAATAAAAAAAAAAGAATAAAAAAAAAAATTGTCATTTGAAAAAAGGACAACAAAAAAATGTGCCTTTAAGGCCGCGTACACACGACCAAATACATCTGTTCAAATCGGTCTGAGAGATCGATTTGAACAGATCTGTCTGCTGGGCTGTTTTGGTGTGATCGCTGTACACACGATCAAACCAAAATACCCGCCGGCAGACAGCGCGGTGACGTGGCGGTGACGTTGACGCCGCCACGTCACCACACCAGGAAGTAAAACACTTCCGCGCATGCGTCGAATCCATTCGACGCATGTGCGAGCAGATATGTCTGCTGGTTAGCGTACTAACCAGCAGACATGTCGGACGGACGGATTCCCAGCAGACAGATTTTAAAGTATGCTTTAAAATCTGTCGGCTGGCCAAATCTGTCTGTCCGCCCGTACACACGATCAAATCTGTCTGCTGAAACGGTCTGTCAGACCGTTTTCAGCAGATAAATTTGATCGTGTGTACGCGGCCTAAGAAGCATTGGCGGAAGTGACGTTTTGACATTGCTTCCGTCCTGCTATGGAGACGGGTGGGGGCCATCTTGCCCTCACTCATATCCCAGGCAGGCAGGGCACAGGACCCGATCGCCTCCACCGCTGCCAATGGCTCCGGTAAGCGACGGAGGGCGCGGGAAAGCTGTGGGAGGGGCCCCTCTCCCGCTGCCGATAACGGTGATCTCACAGCAAATCTAATGTGGAGACCACCATTATCGTTTACAGGACCGGCCATGTTAAAGATGGTTATCTCAGTTGTGGCAGCTGCTGCTGCCACCGTTTCCGAGATACTCATTTTGAAAGTGATGACGTATATGTACGTGAGCCGGTCCTTAAGTGGTTTAATCAGGGTTAGGTTATGAAAAAATCCCAAGCTTTGAACATCTCTCGGAGCACTTTTCCGAAAATGGAGTATGGCACAACTGCACACCTACCAAGACATGGCTGTCCATCTAAACTGACAGGCCGGACAAGGAGAGCATTGATCAGAGAACCAGCCAAGAGGCCCATGCCAACTCTGGAGGAGCTGCATAGATCCACAGCTTAGGTGGGAGAATCTGTCAACAGGACAACTATTAGTCATGCACTCCACAAATCTGGCCTTTAAGGAAGAGTGGCAAGAAGAAAGTAATTGTTAAAAGCAAATCATAATAAGACCCGTTTGCAGTTTGAAGAAGTCATGTTGGGGACACAGCAAACATGTGGAAGAAGGTGCTCTGGTCAGATGAGACCAAAACTGAACTTTTTAGCCTAAAAGTAAAACGCTATGTGTGGCGGAAAAATAGGATTTTTTGTACTCACGTTAAAATCCTAGACGGACACAGCTCCTTAAATCTTGACAAGTGGGTTATGTTCCCTGTTTACAGGAGAGGACTAGACAGAAACATGTTTGTTAATTTAACATGTAATTAATTATCTGAGTTGAACAGCCCCGCACAGGGGGCGGTCCCTCCAGCCATAACCCTCCTCACTGCAGCATGCAGCCTCAGTTCGTAACAAGCAGTACAAACCTAAAAAAGAGGGGTGGGAGCCGTGTCCGTCCATGGACTCAGGATTTTTTGTACTCACCGTAAAATTCTTTTCTCTATTTTCTCTTATCCTCCATGGACGGACACAGCTTCTTAAATCCTGACAAGTGGGATGTCCCCAAGCAGTGTAAAAAACGAGGGGTGGGAAATATATCAGTAAAACCAATTTTAATTTCACCCTAAAACAAGCAGAGCTCCTCAACGGAGGAAGTGCAGTTTTAAACAGCCGCCGGCAAAAACTAGCAGCCGAAAAATGCATAAGAAGATGCACTCACAGCAACCATGTAAATTCTGGAAAAAGCGTGAACGGGCGAGCAAGTCGCCGCCTCGCACACCTGTGAGACCGGCGCATGATGTCAGAAAATAACCCAGGAAGCACCAATTGCCCTGGTCGAAAGTGCCGTGACCAGAAAGGGGGGCCCGTCCCTTAAGAGCATAAGCCTGTATGACAGCCTGCCTGATCCACCGAGAAATGGTGGTCGACGAGACCGCCAGGCCCTTTTGTGGACCTAGATAGCCACCTATATATAAGACGTCCTCCCCGATTGGACGTCCATGGATCTGAAGAAGCAGCTGGACTGTGAAACGCGTCATCCTATTGGTTCCCTCGTTTTAGCCACGCCACGTCACTTCCGGTGAGACCGGCGGACACCCCTCATACACCGGATGATGACTACATCCACGGTCTCATATATGCCTATTATCCACTTCTAATGTGTGAGTAGCCATTTGGCCGTTCTCCTTTTGTACCTTATTTTATTGATTAAATACGTTACTGCACTTAGATTGGGCGCATCCTTGTTTCTTCTTTTTGTCTACCTATGTACAGAGTATGCTTCTGCTCTTCAGGGATTGCTGCCGCTAAAGTGCTAATTTGGATTACCTGTGGACTTATGAACTTATCATACATTTTGTTTTTCATGAATATTCATTCTGATATCTAGACCACTTGCCAAGGTAGTTCTATTATCCACCTCCCCTTGCGCCATCAGACAATATATTTTTGACCTTTTGTGGACCAGACACCGACACAAAAGACAGTCAGAACTCCAAAACTTAGCCATAGCAGGCTGGTATGCCCGCAAAGCGCGTACCACGCCTAAAGTATGAAAGGCAACCTCCGTAGGATGCGCCGGCCGAGGACAGAAGGATGAAAGAACAATGTCCTCATTGTGGCGAAAGGCCGAAACCACCTTCGGAAGAAGGGAAGGTTGCGAGCGCATCACCTAATCCTTATGGAGGATCAAGCATGGCAGCTTGCAAGACAAGACCACCAACTCAGAAACCCCTCTAACAGAGGTAAAGGCCACTAAAGGGGCCACTTTCTGAGATGTGTCAAGAGAAAATCTCTCTGATGTTTCCAAAAGGAAGGTTCCTGAAGAACCGAGAGCACCAGAGTCAAAACTCATGGGGGAAGAGATGGGCCAAGAGGGGAAAGTATATGACAAACCCCCTGCACACAAAAAGGGACCCATCAGGGAACGGCCGCAAAAAGGCCACTGAAAGAACACAGCCAAGGCTGAAATCTGCCCCCAAACGGGCAATTTTTAGATCCACTCCAAGCTGTAAAAACAGCAGGACCCTGGACACAGTACGTCCGTGGACATCACTCCATCCCTTCGCACCAAGAGATGTAGGTCTGCCAGGTATGACGGTAGATCCTCCTGAAGAAGACTACCATGCCCTCAGCATTGTTGAGATGACCCAGACCCCGGTCACTTAAAGTCTGGCTTCCAATAGCCAAGTTGAGCAAGTCAGTGACTGTACAACAGGAGGAAGTATGGGACCTTGAGACAGAGGGACCTCCCACCCTGGCAATTGACAGGGTATCTCCGCTACCAGGCGCCCGATATTGGCGTACCAAGGACACCGAGGTCAATCTGGAGCGAATTAGAATCATCGGGATCTCATCAGCCTCCAGGAGGAAGCAACTACAATGGAGGAACGGCAAAAAGTTGCCGATACAGACCTCACAGGGCCACCAGCGCGACTTACTCGTCACTACCAGATCACTAGACCTGCCCACTAACTTCGACACCTTTGCAGTGGAGACGAGCGGCCAGGAGATCTATGCCCTGTGAGGCTCGCCTCCTGCAAGGGAGCCGAAACACCCCAAGCACAAAGAAAAGTCGCCCTGGTCCAGCATCTGGCAACTCCAGTAGTCCTCCTGCCGGTATACTTGATGGTAGACCGAAACCACGGCCATGGCGTTGTCCGGCTGAAACCAGATCGGACGACATTGCAACCGCCTTGACCACGAGGAGAAGCATAGCCTGATCGCCTAAAATAGTAGGACAATGAACAGTAGACAGCACCTGGTATTCCCAGGCGGTCTCCCACCCAGGCACAAGCCAGGCCCGACCCTGGGTAGCTACCGAGACCAGACAAGAGCGGGCACACTCAGGGAGGTGTGGCCGTAGGTCCACGCAAGTCCAGCAAATCAGGGCCGACTAAACCCCCCAGGTTCACAACCCGTGAGGCTGGCATCCGTCGTAAACACCGACCACTGGAAGGAAAAAACAACTTCCTGGACCGAAGAGTCAGCGATCTCCGTCACTAACTCAGAGACTGACTAGGTGGTGCACCGGAATCTGATGATTTCAGAGACAAGAGTTTTTTACCACCTGGACCGTATTTCTCATGGAAAACCCGAGAACTGGGCGTACAGTACCGCCTCGAAAGAGGCTACCTACAGGCGCCCAGAGAGAAGACAGATTGCATGATGCCAATACTTTCACCGCAGACTGAAGAGTCTGCAATTTTTTCAGGGGAAGAAGGACCTTCGCCACTGAGGAGTCCGAATCAACCCCAGATACTCCAACACTGAGTCGGAACCTAGCATGCCCAGGATTTGAACCCTAGGTCGCACACATGGAGAGCAGGCTTGCTGCCACTGAGCTACACCTTCTATCAAACGTTTAACACCCACCCGAATCTTTGGAGGGTCTGAATGGGAATAACGCATCCACTAGGTCTGAGACAGAAGCTGCTCTCAGAAGAAAGTCGTCCAAGTAGCCAATGTGGCAAAGCCTCACTGTCCCAACAAAGTTAGGATAAGTGCGAGCTCCCAGCTGAAAACACATGGTGCTGACGCCAGAGCAAAAGGGAGGGCCACAGGCTGACAGTGACCCTCTCTCCTTACAAAGCACAGAACAAAACACTGACATGCATGTATGTGTCCCTGATGTCTGAGGATGCCAGGACGTCCCCCGGATGGAGCGCAGCTACCACCGAACGAATGGATTCCATGTGGAATGACCCAATGTTCACAAAAGGTATTTAGGGCCCGAGGCCCATAGAAAACCCCGAACCTCTCGTCCTGAAGGAAAGGTAACATTACCCCGCAGCTTAGCAAGTCCCACACTGCCCAAGGCAGACTGACGGGCTGGGAGAGGAAGACACGAGGAAAGAACTTTGTTCTGTGGATAGGAGGAAACCCTATCTAGTACTCCGAAGAGACCACCTTGCAGACCCACTGGTCAGAGAGCAGGGAGATTTCACTGAATTGTGAACCTGAAAGCCACCCCTCCCACCTAGAGACAGGGAGGGAAGGCTACATACATTGGCAGGATTTTGGTGCCGGCGTGATCAGCTTACGCACCCAGGGACGGATTAGTCCCCCAGCTGGGCCTTTGATGGCCTGGGAGGGTTGCCCCTAAAAAATACACACACACACATAGGGCCAGATTCAGGAACACTTGCGCTGGAGTATTTCGATATGCGCCGCGTAACTGTGATGATGCGCCGTCGTTTCTATGTGCCCGTACCCACCAAACTAGATGCGCCCAATAACGGGTCATTTGCGACCGGCGGAACGTTCCGACGCCAGAGTATCGTCAGCGCTTATTTTCGCTGGGCGCATCAGTCGCGCCCATTGATTTCCCATGCAAATATGCAAATGAGGTATTTTTCCCAATTCACGATCGGATTAGCACCATACGCTGGCTACATGCGCCGCGCGTATCTGGTCCGTCCGGCGCAAAGTTATTTCTACAAAAGGCTGCTTTATCTTTACTCCAGACGGTCACAGGTCAGCAGGAGAGCAGCTACAGCAGCGTTACCGACGAAACTAGCAAGCTGAACAACAATACTTGCAAGGACAACACCTCTGTGTGCCAACATGCCAGGGGCACTCGTGGTCCTAAGACTAGTACTGGGTCCCTCGCTACGGAGGAGGCGGGCACGTGAGAGGATATACCGCACTCGTATGAACCTCTTTGGCATGGGGGATGAGGAGGTGTATCGCCTCTTCAGATTCAGCCCTGATGTAATACTTGAACTAACCACAACCCTGCAGGATGACATCACCAGCCCAACACACCGCTCACAAGCAGTGCAGCCACTGGTGAAGGTCCTGGCAACACTTCATTTCCTTGCCAGTGGATCATTCCAGCGTACAAGTGGAGTGGTGGCTGGGATGTCACAGTCCTCCATAAGCAGATGTGTGCACCAGGTTGTCCCTGCAATCCTCAGACGCATGTCCAACCAGTTCATCAGACCCACCACTGAGGAGCTGCGGCTGAAGGCAATGACAGATTTCTACAACATTGCCAGATTCCCACGCACCATCGGGGCCATTGATTGCACACATGTGGCACTCCAGCCCCCCAGTGCCACAGAGCACATATACCGCAATCGGAAGCATTGGCATTCCATCAACGTACAGGTGATAGCTGATGCCCAGAGCCTCATATGGCACGTCCGTGCCAAACACCCCGGGTCCAGCCATGACAGCTTCATATACCGTCAGAGCCCCATCCCTACAGAATTCGAACAGAACATGTATGGGGACAGCTGGCTGGTTGGTGAGTGACATGGGTGGCAGGCATGACTATCCCCTCCCGTGATGCACAACAGAAGTCGCACATGCATGACTAACATTCTCCTGTCTTTTACCTTACAGGTGACTCTGCATATGCACTGGGACCCCATCTAATGACTCCTTTCCGGAACCCCCAAACCAGAGGAGAGAGAAAATACAATGAAGCACACATCAAAACCCGTGCAGTGGTGGAGCAAACATTTGGGCTCCTGAAGTCCCGTTTCCGCTGCCTGGATAAGTCCGGGGGGACCCTATTGTATTCCCCTACCTTTGTGTGTCAGATCATCGCTGCATGTTGTATTCTGCACAACTTTGCCATGAGAAAAGGCCTGCATATTGACATACGTGATGACCTGACCCCCGACCCACACAGTCCCCACCTGCCAGAGGACACCCAGTCTGCTGATGGAAGAGCAGTCAGGAGGGTCCTCGCCGTAGGCATCTTTGGACACTAAACCAAAACATTAATAACACAGACAATGCACGCGTGTACACCACTGATGTCCCTAGATCACACACACCACATGCACATCGCATTGGATTAGCCCAAGTCCAGCATGTAGGAGTTGGGAGCAGTAACGCCAGCGTCAAGGCCCCAATGATGTCACTGTCCATTCACACACCTTTCACACGTCATTCATTCAGCCGTGGGGTTAACTTCACCACCACGGCCGAGGGTGACACCCCTTACTGTCAGGAGTGCCACCCTCTCACATTCACACACCATTCACACTGTCCCCTGCACTCCTGACCGTGTGCAGTTCAAAATAAATAAAAAATCTCATCACCTGAGCATGAAAATAAAATATAAACTCATAACCTGAGTATAAAAAAAAGCACAAATATAAACCAAATCAAAAATAACCCTCATCTAGGATGACGGGGGCTCCTCCTTGGGGGCACTCTCGGGCTCCTCATCTGCCTGGAGGGAGTGGGTGGTGGTGGGGGTGTGGGGGCATCTTGAGGAGGCTGTTCCCCGGATGGGCCACTCCGGCCAGCTGTTGGCTGCCTGCCCTCCAAGGCCACTGCAATCCTGCTCAGATAGAGGTTCGTCTGGGCCTGCATCCTCAACTGGCGGGTGATATTGTGCCGCTGGTCACGCTGCCGTTGCCTCCCCTCTTCCCGAATGGCAGCAGTGTTGGCATGTACAGCTGCTGTCAGGTGCCGTACATCAGCCTGCACCTCCCCCAGGCTGGTAACAATGTTCTGAACACCACTGGGCATGGAGCCCAGGCTGTCAGCGACCCGGTCCAGGTGGCCAGCAATCTCCCCCATCTGCTGGGTCTGCTTGGCGTGGTCCAACAGCACCTGGTCCTCGACCAAATCACACACCCCCCTGGTCTTCCGGGTGGCCTTCCTGGGGGCAGAGGAAGGTTGTCCCCGTGGGGATGGAGTCGCCCTTGAGGGGCTACCTAGGATGGGGGAGGGGATCACAGAGGGCCCTGCAGAGGAGGAGGACTCCTCCAACATTAAAATAAACTCCTGTTCAGGGACAGGCTCCTCCACAACCACCTCTGCTGAAGTGGTGTGGGCACTCTCCTCCTCCACCTCGGTGTCTCCAGCACCCAGGGCCTCGTCAGCAGCATCCCGTTGGGGGGTTGGGGTGGACTGGCCGGCACGAGATGATGGCCCAGCACCGTCATCTGTGGATGACACAAAGCAGACACATGTTGGTGGTCCCACACACTTGGCACATGTACCCACCCCCCCCCCCACATGCAACACACCAAAAAGGGGGTAAAAATCACTTACCTGTCCTGGAGCCTTCCTCTACGGAGTCATAGCCAGGGACCCCCTCCAACTGCTCCCTGTCCAGGCAGCGGGCAACCACCTCCTCCTCCGCGGTCAGGGTGACAGGACATGGGGGACCACCACCTGTGCCCCTCTCATGGCTCCTAATGGTGGACACCTTGCCCCTCACCTTGCGCCGCAGGTCATTGATTTTTTTTTGAATGTCTGAAGCACTCCGGGTGGAGTACCCCAGCACATTGACCCTGGCAGCAATGGTGGCCAGGATACCCTGCTTCCTTTCCCGGCTGGTCTTCCTGCTTTTTTTCCCATGGAGAAAATCATTAAATGCCTCCATAGCCGAGATTATCACAGTGACCTCCTGGGCATTATAGTTTAGGTTCCTCCTCTCTTTGGGGGTAGCGGGAGCAGCCATTACAGGGCAAAAGTATCTTCCCTGGGGTGGGGGGAAATGGAACTACTTTTGCGCCGGAATGGCGTTTCCGCCAGCGCTTTTAAGCGCCCAGCGGAACGCATTGCGCTGACGTTTCCCAGGAAGTGGTGCCGACGGAAGTTGTGAGCATGCGCACAAGGGGGGCGAGTGGAGCCGCACTCACTGCGCATGCTCAGTGGATGATGCGCTGAACGTAAGCCTCTGCGCTGGGCTCCGCCCATCATTTACATATGATCACACCCAGTTCCACTTGCGTCGGGTTACGCCAGCGCATTATCGTTACTCTGGCGCAAGTTTACGCGCAACTGCTATGTGAATTACAGGACTTGCGCTGAAAGGGTCTTCAGAGTAACGTAAATGAGAAGCGTTACTCCAGAGGAAAGATACTCTCATCTACCTGAATCTGGCCCATAGTGTGTATGTATACTATGTAGGTGTATGCACACATGCCTTTGGAGGAAACTGGAGTACCCGGAGGAACCCACGCAGACACAGTAGCGACAATGCAAGCTCCAGGCAGATTGGTGTCAGTGTCCGGATTCGAACCAATGACTCTCTTGCAACCATCCTGAAACAGAAACCGTGGATAACAAGGGCGCAGCATTCAATAAAGCATCACAGACCTATATGAGGCCCTGGACCAGCTGGTCTGCTAGCCTAATAACTTCTGGAGAGAGTCCATGCTCCTCCACTGCCTAGTGCGAAATGCTCACTCCGTCACTTGTATACAGCACTAGGGGTCAAAACGACTCCAAGATGGCCGCGGAGCGTTCAGAACGCAGCCACAGGAAAATGGCCGACCACAATGTAAGCTGCGCCATAGCGCGGCTACGTCAAATTGGCTGCCATTGGGAGTTTTTTATGTAATTAAAAAACCTCCCATAAAATGACGCTAGCGCCGACTGAGACCCCAGAGTAGTGGCCACAATAGGCCACAAGTCAGACCCCAGCATGGCAAACATGGAATGGGTCAGTACTTCGGATCTTCGATCAGTCAGATCCATACAAGTGGGGGTTCCCACAATAGGGAGAGTGGTCATCTGCACATGACACCCAGAGGGTCCGAGAAGAAGCCCACCTTTTAAAAAGGCTCTCCTCAAAGGGGCACTGAACCGCCCAGCGGTGAAGGACTACAAAAGCCCTCAGCGGCTTTTCTCATTTTGCCTCTTAGAAATCATCAAAAAAGGGCACAGAAGGGAAAAATCTACAAAGAGCGGTCTGATTTGTGTGATCCAAAAAAGACCGAGCCCTCGGCGGAAACCCAGCTGCATTAAACAGCTTAAGAGAGTCCCTTGCAGCAGTGAGAAGCACACCCATAAATGCCTTATCCTGCTTTTTTTTTTTTTTTTAACTACCCAGGTACCTGGTCCATGGCTCCATAATAGAGCATTCCCCAAAGGATAACGGGGGAAGGGGGCACTCTTACCGCCGGTCCGCAGTCCACCCCCACCCTGGCACAAACGTACAATAAAACCTCTGTGGGAATCCCAGGTATTAACACCTGCTGCCACCACCAGCATGTTGGGGAAGGACCCAGATACTGACTCTAAATATTAATAATATTTACATACTGTGTATGTATAATATGCACACCTATCCTTACAAATAAACAAAAGCTCCTAGAGCCCTATTCAGGGCCTCTCACCCATTGCTGTGCTGATCAGAGGTACCCAGGGGACTCACCTCAGGAGGAGACTGCCCAGCGCTGCCGTCCGCTCTCAGCACACAGCGTGTGAGAGAAAAATAACCGTGAGGTAACTGTGCGGCATCTGCAGGGACCTGTGAGCCAAATGGCGGCAAAATGCAGCGTTTAAACAGGAAAAGCCTCCTTTTTAACAGTGAAAATACCCTCACAGGAAAGCCCCATACAAAAAAGAAAAAAAACACAGGCCACATAACACAGTCCCCTCAGGAAGACCACCCCTCCCTGACAGCGCCAATGTTAGCAATGCAGCAAGGGAAAAGGAGCAGGGAAGGGAGGAGAAGAGGACCCCCGAAACCCAGGAATGCCAAGCCGTACCAACCCACCAAAGCGGGAGGGACTGTACTTACCCGTCCGAGCGAGGACTCGCTGATGCATTCCTGACAGAACTACAACCGCAATGGAGGTAGCTGTCGGCCTGGTCCACTGTGAGTGAGATAACACCACAGCCCATTCATACGTGGACCTCGGAGAAAAGCTCACCGGCCACCCCAGGAGTCATAGGGTATGGCGTGGCAGACCCAGCCTCTTTGCAAAAGGTGTGCCCACGCTTGCTGATCGGACCGAGTAGTCTACAAGGATCTATATTATCCAGCCTGTCTCTCAGCCGACAGTTGAAAGAAGATTCTTCAAGAAAAAGTTAAATAAAATATATCCTAGGGGCGCTGGGCCCAAAAGGGAGCCATACATCCTTCTCCTTGCTAGGCAGAACAAAACTGGGGCTGCATGCTGCAGTGAGGAGGGTTATGTCTGGAGGGACCGCCCCCTGGGTGGGGCTGTTCAACTCTGTTAATGTAACATGTATTTAATTATCCAACATGTTTCTGCCTAGTCCTCTCCTGTAAACAGGGAACATAACCCACTTGTCAAGATTTAAGGAGCTGTGTTCGTCCATGGACGATAAGAGAAACTAACACTTCACATCATCTTGAACACACCAACCCCACCCTGAAACATGGTGGTGGCAGCATCATGTTGTAGGGATGCTTTTCTTCAGCAGGGGCAGGGAAGCTGGTCAGTTAATAGGAGGATGGATGGAGCCAAATACAGGGCAATCTTACAAGGAAACCTGTTAAGAGTCTGCAGAAGACTTGAGACAAAGGTAGAGGTTCACCTTCCAGCAGGACAACGACCCTAAACATACAGCCAGAGCTACAATGAAATGGCCTAGATCAAAGCATATTCATGTATTAGAATGGCCCAGTCAAAGTTTAGACCTAAACACAATTGAGAATCTGTGGCAAGACTTGGAAATTGCTGTTCACAGATGCCCTTTCAATCCGACAAAGCTATTTTTGCAAAGAATGGGCAAACATTTCACTCTCTAGAGCTGGTAGAGACATACCCAAAAAGACTTTCAGCTATAATTGCAGTAAAAAAAGAATGGGCAACATTTTTTACAATTATGTGCCATTTTGTGTTGGTCTATCACATAAAATCCCAATAAAATACATTTACAATTTTGGTTGTAACATGAGAAAATTTGGAAAATTTCAAGGTGTATGAATACGTTTTCAACTTTTCTTACTGTAGGGGGAGGGTGACCGATCTGTGTCCCTCTCTATTTCTTTATTTTTAAACAAGGGAGGTATATAGAGAAAAAGACAAAAAGGACCATACAGAGTCCAATGACAATACAAACATAAACATATATATATATATATATATATATATATATATATATCTATATATCTATATGTATATACACACACACACACACACTGTATATATATATATATTGTGATGTTGGGGGATATTTAGCATCTGTGTAGAGCATACCAGTGAGAAGATTCCACGCCAGTTGTGCGTTTTAAGGGTTTGTTGACCCACTTTTATTAAAAGAAAGAAGAAACGTCCATGCAAAATTTCCCACACAGGGGGTTTCAAGTTGCTACAGCAATAAACAAATAGTCAACCGAAAATGCCGAGCCACCTGGCTCTCTTCAGAAATACAGCCCCTTAGGCTTACACTTCAGCTCTCTTGGCCACGTAACAAAGTACCTGTACAATCCCTGTACCTACTCTCAGCTTCTGTGCTGCTCAGCCCACAGCTTTGGGTCCTCTGTCTATATACCATGCAGACATGCATGCTTCTCCCTTGCTTGCCTGGACTCCTTGGGAGGGTGGAGCCCTGAATGCTATTCAGGTCAGACTTAAAAAGCTGACCACACAGGTGTATAATTAAGGTGTTCGTCTCTCCAAAATATGGCAAAAACCCACCATCATTCAGGAGAGACAGACCCAGACCGTCACATACCTCCCCCCCTTGTTTCGAACCGGAGGGAGGAACACATAGACCCATCATAAATGGGACACCTATGTACAAGCCATTGGCTGCATAGGCCCATTTTTTACGGGTGTGTTTCCACCAACATTTCACTGTGGCACCTTTGTGCCAACGATCAGCAGCAGGAGTCCTAATCTGCCCAATCTTTTCTCTAAAGGGGCACTCCACCCACAACTTCTTCCGGGTGTGCTTCCACCAGCACTTCTTCCTGAACCGTGGGCTCCCACTAATCTTTCTATCCCTTCTACCTTCTGGCCTTAGGATCCTTCTTTTCCCTCCCACAGACCTACTCTCCTGGGACTGTTGGGGACCTACTTCCATGGGGTCTGTCAGGGACTGACCGCTCTCACTACCTGACTCAACATTAACCCACAACATTTGTTTCTCAGGTTCACTAACCCCTCTGTTGCTACCCGTGGCAACCAAACCATCCGAGATCAACATCACATCCTTATGTTTAACCTCACCAGCAATGTTAATGTTCCACAAAGGGTTATTCAACTCAGCATTGTCATTGGGACCTCTTGTCCCCTTGTTTGTTAGAACAGTGTCTATGGAGGGACCACCTACAGGCAAGCAGCTACTCCCTATGGGACAGTCCCACAGTTTCACATCGCCCCCTGTTGTCCAACACTCCAATAGCAATTGTCCTACCAACGCACATTTTTCCACACCAACCTCTTTGACCATTTCTGTATCCATTGGTACCTCAACCAGGATCTCTGAGCTGTCTGACAGTGCTCTACAGTGCTTCTCATACACGTTTTCGTTACAGTTACCACTACTGTTATTTCCTATCAATGTGTCTCCGGGCACCTCAAACTGCACCTCTCTGCGAGTGATGGACTGAATTCCCACTACTGTCACGTCCATTCCGAGCCCTTCCTTTTCATGAGGTCTAGAGGGTGAGACTGTGCACGCGCTATGTACCAACCACTGCTCAGCCGTACCTCGGACCGCACCAGTAGGAATGCACTCCATCACATCAGCAGACGGAGAGACTTCCACTTTGTCTAGTATTTCTGATTTCTCTAACAATTCCCCTGAGCGCCTTCTGCACACAATCGCCGCTGGAAGCACTCTCAAAGAGAACTGTGAGACAATTTTCCACAAAATAAACCAACAGTAGAGCAACCAATTTTCATCAATATTGCTTAACGCCGGTACCACCTGTGTCCACTGATTGGTACTACGCAGTACCATGTCGCCCCTCTGCTGTGGATACACGCAGGTGTACATTGGAAATATTTTCACCAATTCCAACAACATCTCAGTTATTTCTAGACAAGCCACATCTAAACACAGAACTTTAGGACCTTTTCCTTTACCAACGATGTGGAGGGGCTCATTTGCTAAGGCGTGAGAGGCTGAGTCACTTAAAGAGACCTCTACCTCAGAGGTAACTGACAAAACTTGCGACTCCCCTTGAGCGCTGCAAATCGCATGTGCGACACTCATCCTCTCACTTTCAGCAACACTGAGCGATTCCAAATCGCTATCCATTACCATATCATTCTGAAGCTCAACATTCCTCATCTCTTTTGCCGAGGACAAAACCTCTGCCATGTATGCGCCCTTTTTAGATCCTTCCAACTGGAGAGGGTTAACTTCTGCAAAAGCCAACGCACCCATGTCTACCGGCCCTGCAGTCTTTCCATTTTGCATAGCAGAATTTGTGTCCACCGCAAACACATTTTTAAACACAGCAGGCTGCAATAACATAACTTGACCACTGTGTGGCGCTTCATTAAACTCATGAGGACTTTTTCTGTCAGCAGTGACAGACTGTAGTAGCACATTATCACTACAAGCAAATTCAGACATTTCAGTTTTACTATTTTCCTCATCACAAAGATCAAGTACCCTCTTATCCCTCAGAGCGGCACCACAGTTGTCCCTGGCAACCTCTGGCCCAACACACCAAGCTCCCTGGAGGTTTCAAAGGACACCTCTGCAACCTTACCTACTGTTGCTAAGGGAAATCGCATATCCTGCTTAGCGATCACCCCTACCTCAATACTAGTGAACACATCACCATAAGTACATGAATCATCATTCATAAACATAGCAGTTCTACAACTTTTATCAGAACGCATGGCACCCTGCATGCGACTCAGCACATTAACCTTCCTCTCTAAAGGAATTACTTTGCCCACTAGGGCGGCTTCACAGTTGTCCGGGGAAACCATTTGCCTTACCATTACAGGCTCCTTAGCGGTTTCCCTTGGCAACTCTGCAGCACCTGTCTCTATCGCAAAGGAACATGACACACCAACTGTTTTGGTCACCCCTAACACATCACTCTCAGCACTCTGCTGGACTACCTTAGGTGCACACAAAGTCCACATATCACTTTCAGTCTTTGATCTTTGATCTCCACACTGCAGCAAGTCCATCTTTACACTTTCTGCAGATCTCCTCACCGGATACATTGCTACTTTACTTGAATCACAAATTGCAACAGTCTTACCATTTCTTGAAGCAGGTAACTCTGTCTTCATTTGAGGGCGTTGTCTTTTAGCTGCATTTTTACTGGCCAACTCCCCCTGGTGGCCACAGGATGAAATCACAGTAGGCAACTCCCACTGTTTAGCACCCCCTGCAGACACAACAGAAGACTTCTCGTTGCCAGGGGTGACTACAAACATATCTGCAAAGGAATCTTGGCCCACCGATAAAGAGTTCTGCTCAGCAACATCACTTTCAACTGCACCCCAAA